>JBBDGP010002575.1:0-520048 GCA_037952835.1 Lithobates septentrionalis | reverse complement strand
ATATGCATTTTCCATAATTGTTTGAATGACAGGACTTTGAGCTAGTGATACCCAAATGGCCATTCATTGACTGAAAATGCAGGTCAAGACCCTGTCAGAATTTGATGGATTTTGTAAATATATGTATGGGTCTTCCTATGTAACCGATACTCTGTTTGATTTAAGCGTTTATGTTGTAAGAGGTTTGGTGTTTAGTCTGAAAGCCTCTCACATATATCTGGTTTCATGTTTAAAATGTTTGGTTAAAGTGAAAAACAGATGGTGCTCTCTGTTAGAAGGTGGAGAAAAAGGGAGTGTATGGGAGGGATTTGTGTTTGGGCGCGAATTTGAAAGACTGAGTTCATATAGACAGAAGGAATCCAGTCTTCGAGGGCACTCTTCACACACACATCCTGCTTTCAAGACACATTCTCTACACACACACGGCTCACTCTTACACACATATTCCTCCCAAGACATACACCTATTCAAGCCAGGACACAAGAGGTTAATCAGCCATCTTAAATGAAGTAACACAAAGGAAGCACATGCCTTTGACTCAGATCTTTGAAACAAATGAACTATATTTGAACATTTTTTGCATATATGAAACAACACTAATTCTGAATATGAATGTACTATTTTTGTAAGTATTTTCCAAGTTTATGTGTGTACAATAAAACACACGGTTTTGATTTAAGCTGACTCAAGCAGAAATAATTCCAAAATTCGTCTCACGAGAATCATCATTATTGAAGGCTTTTTATACAATATTAAGCCATTTATTTCATTGGCGGACGCCAGCCAGTTTCAATCGTCAGAAGTTTTGTGCCACGTTCTTCTTCCGTTGTTCAGAGGGGAAACGTGATGAACAGAAAACTTTGCAATTATTGAAAGAACCTAGAAGAAACGCCAGATTGATGTTTTTGATGTTTGATTGCGTGAAGACCAGAGTATTTTGGATCTGAAGTCTTGACAGACGGTTTAATTCGAGTCCAGCGGAAAACGGAAAAGTTTTATATTCGGTGAGTACCAAAATATGGAATTTATAAATGTTATAGCTGAAGGAAGTAAGTTAGAATTTGAAGGTTTAGCCAGCTATATTTCAGACACTAAGTTATGGCAATCAATGTATAATCAATGCCTACAGGCAAATATAGAAATTGAGAAGAATAGATTTTCATTAGCTAAATCTAAGAGAAAATTAAGCAATGTGATGAAATTAGTCTCAGTCTTCAATGCAATGGTTTTTGATATGCCAGGAAAACAAAGGCAAAGTGTAACAGAAATTGCACAAACACAGGAGAATTTACATATTGAACAATTAATGATTGAAAAAGATGCATTAGAACATAAAATGAATGCATTATTGGAATCAGTTAAAGAAAAAGAAAGTTGTATTGTTTTTTTAACTCAGAAAGAAATTGAACAAGAGAATGTTATAAGTTTGCTTAAAACGCAATTATTGCAAGCTCAGTCTTCTGCACATGCTCAGTGTTTAGCTTATGAACACGTGACAAAGTCAGAGGCGAGGGATGATGATGCTGATTCTGGATTTGATTCAGTGGGGTCATTTGAGGAGGTTAATATTTCCTCAGACAATGAAAGTGTGAAGTCTGTTGATTTGAATATTAGTAATATTCAACAGAAATGTAAATTTTCATCGCCATATACTCAAAGAAAGGTATATGCAAAAAAAACAACTCTTAAATGTTTAGTTTGCAAAAGAGAGGGTCACATAGCTAGGTTTTGTGTGATGGCTAATAATAATGATATACAAAAGAGGTTGTATTATCCAAAAACGATGCCAAGGCGCTATGAAGTGTATTCTGTGCGCTGGTGTAGTAATTTGAGGTATAGAGGCCATAATAATCAAACTAATTTCCCTTTTGAGACCCAAATGCAAAGATTGCAAACTGCAAATAGTCCATTAAGACAGGAAAGGTATCACTATGTATCATATGACACTGTGAAAAACAATGTTAGCAGTCCTTAAATGAACTGCATGGATGGTAAGGATTTTCTGGTTATTGATTCTTTGATATGGATAATAAGGTTATGATTTGAGGTTCAGAGATTTGGTTTTTATGTGATATATTTTTAGTATTTTCAAGGATAATCCTTTTGGATTATTACTTTTTTATTAATTTTTCCCAGTTATGATTATTATGATTTTCATTTTTCATTTTTTGTTCAGATGGAACATTGAGAGGTTTAGTTCATCTGATAAGGGGGTAATTGACAGCTTTGTACTCAATTAGCAAAGGATGCAGATTTGTATGGAGAATTAGTGATTTTAACCTGAATATGGTCAAAATTATGTTGTGGAAAAAACAAATATAAGATTTTCCTTCGTTTTCAGAGGTTTAAAAGTTGAATCAATGTTTTCTTCCTCATCGGATGGTATTAGATCTATATTTTTGTTAATGATAACTAGATCTAATATCATGACTTAGATGGATTTTCTATATTTAATGTACCACAACACCTACAGGTGGAATTCACTAAATTTAACTATGACAGTTTAGATCACATTGGTAAGCAAAAATTGCTTGAAATTCTTAAAGAGAAATTCTATTGGGACAAAATGGAAGAGACAGTAGACAGAGTAATTAAATATTGTCTAATCTGTGTACAAAGATATTTTAATTACTGACAGGATATGGATTAATTATGTTTTTCTAGTTTGAGGTATACTAGCAAATCTCAGTAGTGGCAGAGGATTCCATTTTGTAGGTAAAATCATGCAGGTAATGTGTAAAATCTTGGGAATAGGACAGAGATTTTATGTATCATATCATTCACAGTTTGCAGGTACAGTTTTGTCAGTTACAGAGTATTCTTCATTTGATTTAATGACAGGAAGAATTATTTTGTCACTTGTGTTTCACAATGAACTATTGTTGGCAGTAGACAGCAAGGATTGATTGTGTCCCTTTGAAGTGTATTTTTTCTGCAATGCTTGTGATTTGAGAAGGGATATTGGGATGTTATTTAAAGGTATTGAATGTCATTCAGAAAATGATATTTCTTTTTGGTATTTTCCTTTTGCATAAGAGTGTATTGGTTATAGATGATACAGGACAATTTGAACAGAATGGTGTTACATGCAGTTACTTGTATGAAAAATGGTCCCTCCACACAGTTTTAAGTTTGAGTTAAAAGATCATAATTTCTTTACTTTACAATATTCCTTGTTTAGGAGATTATTAAAAGACAATTTGTATATATACTGATATGTAGTATTTGTTTTAGAAGTTTAAAGAAACTTGTATTGTATAAGTTAAATGGTTACTCACAGAGCACATAGCCCCATCCTTAGGAATTTGAGAGTGTAATGACACCATACTCATTGAGAGTCTGCATCTGTGGGACTACAAGATAAAAAAGAACCTTTCTGAATAAGAAAGGAGGGGGTTTGTTTTTTTAGGAGTAGAATGCCTGTAACAGAGGTTTTTGGCAGACATGCATTCCAGTAGACGTTGCAACAGACATTCACTCCAGTATACACAAGACACATATAAAGCATGAAAACTGTTGTTATATCCACACACACATATCTGATTCTTGTAACATTTTGTTATTTTATTATTAAAACCAAAATTATCTTTTATTCAAGATAAACGGTTTATCAAGATAAATCAAAAATTAGATGTTATTAGCATTAGTTTATACAGAAAGAAAAATGGTGATTAAAGAGTTGCCATGTGTAAGGTCACACCCAGAGATGGTGAGATACACGTCACAGGCGGAACTAAAGGTTCAGGAGAAGTGGACCATGGCAAAGTAATTGGGAAGGTCCATTTGATATCTTGGATGTTCAAGGGACAATGGTATTAGTTCAAGGATTTCTCAATTTAGTTAAAAAGCATGTATAAATAAACATGTGGGTATAACAAATGTAATATTCTGAGATAAATGATGCTGCTTTTATTTTTCCTAGGAATGAATTATATTTCATTAACCTGGAGGAATCATGGATTCCAAAAAAGAAGAAAGATGACAGTTCAACAAAGAAAGTGTTAAAGAGAGAAGATTTATCATCATCACAGGATGCATCTTTTCCCTAGTGACAATTTTATCTGTGGTAAAATATATCACAAACTGTTCCAGCTATGCAGAGGTTAACAGGATTGAAGAATTACACAACAAAGACATTGCATTATTCAGAGACAAAAGAGATCTAGATACTGATATCAATATAGATGACAAAAGTGATAAAGACATTGATGTCAATTCAAAGGAACAAAATGATAAAAACACTAATATCAATAGAAAGGACAAAAATGAGAGAGTTATTGATATTAATGCATTTGACAAGAATCATGATTTTAGATACGTTGATATTAATACAGCTGAAGAATTGTATGGATATGTGTTGTAAGAACATGGGATTTTAAAGTAACAAGACAATTAACACAAATAAGGGTTAAAATTAGTATTTCTGTGGTCAACATGATTATTCCAGAAATTTATATTTTTCCACAGTCTTTGAACATTTTTGAAGATAATGATGGTTTGCATTTGATATGTAAAACAAAAATATATGTACCTCAGGATTCATTGGTAACTTGGAAAAGGAACAATGAATTTTTGGGAAGTTTTCTTCACAGTTCTACTATGATAATTCATAAAGGAATTTATGGTAGTGTGAATTGGATCAATAATACATTTGTTTATCAACAAATGAGAGTATCTTTGAATGATACTGGTATATATGAATGCTGCATATCAATAGTAAATTATCCAATGAAATGTGCGAAGGGAAGTGTTGTTGTAAGGTCTCCTAGGAAAACTCCATGTGTTGGTAAGAAAAGTGTCTCAGCAAATCCATTTCAGATTAACCATTTCCAATCCAGAACTCTTTTGAGAGAGGGAAATTTTGTCATTATATTGTGGAACTTTAATGTTTCAGAATGGAAAATTTCTACAAGGTTTCCACAATGTCAAGGACATTTGGTTAATATGGAATTGGGTATTGAAAGATGGTTTGGAGTTAATAATATAAATCATAACAGAAATAAGCGTGGTATTGTTGAAGGTATTTTAGGAGGGATTGGCACAATTGGGAGTATTACTAATAGTATGGACATTAATACTTTAAAGTCTGATCTTGAGACAGCTGGTTTAGTGGGTAGTAATGGGATTAAAATACAGAGAAATTTAAATGAAATTTTAGAAAATATGGTTATTAAAACAGCTAATATAATGGGTCCATCTATTTTACATCTTCAAAATATTACTCTTGATTTAATGTTAAGTGAACAACATTCTCATATTGCCAGAGCATGTTTAGAGATCCAGACTGAATATTCCACTAATTTTAAAATAATTGCTCAAGCATTCCAGAGTGGAATAACCCCTCTTGGCATTTTACAGAATTTACCCAGAGAATATGTATATGCTATAAATCATACAGATTTATGGGTAAATAAATGGATAGGATGTAAACAGGATGTTTGTTATAGTTCTTCTATGATTCCGATAGCAGGACAAGAACAACTTTTGGTTCCAATCACAGTCCTGGGATTACCGGTCAGCAATACACAATTATTGTATTATAAATTACAGTATACAGATTTTGCATTTAACAATGAAAATTCTGAATTAGAACAATTAGATTTGTCATCATGTTTACAATTTCAGTCTAAAGTTATCTGTTTACCTAATCAAGATAAAAGTATTTTTCATTCTTGTTATCATAATCATACATTGTGTTCAGCAAGAATAGAAAAAGTTGAAACAATTTCTGAATTAGTTACTCGTGTAGATAAAAAGGTTTGTTTTCAGATCATGTCAGATACAGAAAGGGTTAAAACTTTTTTCTCTTCTTGTACAAATACAGAAAACCTAAATCAAGGTTTGTATTGTATAGAAGGAGACATTGTAGCAATAAGTATTAATGGGTTTAGAACAAATTTAACAAATATGCTTATGAAAAATATAAGTGCTCTTCCCACACAATATAATATATCTCAGGTAGATGAATTTCCTTGGGAAGAATGGGCAAAAGTAATTAATAAGGATAAAGGTTTATTGATAGCTTTGGCTAAGGAACTTCAGAATGCAGAAATATTGTTTAAACATGAACAAGGTAATTTGCAAGAGATATCTCATCAATGGTCAGAATTTTCAGGAAGTAATTGGTGGAAAAAATTCAGTAATAGTGTATCAATTTGGGGAAAAACTTCAATAACCTCAGCAGCAGGAAATATTTTATCACATCCTATAGTTATTCTTTTTATTATTATTATGTTATTCATTATATTCCAGTTATGTTTGATGTTTAGAATGAAAAAATTATATTATCGAATTAGAAATGAAATCAAGAAAGGAGATGATTTATTGCAAAATAAGCTTAAGAGAAAGATGGGTTTTGGTATTGCAAACTCGGTTGGTGATGGAAATACATTTGGAGTTATTGGATCAAAGTCTGAATGAATGGGACATGGATGCTATGAATGTATAATTAAAATATGATCGTTATTCATATTTCAGAGGGGAATGTTATATTCTTAATATCTAAATTTTAATTGGCTTTATTGAAAAGAATATGCATTTTCCATAATTGTTTGAATGACAGGACTTTGAGCTAGTGATACCCAAATGGCCATTCATTGACTGAAAATGCAGGTCAAGACCCTGTCAGAATTTGATGGATTTTGTAAATATATGTATGGGTCTTCCTATGTAACCGATACTCTGTTTGATTTAAGCGTTTATGTTGTAAGAGGTTTGGTGTTTAGTCTGAAAGCCTCTCACATATATCTGGTTTCATGTTTAAAATGTTTGGTTAAAGTGAAAAACAGATGGTGCTCTCTGTTAGAAGGTGGAGAAAAAGGGAGTGTATGGGAGGGATTTGTGTTTGGGCGCGAATTTGAAAGACTGAGTTCATATAGACAGAAGGAATCCAGTCTTCGAGGGCACTCTTCACACACACATCCTGCTTTCAAGACACATTCTCTACACACACACGGCTCACTCTTACACACATATTCCTCCCAAGACATACACCTATTCAAGCCAGGACACAAGAGGTTAATCAGCCATCTTAAATGAAGTAACACAAAGGAAGCACATGCCTTTGACTCAGATCTTTGAAACAAATGAACTATATTTGAACATTTTTTGCATATATGAAACAACACTAATTCTGAATATGAATGTACTATTTTTGTAAGTATTTTCCAAGTTTATGTGTGTACAATAAAACACACGGTTTTGATTTAAGCTGACTCAAGCAGAAATAATTCCAAAATTCGTCTCACGAGAATCATCATTATTGAAGGCTTTTTATACAATATTAAGCCATTTATTTCATGGGGCTATCTCTCTCTCTCTGGGCCCCCTCTCGTGGGGCTATCTCTCTCTCTCTGGGCCCCCTCTCGTGGGGCTCTCTCTCTCTGGGCCCCCTCTCGTGGGGCTATCTCTCTCTCTCTGGGCCCCCTCTCGTGGGGCTATCTCTCTCTCTCTGGGCCCCCTCTCGTGGGGCTATCTCTCTCTCTCTGGGCCCCCTCTCGTGGGGCTATCTCTCTCTCTCGGGGCCCCCTCTCGTGGGGCTATCTCTCTCTCTCGGGGCCCCCTCTCGTGGGGCTATCTCTCTCTCTCGGGGCCCCCTCTCGTGGGGCTATCTCTCTCTCTCGGGGCCCCCTCTCGTGGGGCTATCTCTCTCTCTCTGGGCCCCCTCTCGTTGGGCTATCTCTCTCTCTCTGGGCCCCCTCTCGTGGGGCTATCTCTCTCTCTGGGCCCCCTCTCGTGGGGCTATCTCTCTCTCTCTGGGCCCCCTCTCGTGGGGCTGTCTCTCTCTCTGGGCCCCCTCTCGTGGGGCTATCTCTCTCTCTCTGGGCCCCCTCTCGTGGGGCCATCTCTCTCTCTGGGCCCCCTCTCGTGGGGCCATCTCTCTCTCTGGGCCCCCTCTCGTGGGGCCATCTCTCTCTCTGGGCCCCCTCTCCTGGGTCCATCTCTCTCTGGGCCCCCCTCATATGATAGTTAGTTATAAACTATTAAATTATAGGTATTGGAATGTCCTTCCAAATTTGGCAAACTGAACGTAACGAATTTTTCGGAAATAACGAATGCCGCATCTAAATGAAATGATCTGATAAATGAAAAAAATAAAACGAGCACTTACTGTGCTGCCTGTTTGATTTATTATAATATTGATACCCTGCTGTGCTGGGAGTTCTATAATAGGACACAGTGAGGGTTCAGTGCTCTATTATTCACTCGCTGTGTCCAGTGCAGCTACGCTCTCCTTCTGATGTTCCCTGGCAGCCTTTTACGTCACGTAAGGGAATTTAACAAGACTCGTGGCCACTCATTAAAATTAGAAGAAAAGCAGTTTTACTGCGTAGAGGGTTCTTTACTGTAAGAGCGGCAAGGATGTGGAATCCCCTTCCACAGGCGGTGGTCTCAGCAGGGAGCATCGATAATTTCAAAAAAATTATTAGATAAGCACCTGAACGACCACAACATACAGGGATATACAATGTAATACTGACATATAATCACACACATAGGTTGGCCTTGATGGACTTGTGTCTTTTTTTTAACCTCACCTACTATGTAACTATGTTTTTTGAGAAGCGCAGCTCCTTACGTTTATCTATTTATGCTTGTGTACATTTCACTTTGAGCTGTAGTTGTAGGTTTGGAAACAGCACAGTTTTTTTTCTTTTACATACTACAGGAGACGGTCAGAGACTGCAGACATGATACAGGAGACGGTCAGAGACTACAGACATGATACAGGAGACGGTCAGAGACTGCAGACATGATACAGGAGACGGTCAGAGACTACAGACATGATACAGGAGACGGTCAGAGACTGCAGACATGATACAGGAGACGGTCAGAGACTACAGACATGATACAGGAGACGGTCAGAGACTGCAGACATGATACAGGAGACGGTCAGAGACTACAGACATGATACAGGAGACGGTCAGAGACTGCAGACATGATACAGGAGACGGTCAGAGACTACAGACATGATACAGGAGACGGTCAGAGACTGCAGACATGATACAGGAGACGGTCAGAGACTGCAGACAAGATACAGGAGACGGTCAGAGACTGCAGACATGATACAGGAGACGGTCAGAGACTGCAGACATGATACAGGAGACGGTCAGAGACTGCAGACATGATACAGGAGACGGTCAGAGACTGCAGACATTGTACAGGAGACGGTCAGAGACTGCAGACATTGTACAGGAGACGGTCAGAGACTGCAGACATGGTACAGGAGACGGTCAGAGACTGCAGACATGGTACAGGAGACGGTCAGAGAATTCGGGCATTTAATGTCCAATTGAACTTTCAGTTAAAATCAGCTAAATGCATTTCAGGTGCATCAAAATAAAAGATCCCCCTCCATCATTTCTTTCCCCCTCTCCTCCCCCCTTCTTCCCTTCCTTCCCTACTTGTCATCTTCCATCCCTTATTTTCCTTTTCCTAGTCCTTTCTCCCCCCCCACCCCCTCACTCCCTTTCACTTAAATTATTTTTTATAGTAGATTTATATTTCACTTAGGATATTTTCATTTATTAATAATTGTAATGTTTTTAATTTTGTTTCGTTCTATGCAGTGTTACATCTAATTGTCTTTAAAACATCCCTTGATGAGCCCAGAGTGGCGAAACATGTCGGGACAATCACTCCAATGATATTGCCGAGTGATTCAATGTTGTCATCTGCTTTGAATTCTAGATGTTTCCTTGTACATGTGCACATATCTTATACAGTGGAACCTCGGATTAGGAGCATAATCTGTTCCAGGAGAATGCTCGTATTCCAAAGTACTCGCATATCAAAGCGAGTTTTCCCATTGAAGTCAATGGAAATGAAAATAATTCATTCCGCATTGACTTCAATGGGATGCAATTCCGCATGCGGGCAGAGCCGGGGGGGTGGGGGGGAGGCTGGAGAGCCTCGGAAACGGCCGAAAAGGCCCGAGAACAGTTCGGCTGACCTCGGCAAACCTCGGAAAGACTTCCTACCCGAGATTTGCCAAGGTCAGCCGTGCTGTACTCGGGGCCTTTCCGTGCATTTCCGGACGTTCGGCTCTGCTTGGCTCCAGCGCCCCCCCCCCACCTCAGGCCAAAAGTGGTACTGCCCACCGCTTTGGCCTGAATCGTGCTCGTTTTGCGAGACAACACTCATAAATCGAGTTACTTTTTAAAAAATACAGTGCTTGTATTGCGAAACGCTCGTTAACCGCGTTACTCGCAATCCGAGGTTCCACTGTACCAAAAAAACCTTTTAACTTTGTCTTGTATGTAGCAATGAAAATCTTGTCATTTTTTTTATACATATTGCGGAGTATTGAAATGACTTCTTGTTTTGCCGGCACCCTCAAAAATTTCCCTTGTCTACACTTATCTACAGGGATGTTGGTGCCATTTCCTTGTCATTGTCACCTACCCACATTGCTACTTCCCAAAAGATGCGCAAAGTTTTACAGTTGTGTTTCTTTTTCTTTTTTTTTCTAAAGCAGCCACAGCCTGAGTAGAAAATCCTGTCCTCTGCCAGCATGCTGCAGAGTGGCACCCTTGCTGTGGTCTTCAGAGGCTCAACACAACCCCTATAAGCCTCTCAATTGAAAAGCTCCTACTCCCTGCTGATTGGAGAGCTCCTGTTCTGACTCAGCGGGGGGGGGGGGGGGGGGCATGTGCAGAGAGGCTGCTGCTTCCGCATACAGAGGGCATGGGTGCTACTCTGCAGCACGCTGGCAGGGGACTGGCTTTTCTACTCAGGCTGTGCACACCTTTTGCTTTTATGAACCTGACATGTATTTAGCAGATTTAAACTAAAAGTTCAATTGGCCTTTAACTGCTGGAAGTCAGTCTAGGCAAGAACATACAAACACAGTTGGCAGGGGCCCAGGGCCTGCACATTGAACTGCCAAAGGGCCACCAGTTGGGCACCAGGGGGTTAGAACCTCTGTCAAAATTGCTATTGGTGTTTGTGTCCCCATTGGGAACATTCACCCTGATTTCCTGTCCCAGTGAATGCACAGGAAATGACGTTTTCTGATTGGAAGAAATCTCTTTCTGGTTGTTTCTCTTCCAGTTAATGAAGGACGCTTCCCTGAATGCAGATGATGGTTGTTTTCTTCAGCAGCCTTCAGGCTTTTCCAAAGACTTCCAAACTCCTGGCCCATCTCCATGGAGCCTCTTTCCGCTTATAACCTCAGTACGAGGCTCGGCCTGCACACATCCAGCCAATGGCAGAAGAGGGAGGCCAAGGAAAGAATCCTTATCACCGCAGTGCAGCGTCACTGCTAGAAAATAAAGAAGACCCCTGTGCCTGAGACTGTACTGGTCTAAATACCACCAATCGTGCAACTTTGTCCATAGGCAGTGTCATCGGTCTGGAAACTCTGATGCAGCCGGCTATGTTGGGGCCTTGAAAAAAAATGTTGGTTTCCTCCTTCGGCCTATTAAAATGTATCTGAACTGTTCACTTGTGGTGTGTGGAGCATCTACCACAGATCTCTAGCCAGCAAAGGGGACCTTATTTAATTCTGTTTGTAACATATTAACCACTTGCTGCCTGCTGGGGCAATTTTTTTTTACTTTTTCACTTAGAACCCCCAAATATTAGTGCCTTGAAAAAGTATTCATACCCCTTGACATTTTCCACATTTTGTCATGTTACAACCAGAAATGTAAATGTATTTTATTGGGATTTTATGTGATAGACCAACACAAAGTGGCACATAATTGTGAAGTGGAAGGAAAATGATAAATGGTTTTCAACATTTTTCACAATAAAATGTGAAAAGTGTGGGGGGTACATTTGTAGGGCGCCCCCCTGAGTCAATATTTTGTAGAACCTCCTTTCACTACAATTACAGCTGCAAGTCTTTTTGGGGATGTCTCTACCAGCTTTGCACTTCTAGAGAGGGACATTTTTGCCCATTCTTCTTTGCAAAATATCTCAAGCTCTGTCCGATTGGATGGAGAACGTCTGTGAACAGCAATTTTCAAGTCTTTCCACAGATTCTCAATGTGATTTAGGTCTGGATTTTGACTGGGCCATTCTAACACATGAATATGCTTTGATCTAAACCATTCCATTGTAGCTCTGGCTGTATGTTTGGGGTCGTTGTCCTGCTGAAAAGTGAACCTCCGCCCCAGTCTCAAGTCTTTTGCAGACTCTAACAGGTTTTCTTCTAAGATTGTCCTGTATTTGGCTCCATCCATCTTCCCATCAACTCTGACCAGCTACCCTGTCCCTGCTGAAGAAAAGCATCCCCACAACATGATGCTGCCACCACCATGTTTCACAGTGGGGATGGTGTGTTCAGGGTGATGTGCAGTGTTAGTTTTCCCCACACATAGCATTTTGCATTCAGGCAAAAAAGTTCAATTTTGATCTCATCTGACCAGAGCACCTTCTTCCACATGTTTGCTGTGTCCCCCACATGGCTTCTCACAAACTACAAATGGGACTTCTTATGGTTTTCTTTTAACAATGTCTTTCTTCTTGCCACTCTCCCATAAAGGTCAGATTTGTGGAGAACACGACTAATAGTTGTCCTGTGGACAGATTCTCCCACCTGAGCTGTGGATCTCTGTAGCTCCTCCAGAGTTACCATGGACCTCTTGGCTCTTCTCTGATGAATGTTCTCCTTGCCCGGCCGGTCAGTTTAGGTGGACGGCCATGTCTTGGTAGGTTTGCAGTTGTGCCATACTCTTTCCATTTTCTGAAAGCTTGGGATATTTTTTTTATAACCTAACACTGCTTTAACCACTTCAGCCCCGGAAGGATTTGCCCCCTTAATGACCAGGCCATTTTTTGTGATCCGGAACTGTGTCGCTTTGACTGACAATTGCGCTGTCCTGCGGCGGCTGCACCCAAACAAAATTGACGTCCTTTTTTTCCCACAAATAGAGATTTCTTTTGGTGGTATTTGAACACCTCTGCGGTTTTTATTCTTTTGCACTATAAACAAAAAAAGACTGACAGTTTTGAAAAAAAAAAAATTTTTAATTTCTGATATAATACATATCCCCCCCCCCCCCCCCAAAAATATAAAAAAAAACGTATTCGTCAGTTTAGGCCGAAATATATTCTTCTAAATATTTTTGTTAAAAAAAAAATCGCAATAAGTGTAAATTGATTGGTTTGCGCAAAAGTTATCTACAAACTATGGGGTAGATTTAGGGACTTTTATTTATTGTTTTTACTAGTAATGGCGGCGATCTACGACATTGCGGCAGACAAATCTGACCCCAAATTACACTTTTTTGGGGACCAGTGACATTATTACATTGATCAGTGCTATAAAAAACGCACTGATCAATGTATAAATGGCACTGGTAGGGAAGGGGTTAACACTGGGGGGCAATCAAGGGGTTAAGTGTGTTCCCTGGGTGTGTTCTAACTAGGGGGGATGGGCTGCAAGGGACATGACAGAGATCACTGGGAACAGAAGATCTCTGACATGTCATCTGGCAGAACAGGGAATCGCCAGTTACCCGTTCTGCCTCTGTGCATAACGATCGCGGGTCGCCGGCAACCATCAAGTCCTCCGGACCCACGGGCAACGCTCCCGCAGGGCGCGCCAACTATCTCCTGTGCAAAGACTGACATACACCTACGGCGGTTAGCGCAGAAGAGCCAACCCGCTGCAGTATAATGACGGCGGCTGGTCGGAAAGCGGTTACACTTCTCCACAACTTTATCCCTGACCTGTCTGGTGTGTTCCTTGGCCTTCATGATGCTGTTTGTGCACAAAGGTTCTCTAACAAACCTATGAGGGCTTCACAGAACAGCTGTATTTATACTGAGATTAAATGACACACAGGTGGACTCTTTTTACTAATTAGGTGACTTCTGAAGGCAATTGGTTCCACTGGATTTTAGTTATGGGGTATCAGAGTAAAGGGGGCTGAATACAAATACACACCACACTTTTCACATATTTATTTGTAAAAAAAAAAAAACTACAACCATTTATCATTTTCCTTCCACTTCACAATTATGTGCCACTTTATGTTGGTCTATCACATAAAATCCCAATAAAATACATTTATGTTTTTGGTTGTAACATAAGATAACGTGGAAAATTTCAAGGGGTATGAATACTTTTTCAAGGCACTGTATATACATTATATTACCAAAAGTATTGGGACGCCTGCCTCTACACTCTACACATGAACTTTAATGACATCCCAGTCTCAGTCTGTAGGGTTTAATGTTGAGTTGGCCCACCCTTTGCAGCTATAACAGCTTCAACTCTTCTGGGAAGGCCGTCCACAAGGTTTAGGAGTGTGTCTATGGGAATGTTTGACCAATTGTTCCAGAAGTACATTTGTGAGGTCAGGCACTGATGTTGGACGAGAAGGTCTGGCTCGCAGTCTCCGCTCTAATTCATCCCAAAGGTGTTCTATCGGGTTGAGGTCAACCTTCCGGAGGTCAATTCGTTAGAAGAACTGCAGTCCGCTCACATAATTTGTAATAAAAACATCTTTGCCATTCTGAAGCTTCCCTCCAACCACTTTGCATATTATTTTATATATATAGTGATTCTGTACTTGCCAAATATGCTGCAGAAATCTCCCGCCACTGAGTCTGGCTGCAGCCATTTTAACTGTGGGCAGCTCAAGCTGCTGTCTGCTCACTTCCTGGATTTACACAGACACACACCTCCGGCTCTGCAGCTCTCATTGGTCCTCTTATGACTCACCCCCCTCTCCCTTCATGAGAAAGAGAGCTGTGCATGATGACATAAGCCTAGGCTAATGACCAGACAAAAAACAGGAAGTTGGCTGTATAAGGGATTTACTGGCAGAAAAAAAAAATGTTTTACAATCCAAAGGTAAAACAACAACAAAGGCAGAAGATTTAATAGATGGAAAGATGAAAAAATGACTGAAGGTTCCGCTTTACCGTAAACTGTCATGAATGGCTTTTATTCATGAACCGCTTGGTCACTGTTGTGATGCTGTGATTGGTCTGCTGTGGGTACCTGGGCCAATCACAGCGCCCTGTAACATGTGATGTAGATGTCGCCTATCATAACAGTAAGCAAGCTGTAGTGAATGGAAAGCCAGTCATGACAGTTAACTATTACTTATAACAGTGATCATCACTATTATAAGCAATAACAGTTTAAAAAAAATACCTGTTCACCCCCCCCCCCCCCAGCATAAAACAGTGTCACTAAGGTGACACAACTACTCTGATGACAGGATGTAAAATAGTAAGAAAAAAAAACAGAAAAAAAGGTTCATTACTAAATGTATACAAAATGTAATAAAAAATGTTTTTTTTTTCTTTACATACTGTCACCAGTCCATATTTATTATCACTAACACACAAGTCATATGATGACATTGTACTGCACTGGTGACAGTATGGAAAAAAAAAATGATGAAAAAAAAAAACTGATTTTATTTAATTTCTTTATTTTTCAAAAAATTGAGACAAAAAAATGACAATTTAAAAAAAAAAACTCGCCATGCCTCTTACTAAATACCTCGGACTGTCTAAATATCTGTCTGCTTCCCGAAAAGGGGAATTTGGGGGATATTTTTACAGTCCTTGGCATTTTCGGGGTGTTGAGAAATTAGATAGTCCATCAGTTCATCAAGATTGATCAATCAAAAATATTCAAGATATCAATCGATATTCAGATATACCGTATTTATCGGCGTATAACACGCGCCGGCGTATAACACGCACCCCAAGTTTAGGAGGGAATTTTAAGAAAAAAAACTTTTGGGAGGGAAGTTTAAGGAAAAAAAAACTTACATTAAAATGCCCATCAATGCAGCCTCATCAGTGTTCATCTGCAGCCTTGTCAGTGGTCAGTGCAGCCTTCTCAGTGCAGCCTTGCCCCAGTGGTCAGTGCAGCCTTGCCCCCAGTGTCCATTACATGATCGCCGCCGACATACACAAGTTTAGCGTGTAGTTTTAAATATGGCGCCGCGGAGTTCAGAGGGATTCGGCGGAGCTGAACGAGCGCCGCGGAGAACACAGTGGCTGGGCGGAGCCGAGATACACATAGCCGAGGGTTCTCGGCGCCGTTCACAGTCACGCCCAGTCCCTATGATGGACATAACACAGGTCCAATGGCGGGACTGGGCGTGACTGTGAACGGCGCCGAGAACCCTCGGCTACGTGTATCTCGGCTCCGCCCAGTCACTGTGTTCTCGGCGGCGCTCGTTCAACTCTGCCAAGTCCCTCCGAACTCCGCGGCGCCATATTTAAAACTACACGCTATGTGAATGTCAGTGGCGATCGCTCCGATAGATCACAAAATAGCGGGGGATCTCCGTATAACACGCACCCACGATTTTCCCCTGATTTTAAGGGGAAAAAAGTGCGTGTTATACGCCGATAAATACGGTATATCATAGTTTGTGGACTCTATACATTTTCTACAGACTAAATAGAATACACTGATTTGGGGAATTCTCACCAAAGGAATGTAGCAGATTATATTTTGACCTGAATTTATGAAAAAAGATTATTTATTTGCTAAATGTTATGACAGAAACAAAGAAACATTTTTTTTTTTCTTTTTAATTTTGGATATTTTTTCATTTACATAGCAAAAAAAATATAAACCCAGTGGTGAATAAATACCACCAAAAGAAAGCTCTATTTGTGTGAAAAAAAAATGATACAAATTTCATTTGGGTACGGTGATGCATGACCGCATAATTACCAGTTAAAGTAGTGCAGTGCTGAATAGCAAAAAATGGCCTGGTCATGAAGGGGGGGGGGGTAAAACCTTCCGGAGGTCAAGTCGTTAAAAAGTTGTTGCAGTCGAAAGAGCGGGGATTCATTTTGTTTTAATTTTTTTTTTTATAAATCAGTTCCTGATCACTTCTGTATTTTAGAACAAAGAGACACCGGCAGACAGGATCTCTTCACACTTGTAAAGTTTAATCGGGTCATTTAGATACACAATTTAGATACTTTTTGGTAAAATCGTTTCTATATCATTTCATATTTTACAATGTGTACAAAATCTACAGATCAGTAATCTATCAGTCTAAGCTAAGCCATATTGCACATCATACTTTACAGACTATTTTTTATTGATTTTTTTGCTTTTTTTTTATGACGGGATCAGCCGCAGTCCTCCACCCACATAGGGGGACTACAAGTCCCAGCAGTCCCAGGTACCCCACAGCATGCTGGAACCTGTAGGCGGTTGGGGTGCTGTAGGATGTAGAATCTCAGTGGTAGGCCGATCCCACGCGGTTTATTTGTACATAAAACTTGTGACGTGACACAGATTTGTTCCTATTTACATTTAACGGAAGCGGCGACACTCTATACAGCAGGGGGGAGGCAACCTGGGGGGACCTCCAGCTGTTGTGGAACTACATTTCCCATGAGGCATTGCAAGGCTGGCAGTTCCAATTACTCCCAGAGGCATGAGTTCTGCAGCAGCTGGAGAGCCCCAGGTTCCCTACCCCTGCTATACAGTGACTGTGATCATGTGACCTGCGTCCCTCAGACTGATTTATTAACCACTTAAGGACCAGCCTCGTTTTGGATTTTAGGTGTTTACATGTTTAAAACAGTTTTTTTTGCTAGAAAATTACTTAGAACCCCCAAACATTATATATGTTGTTTTTTTTTCGAACACCCTAGAGAATAAAATGGCGGTCGTTGCAATACTTTTTTTTGCACCGTAATCTTTTTTTGGAAAAGATTCACTTTTTTGAATAAAATAATAAGACAACAGTAAAGTTAGCCCAATTTTTTTTTATACTGTGAAATATAATGTTACGCCAAGTAAATTGATACCCAACATGTCACGCTTCAAAATTGTGCCCGCTCGTGGAATGGCGTCAAACTTCTCCATAGGCGACGTTTAAAAAATTCTACAGGTTGCGTGTTTTGAGTTACAGAGGAGGTCTAGGGCTAGAATTATTGCTTTTGCTCTACCGGTCGTGGCGACACCGCACATGTGTGGTTTGACCACCGTTTTCATATGCGGGCGCTACTAGCGTATGCGTTCGCTTCTGCGCGCGAGCTCGTCGGGACAGGGGGTTTTTAAAAAAAATTATTTATTTTACATTATTTTATTTATTTTTACACTGTTTTTAAAAAAAAAATTGTGTCTATTTTATTCCTATTACAAGGAATGTAAACATAGAAAAAAGCATGACAGGTCCTCTTAAATAGGAGATCTGGGGTCAAAAAGACCTCAGATCTCATATTTACACTAAAATGCAAAATGCAAAAAAAAAAATGCAAAAAAAAAAAAAAAAAAAAAAAAAAGTAATTTAAAAAAATGACATTGAAAAAAATATGCCTTTAAGAGGCTTGGGCGGAAGTGACGTTTTGACGTCACTTCCGCCCAGCAGTGTCATGGAGACGACTGGGCACCATTTTAGCCTCACTCGTCTCCAGGAACAGCACTGAGAAGGACGCGATCGCCTCCCCCGCTACCGACGGCTCCGGTAAGCGGCGGAGGGCACCGGATCGCGGCGGGAGGGGGGGCCCCCCTCTCCCGCCACCGATAAAAATGATCTTGCGGCGAACCTGTCGCAGGGACCACTTTTATCAGAAAGCCGACCGCCGCACGAAAACGGGGATACCGGGGTTATGGCAGCTAGCTGCTACTATAACAACGATATCCGCCGGCAAAAGTTGGACGTACATCGGCATGCGGCAGTCCGGAAGTGGTTAAAGGGCCAGTCCAGCCGGAACGTCTATCTCAGGGCCGTCTTTAATTTTGATTGGGCCCTGGGCAAACATTTTCTTGGCCCCCCCCCCTCCATTCTGAGACATACAAAAAATAGCAGGTAGACTCAAAATCAGTTTACTGCAGCAGATCACGCAGCGATTGCAATTGTTTGCCAGAGGTTTCAGCCTATCCTTACTGCTCACTGGCTGGTTTCTAGAGTTTACAACACATAATTTCTGCTTGCCGATTGGTTGCAAGAGGTAATGTACATTATTAGCGCTCACTAATTGGTTGCTAGGGGTTACAGCACATCATTACCAGTTACTGATTGGTTGCTAGAGATTAAAGCAGATCACTACTGTTCGCTGATTGGTTGCTAGAGGTTAATGCACATCATTACCTCTCACTGAGCAGTGGAGCAATCACAAATAATTGAGCAAGTAAAGGGGCACATTAATACACATACTACAGGAGAGTGTCAGAGAGTGCAGACATACTACAGGAGAGGTTCAGAGACTGCGGACATACTGCAGGAGACAATCAGAGACTGCGGACATACTGCAGGAGATTACCAGAGACTGCGGACATACTGCAGGAGACAATCAGAGACTGCGGACATACTGCAGGAGACAATCAGAGGCTGCGAACATACTGCAGGAGACAATCAGAGACTGCGGACATACTGCAGGAGACAATCAGAGGCTGCGAACATACTGCAGGAGACAATCAGAGACTGCGGACATACTGCAGGAGACAATCAGAGACTGCGGACATACTGCAGGAGATTACCAGAGACTGCAGACATACTGCAGGAGACAATCAGAGACTGCAGGCATACTGCAGGAGACAATCAGAGACTGCGGACATACTGCAGGAGACAATCAGAGACTGCGGACATACTGCAGGAGACAATCAGAGGCTGCGAACATACTGCAGGAGACAATCAGAGACTGTGGACATACTGCAGGAGACAATCAGAGACTGTGGACATACTGCAGGAGATTACCAGAGACTGCGGACATACTGCAGGAGACAATCAGAGACTGCGGACATACTGCAGGAGACAATCAGAGACTGCGGACATACTGCAGGAGACAATCAGAGACTGCGGACATACTGCAGGAGACAATCAGAGACTGCGGACATACTGCAGGAGACAATCAGAGACTGCGGACATACTGCAGGAGACAATCAGAGACTGCGGACATACTGCAGTAGACAATAAGAGACTGCGGATATACTGCAGGAGACAATCAGAGACTGCGGACATACTGCAGGAGACAATCAGAGACTGCGGACATACTGCAGGAGACAATCAGAGACTGTGGACATACTGCAGGAGATTACCAGAGACTGCGGACATACTGCAGGAGACAATCAGAGACTGCGGACATAGTGCAGGAGATTACCAGAGACTGCAGACATACTGCAGGAGATTACCAGAGACTGCGGACATACTGCAGGAGACAATCAGAGACTGTGGACATACTGCAGGAGACAATCAGAGACTGTGGACATACTGCAGGAGATTACCAGAGACTGCGGACATACTGCAGGAGACAATCAGAGACTGCGGACATACTGCAGGAGACAATCAGAGACTGCGGACATACTGCAGGAGACAATCAGAGACTGCGGACATACTGCAGTAGACAATAAGAGACTGCGGATATACTGCAGGAGACAATAAGAGACTGCGGACATACTGCAGGAGACAATCAGAGACTGCGGACATACTGCAGGAGACAATCAGAGACTGTGGACATACTGCAGGAGATTACCAGAGACTGCGGACATACTGCAGGAGACAATCAGAGACTGCGGACATAGTGCAGGAGATTACCAGAGACTGCGGACATACTGCAGGAGATTACCAGAGACTGCGGACATACTGCAGGAGACAATCAGAGACTGTGGACATACTGCAGGAGACAATCAGAGACTGTGGACATACTGCAGGAGATTACCAGAGACTGCGGACATACTGCAAGAGATTACCAGAGACTGCGGACATACTGCAGGAGACAGAGACTGCGGACATACTGCAGGAGATTACCAGAGACTGCGGACATACTGCAGGAGATTACCAGAGACTGCGGACATACTGCAGGAGATTACCAGAGACTGCGGACATACTGCAGGAGACAATCAGAGACTGCAGACATTATACAAGAGATGGTCAGAGAACTTCCAGCAATGCACAGCTTTACAGTTGAATAACACAGCTCAGGGATTAAACAGTCAGGCATTTTATGGGTGTAAGGACATACCTGGCCAGCCAAATTCACTACATACATTCAGGTGTGTGGGCGGGGCTTCCACTCTCTGCTCTCACTACAACAGCCAGGAGCTCCACTGATGCTTTGTTGGGGGGCCCGCGTCACCCGTGAATTGGGGCCCGATGACAGCTTTGCAGAGCGCACAGAGGACACGGGAGGATGTATTCCCACGCTAGCCAGCTGTGAGGGGCGGGGCCGGGAGCTCCACTGACGCTCTGACCCTGCCCACGTGCAGCCTGTGTACTCGGAATAGAGAGTCTGTAGTGAGAGCCAGTGATCGGAGTGGGAGTGTCATTGGAGCTCCCGGCCCCGCCCCCAGAACTCTGTATTCACCAGCCAGTATAGAGGGGGTGGGGCCGGGAGCTCCACTGACGCTCCCACTGGCTCTCACTACAGACGCTCTTTTTCGAGTACACAGGCTGCACGTAGGCGGGGTCAGAGCGTCAGTGGAGCTCCCGGCCCCGCCCCCTCTCAGCTGGCTAGTGCGGAATACATCCTCCCGTATCCTCTGTGCGCTCTGCAAAGCCGTCATCGGGGCCCCAATTCACGGCTAATACGGGCCCCCCAACAAAGATTGGGCCCAGGGCAATTGCCCCGTTTGCCCTGCGCTAAAGACGGCCCTGCCTGGATGGCTTAGACATTTGTGGACAACGCTGGAGAGAGATGGGGATCAGGTAAGAAATTAGGGGGTTCTGGGGAAGCTGCTACAAAGAAAAGGTTTTTTTTATCTTAATGCAATGCATTAAGATTAAAAAAACCTTCTGGATTAATCCTTTAAGCATTGCTCGCCACCAGTTGCCCCACCCAGCCCCTACTCCACCCCTAAACACGCCCTCGTAAATTATCCCATGAAAGGACAGTTAAATGTTTTATGCAGAATTAAGTTACAAAAATAAATATGAACAACTTTATTAGTGCCCATCAGTACAGCCTCATCAGTGCATGGGGATCACACAGAGCGGGGATCTCCCGCTGTGACACAGCTTGGATCTGAAACCCTGGCCACTGTCAAAGTCCCGCCTTCTATTAAAGATGTCACATTGCTTAAATTTCCCAGCATTGGACCAGTGTGCTGTCTATCATAGGAGCTGGTCCAGGAGGCGGAACTTTGACAGCGGCTGGCATTTACAGATCCAAGCTGGGTCACTGTGGAAGATCCCCGCTCTGTGTGATCCGACCGGCTCTCCTCTTTCTCTCCTCTCCCCACAGTTTCTGGCTGATCGCTGGGAAGAGAATAGGCGTCCGTCCCTCTCCTCCAATTCACACTCGCCTTCACATTATTTCCACTCGCCAAATGCGACTAGGCGAGTGGAAATTCTGATGGCTGTCATTATATAGGAATATTATTGAGCTCTCTATATACTGGAAGATTGTTCTAGGGACACCACAGTTTCTGGCACATCGCTGGGAAGAGAATAGGCGTCCGTCCCTCTCCTCCAATTCACACTCGCCTTCACATTATTTCCACTCGCCAAATGCGAGTAGGGGAGTGGAAATTTTGATGGCTGTCATTATATAGGAATATTATTGAGCGCTCTATACTGGAAGGTTGTTCTAGGGACACCAGTAATTTATTCACAGCCTATCAACAGTGTGAAGAAATGTTACAGGCAGAGACGATTGTAGCAATTTATCCAGCAAACTCTGAAGTTTTAGTAGCCAGTTCCACTGTGTATTGCAGCGTTTCTCAACCTTATTTCAGTCAAGGCACCCTCCAAAATTATGGACAGTCTTGAGGCACCTCATTCTAAAATGTAAGACCCCTTTCACACTGAGGCGCTTTCACGCTAAAAAAAGCTCATGAAAACCTATTTTCATTAAAGTCAATGAATGCTTTTCACACTGGGGCAGTGCACTGGCAGAGCGGTGAAAAAACACCCCTCTCCATTGAAATGAATAGAAAGCACTTCAAAAGTGCCTGAAAAGCTCTTTAAAAGTGCTCAGTGTTTTACTGGCAGTTTACAAGCACCTCAGTGTGAAAGGGGCCTATCAGTTTTACGTAATGCAGCAACATCCCAACATTGGAGATGATTTATTCTTCCGAAGCAAATACACTTTTGCAAACTGGTACTGACTATTATTCCAATGTTTCTCTTCTCCCTCAGTTTTTTTTTTTCCATCACTCAGCCGAGACCCCAAAGCTGATGGAGAGGGGCAAGGGGGGGTCAAACAAGGATGCTATGTAGGCAACATCCTCCTTATCAGCTAATGATGTCATCAGGTAGAAGGTCGTAATGGTGCACAATGAGAACCTGTGGCTTTGTGACACTATAAGGAAGGCTTCATCCACCCGCCAGCTTGTATACAATTTTTTGGCAATTTTTAGGCATTTTGCCAAGGCACCACCTGGAGAAACCTCAGGGCACCCTGGTTGAAAAAGGCTGGTCTATTGATTAGAAACCAGTGAAACATTTAGGCCTCATACACACGGATGTTTTAAAAAACGTGCTGTAAAGCTAGTAACAACACCTGGAAAAAAAGCAGCCTTAAAAACACGATTTTATTAGCGTTTTGATTTGGCGTCAATGCGTGTTCAACGTCGTTTGTAAGCGTTTTTTTTAAAAAAAACATCCCTCTGCTATTTTCCACTCCCAAATTACTCACATAAACATTTTTACAGCTTAAAAACGCTGACGCTAAAGAAACGTCGGTATAGCGCTGATGCGCGTTTATGAGCTTTTTTCGGCATCAAAACAGCTCTAGCGCTGGAGCCTCAGAATGCGCTGGTCCTTGGTTTTTTTTGGACCTTAAAAATGACCTTGCCTGTTACAGCTAAAAAACGGCATGGAGTGTATGAGCCCACTGAATAACACGGAGTGGCGTTCTTAAAGCGGTTGTATACCTTTTTTTTTTTTACTTTTACCTACAGGTAAGCCTATAATAAGGCTTACCTGTAGGTAAAAAAAATATCTCCTAAACCTGTACAGTTTAGGAGATATTACCCTCGCAATGAGCCGCTGACTGCAGCGGCACATGCGCACAGGGGATTCTCGGCAGACAGCCCGGCAAACTCCGGAGCTTGCCGGACAGAAGTCTCCCGCGCGCATGCGCGGGAGTGACGACATCGCGGCTCCGGCCACTCACAGCGCCGGAACCGCGATACCCGGAAGACACGTCGAGGGGAAATGTCAGCTCCCTCGGCGTGGACCGGGTGAGATGCCGGCGCCTCGTTCTAAGGTAAGTATCTCATAATGAGCTAGTATGCGGTGCATACTAGCTCATTATGCCTTTTCCCTTGCAGGTGTAGAAAAAAAACAAAAAAAAACAGCGGGTATACAACCGCTTTAAGCAGCAAAAAATCCGCTGTTAAAACGTCCGTGTGTATGAGGCCTATATAACTCATTTAGGAATCCTGCAAACCTTTTGGTACCTTCATTGCTCAATTATTAGAGGTCAATGTGAGAAATCATTTTCACAAGGCTGTTATTTTATTGCCATGGTTTATGCAGTTGGTTTCACACAGCCCACACCTCTTAGTGCAAAACTTGTGCTTTGCAGGGAAAATTCCCTTATCTTTGGTTGCAGAGTGGGGAACCTGTATAAGTATCTCTTTTTCTCTCAGATTAGGAGGGACAGCTACAAGATTGCAGAACTCTTCTCACCTGACCAACACTTGATCAATCTAACTCTCCCCTGAAGTAGAAAACACACAGTGGTTTATATACAATTTATTTTTAAAAACCTGTAATAAAAGGTTAAAATCAAGACTCCTCAGACCGGGCCACGTTTTTCCAATTTTCTGCCGTCCAGTTTTGGTCAGCCTGTGCGGACTGCAGACTCAGTTTCCTGTTCTTGGCTGCCAGGTGTGGTCTTTTGGTGTAGCCCATCTGCTTCGAGGCCCGACGTGTTGTGCGCTCAGAGATGGTATTCTGCCTACCTTGGTTGTACCGAGTGGTTATTTCCGTGACTGTTGCCTTCCTATCACCTTGAATCAGTCTGCCCATTCTCCTCTGACCTTTGACATCAACCAGACATTTTCGTTCACACAACCGCCGCGCACTGGATATTTTCTCTTTTTCGGACCATTCTCTATAAACCCGAGAGACGGTGGTGCGTGAAAATCCCAGTAGTTCGGCGGTTTCTGAAACGCTCAGACCAGCCTGTCTGGCGCCAACCACCATGCCACGTTCAAGGTCACTTAAATCCCCTTTCTTCCCCATTCTGATGCTCGGGTTTGAACTTCACTAAAGTCGTCTTCACCACGTCTAGATGCCTAAATACATTCAGTTGCTGCCATGTGATTGGCTGATTAGCAATTTGTGTTACCAAGCAATTGAACAGGTGTACCTAATAAAGTGGCCGGTGAGTGTATATATCTTACCCTTGGGATTATTCTGGCTGTGAGTAATCTGAAAAAGAAAATGTTACTGTTGGAAGGTCGGCATAATAAACCAAAAAAATCATCTTCTCTCCATCCCTCCTCATCATCTGAACACGGTAATACCTGCTCAGGTAACAGTAAGAACTTTACATCCCTTAACCGCTTCCCGACCGCCTCACGCAGATATACTGCGGCAGAAGGGCACATACAGGCAGATTAGCGTACCTGTACGTTGCCCTTTAAGAGGCGGCTTGCTGGCGCGCGCTCGCCCGCCGGGAGCTTCGTGAGCGTGATCGCGGGTCCCGTGGACTCGATACCCGCGATCGTCTCACAGTGAGGAAGAACGGGGAAATGCTAATATAAACAAGCATCTCCCCGTTGTGCCTAATGACACTGTCACTGATCACAGCTCCCTGTAATCAGGAGGGGTGATCAGTGTCGTGTCACACGTAGCCACACCCCCCCAAGTTAGAATCACTCCCTAGGACACACTTAACCCCTACAGCGCCACCTAGTGTTAACCCCTTCACTGCCAGTCACATTTACCCAGTATTCAATGCCTTTTTAATTGCACTGATCGCTGTATAAATGTGAATGGTCCCAAAATCGCGCCAAAGGTGTCCGATCTGTCCGCCATAATGTCGCAGTCCCGATAGAAATCACTGATCGCCGCCATTACTAGTATAAAAAAAAATATTAATAAAAATGCCATAAAACTATCACCTATTCTGTAGACACTATAACTTTTGCGCAAACCAATCAATAAACGCTTTTTCCGATTTTTTTGACCAAAAATATGTAGAAGAATACATATCGGCCTAAACTAAGGAAAAAAAATGTTTTGATATATATTTTTTGGGGGATATTTATTATAGCAAAAAGTAAAAAATAATGCGTTTTTTTTTTTTTCAAAATTGTCGCTCTGTTTTTGTTTATAGCGCAAAAAATATAAACCGCAGTGGTGATCAAATACCATCAAAAGAAAGCTCTATTTGTGGGGGGGGAAAAAAAACATCAATTTTGTTTGGGAGCCACGTCGCACGACCGCGCAATTGTTAGTTAAAGCGACGCAGTGCCGAATCGCAAAAAGTGCTCTGGTCTTTGGCCAGCCAAATGGTCCGGGGCTTAAGTGGTTAATGTGTTCAAAAACTTGAGTGGTTCTGATGACTTTTCATCTTGGCAAACAATCCGAAGACTCATCCGTTCCTCTAAAGACACTTTCACACGATCTGTCCAATTAGATCCACCTGTCAGGTTTTGAGGCGGACCTGATCAGACCCTGCAGCCTCCTATAGAGCGATGTCCGCTTACGCCCGCCGCTAGGGTTGCACCGATACCACTTTTCTAAGACCGAACACAAGTACCGATACTTTTTTTTCCATGTACTCTCCGATACTGATACTTTTTTGTAATGTCAAGTGACGGTTTTCAAAGCACAATACAGACGAACGATATCTTTTTTTATAATTATGAAAACTGAAGGGAACTGATTTGCAGCAATGACAGGTGGCACTGACTGATGGGCACTGATTTGCGGCAATGATGGCTGGCACTGATGGGCACTGATATGTGGCACTTACTGATGGGCACTGACTGATGGGCACTGATTTACAGCACTGATGGCTGGCACCAATGGGCACTAATAGGTGGCACTTATGGGCAATGATAGGTCAAACTGATTGGCAGGCAGTGGCGCTGAAATGCAGCACTGATAATTGCTGGCAGCCTGGCATGATAAAATTAAATCGATAAAGAGTAGAGTTTACAAGAGCCCATCTTTATACACCCTGCACTCGACCTCAGTAATGGCCCGTACACACGATCCGAATATCGTACGATAGATCGTATGACCGTTTTCGCTTAATAATCGCAAGTAGAAATAGAATAGGTTAAGTCACGAAAATTCTTGTACGACTGAAAAAAAAAAAATCAGAAGTGATGTCATGTGTTGTAATGTATTTGTATTGTATTTTCGGACAACAAGTATACTGACTAAACGAAAATCGTACGATCTTGAATCGTGCATGCCCGATCGAATTATATCGGATGAAGGGTCGCGATCGGCTGTCGAAAGTAGTGTACACACGATCCGAATATCGTACGATTCTTCCTCGGACGACAGTTTTCACGCGATATTCGGAACGTGTGTACGGGCCATAAGCCTAGTCAGAATTCAGTAGCGGACATCTTGTTACACCCAGCCCATATAGTTAGTAGAGGTGCACGATTAATCGTCAAGAATCGTTATTGTGATTTTTTTCCCCGTTGCGATCTTGACTAAAGTGTTTCACGATTCTGTCTATGCAAAGAATTCTCTCTGCTCTTCTGAAGCCTCAGCCATCAAAAGAAAGGAAGAAAAAAAAAACGGGCAGTCGGCCAAGAATCACAACATTCTTTATCAGTGAAACTTAAGTATAAACATTGTAACAATTTGTCAATGGAATAGACTTTGGTGTGTAAAAGAAGAAAGTTTAACCACTTAACCCCTTCCCGCCGACCGTACGCACATATGCGTACTCGGCTTTCCAGGGTTATACCGGGATGATGCCCGCAGCTGCAGGCATCATCCCAGTACCGTTGTTAACAGCGGGCGATCGGCTACCCGCTCGGTTGTTATACCGGAGGAGCGGGAGGGGACATCCACCCCTCCCGCCGCCTCCCGCCGCTGTTACCGGGCCTCCCGATCGCACGGGAGGCCCGGTGTCCAATCGGGTACTTTCGGAGGCTTGGGGGCGGGCTGGAACGAAGCTGTGAGCGGCTTCGTTCCAGCCTTCTTGTTGTAAACGCGGAAGCGACGTCATGACGTCACTTCCCGTTTACTCGGCTGCCAATGGCGCCGAATTTTAAAAAGTACACAGTATTCAGAATCGCCGTTTTCGGCGATCTGAATACTTTGAAGTGTAAAGGAGGGATGGGGGGTCTTTTAGACCCCCCCATCCCTCCATAAAGAGTACCTGTCACCACCTATTACTGTCACAAGGGATGTTTACATTCCTTGTGACAGCAATAAAAGTAAAAAAAAAAAAAAAAAAGTTTTTAAAACACAATTTATAAAGTAAAAAAAATAAATAAAATAAATTAAAAAAAAAATAATTTTTTTTTAAAGTGCCCCTGTCCCCGCGAGCTCGCGCAGCGAAGAAAACGCATACGGAAGTCGCGCCCGCATATGTAAACGGTGTTCAAATCACACATGTGAGGTATCGCCGCGATCGTCAGAGCGAGAGCAATAATTCTAGCCCTAGACCTTCTCTGTAACTCTAACCTGGTAACCGTAAAAAAAATTTAAAGCGTCGCCTATGGAAATTCATAGGTACCATAGTTTGTCGCCATTCCACGAGTGCGTGCAATTATAAAGGGTGACATGTTTGGTATCTATTTACTCGGCGTAACATCATCTTTCACATTATACAAAAAAATTGTGGTAACTTTACTGTTTGGATTTTTTAAAATTCATGAAAGTGTCCCTTTTTCAAAAATTTGCTTTTAAAACACCGCTGCACAAATACCGTGTGATAAAAAATATTGCAACAATCGCCATTTTATTCTCTAGATTCTCTGCTAAAAAAATATATATAATGTTTGGGGGCTCTAAGTAATTTTCTAGCAAAAAATATGGATTTTAACTTGTAAACACCAAATTTCAAAAATAGGCTTAGTCATGAAAGGGTTAAACACTAAACCTTTTTCTGACATTTGTTGATTTCAAGTTAAAATCTTTTTTTTTTTTTTTGCTAGAAAATTACTTAGAATCCCCGAACGTTATATATATTTTTTTAGTAGAGACCCTAGAGAAAAAAATGGTGGTTGTTGCAATATCACATTGTATTTGCGCAGCGGTCTTTCAAATGCAATTTTTTTGGAAAAAATTACTTTAATGAATTAAAAAAAAAAAAACTAACCAGTAAAGTAGGTGTAGTGGGTAGCACTTTCGCCTAGCAGTAAGAAGGGTCGCTGGTTCGAATCCCAACCACGGCACTACCTGCCTGGAGTTTGCATGTTCTCCCTGTGCCTGCGTGGGTTTCCTCCGGTTTCCTCCCACACTCCAAAGACATGCTGGTAGGTTAATTGGATCCTGTCTAAATTGTCCCTAGTATGTATTAATGTGAGTTAGGGACCTTAGATTGTAAGCTCCTTGAGGGTAGGGACTGATGTATACACCGCTCCTAAAGCGCCCTTGCCCATTGAAATCGATGGGCAGTGCCTGCAAAGCGCCTCCGCAGTTGCGCCTTTGAACCCTTTAGTGGGGGTTAAATGTACCTCTAAATCGACGGTAAAGTGCCACTAAAAGTAGCGTTGCATTACCGCCAACGCCCCCGCACTGTCAGTGTGAAAGAGCTCTTAGTACATCTCATTATACATCATATCTGTAGATGGACTACTGAGGTGCAGGAAGGGACAGGGCCTGTGTATCCTATGTAATCTATCATGCCATAAAACATCTCCTAGCAGGGGCAGCCCAGAGCACATGTAAAGGTGTGCTGGGGATACCATTCCCACACACAGCACACTGAACACTGTGATCACCTCGGTTCTCTCTCCTTGCAGCCCCAGATAGAGATGGGAGGGGGAGGCATTCCAACTGGAGTTGGTGGAGACAGTGCGGGATCCCAGTGTGAGGAATTCATTCCCACACATCAGCACTCAGCAGACACTGACTAGAACCCTCATGTCAACAGTTGTCACCAAGCTTCTTGCTGATGGTCTTGTAGCCCATTCCAGCCTTGTGCAGGTCTACAATCTTATTCCTGACGTCCTTTGACAGCTCTTTGGTCTTGGCCGTAATCAGGCCCGGATTTACACCCTTTGTCGCCCCAAGGCCGGGTCCTTCAATGCCGCCCCCCCCCCCCCCCCACACACACACCACACCATCATTCTCGTCCTTTATCGATGACTGCTACAATAGATCAATTAAAAACATATCTCCACTATATACTCCCCTCTATCATCTCTATATACACCCCTCTATCGTCTCTATATACTCCCCCCTATCATCTCTATATACTCCCCTCTATCATCTCTATATACTCCCCTCTATCATCTCTATATACTCCCCCCCTATCATCTCTATATACACCCCTCTATCATCTCTATATACACCCCTCTATCGTCTCTATATACTCCCCCTATCATCTCTATATACTCCCCTCTATCATCTCTATATACTCCCCCCCTATCATCTCTATATACACCCCTCTATCATCTCTATATACACCCCTCTATCATCTCTATATACTCCCCTCTATCATCTCTATATACTCCCCCCCTATCATCTCTATATACACCCCTCTATCGTCTCTATATACTCCCCTCTATCATCTCTATATACTCCCCCCTATCATCTCTATATACTCCCCTCTATCATCTCTATATACTCCCCCCCTATCATCTCTATATACACCCCTCTATCATCTCTATATACTCCCCTCTATCATCTCTATATACACCCCTCTATCATCTCTATATACAGGTATACAGGCAGGCCAGAACAATATACAGGCAGGCTAGGACAATATACAGGCAGGCTAGAACAATATACAGGCAGGCCAGAACAATATACAGGCAGGCTAGGACGGTATACAGGCAGTCTAGGACGAAATACAGGCAGGCTAAAACAGTATACAGGCAGGCTAGGAAAAATATACAGGCAGGCTAGGACGGTATACAGGCAGGCTAGAACAGTATACAGGCAAGCTAGGACGAAATACAGGCAGGCTAGAACAGTATACAGGCAGGCTAGGAAAAATATACAGGCAGGCTAGGACGGTATACAGGCAGGCTAGAACAGTATACAGGCAGGCTAGGACAATATACAGGCAGGCTAGGACGGTATACAGACAGGCTAGAACGGTATACAGACAGGCTAGGACGGTATACAGGCAGGCTAGAACAGTATACAGACAGGCTAGGACGGTATACAGGCAGGCTAGCACGGTATACAGGCAGGCTAGAACAGTATACAGGCAGGCTAGGACAATATATAGGCAGGCTAGGACAATATACAGGCAGGCTAGGACGGTACACAGGCAGGCTAGGACGGTATACAGACAGGCTAGGACGGTATACAGGCAGGCAAGAACAGTATACAGACAGGCTAGGACGGTATACAGGCAGGCTAGGACGGTACACAGGCAGGCTAGGACGGTATACAGGCAGGCTAGGACGGTATACAGGCAGGCTAGGACGGTACACAGGCAGGCTAGGACGGTATACAGACAGGCTAGGACGGTATACAGGCAGGCAAGAACAGTATACAGACAGGCTAGGACGGTATACAGGCAGGCTAGGACGGTACACAGGCAGGCTAGGACGGTATACAGGCAGGCTAGGACGGTATACAGGCAGGCTAGAACAGTATACAGACAGGCTAGGACGGTACACAGACAGGCTAGGACGGTATACAGGCAGGCTAGGACGGTATACAGGCAGGCTAGGACGGTATACAGGCAGGCTAGAACAGTATACAGACAGGCTAGGACGGTATACAGGCAGGCTAGGACGGTACACAGGCAGGCTAGGACGGTATACAGACAGGCTAGGACAATATACAGGCAGGCTAGGACGGTATACAGGCAGGCTAGAACGGTATACAGACAGGCTAGGACGGTATACAGGCAGGCAAGAACAGTATACAGACAGACTAGGACGGTATACAGGCAGGCTAGGACGGTACACAGGCAGGCTAGGACGGTATACAGGCAGGCTAGGACGGTATACAGGCAGGCTAGAACAGTATACAGACAGGCTAGGACGGTACACAGACAGGCTAGGACGGTATACAGGCAGGCTAGGACGGTATACAGGCAGGCTAGAACAGTATACAGACAGGCTAGGACGGTATACAGACAGGCTAGAACGGTATACAGACAGGCTAGGACGGAATACAGGCAGGCTAGGACGGTATACAGACAGGCTAGGACGGTATACAGGCAGGCTAGAACGGTATACAGGCAGGCCAGGACGGTATATAGGCAGGCTAGGACGGTATATAGGCAGGCTAGGACGGTACACAGGCAGGCTAGGACGGTATACAGGCAGGCTAGGACGGTATACAGGCAGGCTAGAACAGTATACAGACAGGCTAGGACGGTACACAGACAGGCTAGGACGGTATACAGGCAGGCTAGGACGGTATACAGGCAGGCTAGGACGGTATACAGGCAGGCTAGAACAGTATACAGACAGGCTAGGACGGTACACAGACAGGCTAGGACGGTATACAGGCAGGCTAGGACGGTATACAGGCAGGCTAGGACGGTACACAGGCAGGCTAGGACGGTATACAGGCAGGCTAGGACGGTACACAGACAGGCTAGGACGGTATACAGGCAGGCTAGGACGGTACACAGGCAGGCTAGGACGGTATACAGGCAGGCTAGGACGGTACACAGGCAGGCTAGGACGGTATACAGGCAGGCTAGGACGGTATACAGGCAGGCTAGAACAGTATACAGACAGCACGTGACGTCAGCACGTCATCTCGGAGCCGCGAGCACAGGGCGTTTGAATGCTTTCCCGGGAATCAACAGCTGACAACTGGCTTATACCATCTGACAGGAGGCACTAACATCAACTCAGCGGGACTTTCTTTATCGGACGGCACAAGCGAATGCAACAGCTTCTGCCTACAAATGACCACTCGGGGTAGAGCCTGTGATCCTGTGAGCTGATGATCGATTTGGTGAGAGATGTATTTCTCCTATTTATGATACCAATGCAGCTTGGCCGCACATGCTCCCCCTACTGCCTGCTATCCATATGAACTGCCTTGTTGGAAAGTCCTGAGCTATTACTGCCTTAATAGGTTTTGTTGGTTCTCCTGGTCAGCCTATACATATCATTGTTTTGTTCCCGGGTTGTTACTATATGTTCAATTGTGTTCAAGTCATTGAACCTCCCTGCAAAACTATCAAGTTACCATCTACATTCATCCGCCCCACCCCCACACCGCCACACCGATTTTGTATCTGGACTTACTTGAAGCCTTACATTACCCAATACTAGTTGATCTAGCTAGATCTTGCTGCTGTGATTGGTGTGTGTATGGGGTATGTTTGGCCGCGGCTCCGTTGTTTTTAATGATAACGTTATCAATTTTAATCAGTCATTTGATATCTTCCCTGATCTGCCCTAATTATCCATTTTTGTATTTTTGTGTGGTGTGCATAGCCTAATAAATATATTGTTTTTTGACAGATTGTGTCTGGGTTTTTGCCTTTCTTTGGGGAACCTCTTGTTCCTTGTTATTTTTGTATGCCCATTAAGGCGACCCAGACTGCACCCATTAATTTTGTACTAATTCTTGGATGAATATCTGCCCACTTTCAATTAATTAACCTAATTTTGTGGTTGATCCCGGCTAAAATTACTTTTTCCTCCCAGTATACAGACAGGCTAGGACGGTACACAGACAGGCTAGGACGGTATACAGGCAGGCTAGGACGGTATACAGACAGGCTAGAACGGTATACAGACAGGCTAGGACGGTATACAGGCAGGCTAGGACGGTATACAGACAGGCTAGGACGGTATACAGACAGGCTAGGACGGTATACAGACAGGCTAGAACGGTATACAGACAGGCTAGGACGGTATACAGACAGGCTAGGACGGTATACAGACAGGCTAGAACGGTATACAGACAGGCTAGGATGGTATACAGACAGGCTAGGACGGTATACAGGCAGGCTAGAACGGTATACAGGCAGGCCAGGACGGTATATAGGCAGGCTAGGACGGTATATAGGCAGGCTAGGAGGGTATACAGGCAGGCCAGAACAATATACAGGCTGGCCAGGACAATATACAGGCAGACTAGGACGGTATACAGGCAGGCTAGGACGGTATACAGGCAGGCTAGGACGATATACAGGCAGGCTAGGACGGTATACAGGCAGGCTAGACCAACACATCAGAAGACGGAGATGGTGGTCTAGTATGGGAAGCACACAAAGCGGTGATCCGCGGAGTGCTTATCAAGCATGGGGCAAGGCTTAAAAAACAGAAGTCAGCACAACTAGCATCACTATTTGACAAACTACATAAACTAGAATCTGCCCATAAAACAACTCCGTCTAGACCCCTGGGTAGCGAATTAGATATAATACGGATGCAAATAACAGACCTACTCCAGTTTAAGGCTAAGGCAGCTCTCCATATTTCCCGAAAAAAGATTTACGAATCCGGCAACAAGTGTGGCAAACTACTGGCCCAATCTTTAAAATCGCAGAACATGGCATCATATATCCCACACATTAACTCTTCAACGGGACAAAGAGCTGCCTTACCCCTACAAATCACACAAGAGTTTAGATCGTACTACGAAAACCTATACAATTTAAACAAGACACAACCCTCCCAAGGAAAAATAGCAGAATATATAGCAGACTCCAAAATGCCATCTCTATCGACTGAGACGCGAGACCTACTAGACGAACCCATAACATTGACAGATATACAAATGGCAATAAAAAATACCAAGCAAGGGAAAGCTCCCGGACCAGACGGACTTACAATCCAATATTACAAAACACTACTCCCATCATTAGGACAACACCTGGCCAAACTATTCAATGATTTAGGTAAAGGGAAACAGCTACACAAGAACACGTTACAAGCCCAAATAACAGTAATCCATAAAGAAGACAAAGACCCCACCCAGTGCGGTAGCTACCGTCCTATATCCCTACTGAACACGGACCTTAAGCTATTCACAAAAATCCTGGCCACTAGACTACAACAACACATAACCAGTTTGATCCACCTAGATCAGGTGGGCTTCGTCCCTACCAGAGAGGCGAGGGACAATACTACTAAGGTCCTGAACTTGCTCTATAACGCCACAATGACAGCTACACCGATGGTCTTGCTTAGTACAGATGCTGAAAAAGCATTTGACCGGGTAAACTGGTCATTTATGCTTACAACGCTAAGACACATTGGTCTAGGGAACTCTATGCTAAATTGGATCTCAGCAATATACACCACACCGACTGCTAGAGTAAGGGTGAACGGCGTAATGTCAGACGCTTTCCAAATTTCGAATGGCACACGGCAAGGTTGCCCGCTCTTACTCCTTCTTTTTGCATTATCACTGGAACCATTTCTTTGCCACATCAGACTGAACCCGGACATTACCGGACTTACCATAGACAATACTCAATATAAGATATCAGCATATGCAGACGACTTGATGTTTTCATTAACAAACCCAGCTATCTCCCTCCCAAATTTGTTAAAAGAATTTTCCGTATACGGGTCCCTGGCCTTCCTGAAAATTAATTTGGCCAAATCAGAAGCTATGAGTATAGGAATTCCTTCATCGCTACTCACATCCCTTAAAGCCAGTTTTAAACTGAAATGGACAGACAAAGCCTTAAAATATCTGGGCACATATATCCCCCAAACAATGTCGAAACTTTATGAAATTAATTTCCCGCCACTACTTACAAAGATAAAAACACTGCTAAATTCATGGCAATTGGGCCTTTATTCCTGGTTGGGACGTTGTAACATCCTGAAAATGTCTATATTACCAAAGATACTATACCTAATGCAGGCCATTCCAATACGTATCCCCCCCGGATTCTTTAAGCAAATACAAACAATATTTACTGAATTTGTCTGGGCTAAGAAAAGACCCCGTCTACCAAACAAATGACTTGTCCTTCCCAAGTCTTATGGGGGGTTGGCTCTTCCCGACATACGCGCTTACCACCAAGCGGTTCACCTGGGAAGACTCATAGATTGGCGTAGACATAGAGAGACCAAATTATGGACCCAATTAGAGCAATCCCACACCACAGTCCCGCTGGGTGGTACTCCATGGTGTTACCGAAGCCTACCAAGGGAACTTAAACGACATCCTCTGATAGGCAACACAGCTCGAATCTGTGCTAAACTAATCTCTAAACCAAACATTTCATCCCGAAACTTGCCCCTTTATCCAATTATAGGACACCCTCTGTTCACACCTGGCTTACAGGATAGAATTTTTCAGACGTTGGCGGAAACGGGCATACATATGGCCTCCCATTTTAGCTCGGGAGGACGATGGAAAACATATGCGGAGCTCTCTAACCCGCTAGGGATGTTCCATTTAGATTTCATGCGGACACTTCAACTAGGACACTTCCTTCATTCCATCCCGCCCCCCGCAGACGTAGACCAAGGACTCACAACCCTAGAAGAAATCTGTACTAACACAGGCATTTTACCACATACACTTTCACTGATGTACAGTCTTCTGAATACACCTCCCTCGGACTATATACCCCCGGGTTTGACCAAATGGGAAGAGGAACTAGGCTGCAGTTTCAACCTCATGCAGAGACAACGCATACTCCGCTTCACACACAAGTCGTCCATTTGTGCTAAAACCCAGGAAAGAAATTATAAAATACTCTCTAGATGGTACAAAACCCCAGCACAACTACATAAAATATTTCCTACTACATCTGAAGAGTGTTGGAGATGTCAAAGAGACAAGGGAACCTTGTTACACATACTTTGGTCATGCCCCAAACTCTCACGTTTTTGGAAGGTAGTACACGAGACGGTACAACTGTTCACCGATAGGACAATTACAAAAGACCCAGCACTCTTTTTACTGCATGCCACTGATATTCCAGACAAGGCGTACAAACGATCAGTCATACGACATCAATTAGATGCAGCCAAAGCCTGCATACCTCTATGCTGGAAATCCACCACACCACCGACCATTGACATGTGGCTAGGAAAGGTGGAAGACATAAGGAAAATGGAAGACCTTATCCACACGGCACAACATAGGGAGGAAGCATTCTCTAAGACATGGCAATTATGGTCAATGTTCATATACTCGGCAGCGGGTCAATCTTTGAGAGGAGCAGATGAAGCCCGGTGAATATACGGGTTTACATGTCACCATTATCCTATGAGCAGGGTCATAGAAATTTAGGAACACGGTCTGTTTTGGCCCTCCATGTTCGCGAGACACATCCCCTCCCCTTATCCCCCTCCCCCCCCCCCCCCCCCAGCCTTCCTATTATAACCCCCTTCTCCCTCCTGCACTTTCCTTCCCTTCCTTTCTTTCCTGTCATTCAGTCTTCAACAACCTCTAACTTCTTCTAATTTTCAATAAATAAAGAAAATAGAGAACCGGCACAATGGGAGTCATTGCTGAAAGTTGACACATGGTCACTAAGATCCCGCAGTCTAACACACTACAGTCTTACAAGCACTAATGTTTGGTTCTGGAATAACAGGTTAGATGTTGCTCTGTCATAAAGAGTTATGCAAGAATGTGTATCACGATATTGTACCATGTGTGCTATCTGAGGAATATATATCTATGTACCTGTGGGCCCATGTGGGCCGTGTTCTCCACTTAAATAAACAATTTAAAAAAAAAAGAAATGTGATGAGGAATGTTTGTTATGTGAAGTATACAGGGATCTGAGGGATGGTATATAGAAATGTGATGAGGAATGTTTGTTGTGTGAAGTATACAGGGACCTGAGGGATGGGATATAGAAATGTGATGAGGAATGTTTGTTATGTGAAGTATACAGGGACCTGAGGGATGGGATATAGAAATGTGATGAGGAATGTTTAATATGTGAAGTATACAGGGACCTGAGGGATGGGATATAGAAATGTGATGAGGAATGTTTAATATGTGAAGTATACAGAGACCTGAGGGATGTATATAGAAATGTGATGAGGAATGTTTAATATGTGAAGTATACAGGGACCTGAGGAATGTATATAGAAATGTGATGAGGAATGTTTGTTATGTGAAGTATACAGGGATCTGAGGGATGGGATATAGAAATGTGATGAGGAATGTTTGTTATGTGAAGTATACAGGGACCTGAGGGATGGTATATAGAAATGTGATGAGGAATGTTTGTTGTGTGAAGTATACAGGGACCTGAGGGATGGGATATAGAAATGTGATGAGGAATGTTTGTTATGTGAAGTATACAGGGACCTGAGGGATGGGATATAGAAATGTGATGAGGAATGTTTGTTATGTGAAGTATACAGGGACCTGAGGGATGGGATATAGAAATGTGATGAGGAATGTTTGTTGTGTGAAGTATACAGGGACCTGAGGGATGGGATATAGAAATGTGATGAGGAATGTTTAATATGTGAAGTATACAGGGACCTGAGGGATGGGATATAGAAATGTGATGAGGAATGTTTGTTGTGTGAAGTATACAGGGACCTGAGGGATGGGATATAGAAATGTGATGAGGAATGTTTAATATGTGAAGTATACAGGGATCTGAGGGATGGTATATAGAAATGTGATGAGGAATGTTTAATATGTGAAGTATACAGGGACCTGAGGGATGGTATATAGAAATGTGATGAGGAATGTTTGTTATGTGAAGTATACAGGGACCTGAGGGATGTATATAGAAATGTGATGAGGAATGTTTGTTATGTGAAGTATACAGGGACCTGAGGGATGGGATATAGAAATGTGATGAGGAATGTTTGTTATGTGAAGTATACAGGGACCTGAGGGATGGTATATAGAAATGTGATGAGGAATGTTTGTTGTGTGAAGTATACAGGGACCTGAGGGATGGGATATAGAAATGTGATGAGGAATGTTTAATATGTGAAGTATACAGGGACCTGAGGGATGGGATATAGAAATGTGATGAGGAATGTTTGTTGTGTGAAGTATACAGGGACCTGAGGGATGGGATATAGAAATGTGATGAGGAATGTTTAATATGTGAAGTATACAGGGACCTGAGGGATGGGATATAGAAATGTGATGAGGAATGTTTGTTATGTGAAGTATACAGGGACCTGAGGGATGGGATATAGAAATGTGATGAGGAATGTTTAATATGTGAAGTATACAGGGACCTGAGGGATGGGATATAGAAATGTGATGAGGAATGTTTGTTGTGTGAAGTATACAGGGACCTGAGGGATGGTATATAGAAATGTGATGAGGAATGTTTGTTATATGAAGTATACAGGGACCTGAGGGATGTATATAGAAATGTGATGAGGAATGTTTGTTATGTGAAGTATACAGGGATCTGAGGGATGGGATATAGAAATGTGATGAGGAATGTTTGTTATGTGAAGTATACAGGGACCTGAGGGATGGGATATAGAAATGTAATGAGGAATGTTTGTTATGTGAAGTATACAGGGACCTGAGGGATGGGATATAGAAATGTGATGAGGAATGTTTGTTATGTGAAGTATACAGGGACCTGAGGGATGGGATATAGAAATGTGATGAGGAATGTTTGTTATGTGAAGTATACAGGGACCTGAGGGATGGTATATAGAAATGTGATGAGGAATGTTTGTTATGTGAAGTATGCAGGGACCTGAGGGATGGGATATAGAAATGTGATGAGGAATGTTTGTTATGTGAAGTATACAGGGATCTGAGGGATGGGATATAGAAATGTGATGAGGAATGTTTGTTATGTGAAGTATACAGGGACCTGAGGGATGGGATATAGAAATGTGATGAGGAATGTTTGTTATGTGAAGTATACAGGGACCTGAGGGATGGTATATAGAAATGTGATGAGGAATGTTTGTTATGTGAAGTATACAGGGACCTGAGGGATGTATATAGAAATGTGATGAGGAATGTTTGTTATGTGAAGTATACAGGGACCTGAGGGATGTATATAGAAATGTGATGAGGAATGTTTGTTATGTGAAGTATACAGGGACCTGAGGGATGGGATATAGAAATGTGATGAGGAATGTTTGTTATGTGAAGTATATAGGGACCTGAGGGATGGTATATAGAAATGTGATGAGGAATGTTTAATATGTGAAGTATACAGGGACCTGAGGGATGTATATAGAAATGTGATGAGGAATGTTTGTTATGTGAAGTATACAGGGACCTGAGGGATGGGATATAGAAATGTGATGAGGAATGTTTGTTATGTGAAGTATACAGGGATCTTAGGGATGGGATATAGAAATGTGATGAGGAATGTTTGTTATGTGAAGTATACAGGGACCTGAGGGATGTATATAGAAATGTGATGAGGAATGTTTGTTATGTGAAGTATATAGGGACCTGAGGGATGTATATAGAAATGTGATGAGGAATGTTTGTTGTGTGAAGTATACAGGGACCTGAGGGATGGTATATAGAAATGTGATGAGGAATGTTTGTTATGTGAAGTATACAGGGACCTGAGGGATGGGATATAGAAATGTGATGAGGAATGTTTGTTATGTGAAGTATACAGGGATCTGAGGGATGGGATATAGAAATGTGATGAGGAATGTTTGTTATGTGAAGTATACAGGGACCTGAGGGATGGGATATAGAAATGTGATGAGGAATGTTTGTTATGTGAAGTATACAGGGACCTGAGGGATGGTATATAGAAATGTGATGAGGAATGTTTGTTATGTGAAGTATACAGGGACCTGAGGGATGTATATAGAAATGTGATGAGGAATGTTTGTTATGTGAAGTATACAGGGACCTGAGGGATGTATATAGAAATGTGATGAGGAATGTTTGTTATGTGAAGTATACAGGGACCTGAGGGATGGGATATAGAAATGTGATGAGGAATGTTTGTTATGTGAAGTATATAGGGACCTGAGGGATGGTATATAGAAATGTGATGAGGAATGTTTAATATGTGAAGTATACAGGGACCTGAGGGATGGGATATAGAAATGTGATGAGGAATGTTTGTTATGTGAAGTATACAGGGATCTTAGGGATGGGATATAGAAATGTGATGAGGAATGTTTGTTATGTGAAGTATACAGGGACCTGAGGGATGTATATAGAAATGTGATGAGGAATGTTTGTTATGTGAAGTATACAGGGATCTTAGGGATGGGATATAGAAATGTGATGAGGAATGTTTGTTCTGTGAAGTATACAGGGACCTGAGGGATGGGATATAGAAATGTGATGAGGAATGTTTGTTATGTGAAGTATACAGGGACCTGAGGGATGGGATATAGAAATGTGATGAGGAATGTTTGTTGTGTGAAGTATACAGGGACCTGAGGGATGTATATAGAAATGTGATGAGGAATGTTTGTTGTGTGAAGTATACAGGGACCTGAGGGATGGTATATAGAAATGTGATGAGGAATGTTTGTTGTGTGAAGTATACAGAGACCTGAGGGATGGTATATAGAAATGTGATGAGGAATGTTTGTTGTGTGAAGTATACAGGGACCTGAGGGATGTATATAGAAATGGCTGGGCAGAGATTCCTGGCACATGGAGAGACATAGAGATGTCTTCACTGGCTTCTTGCTCAGCACTGCAGTGACAACTCTCTGCACTTCTAGGCTGGCTTCATATTCACCTCTCTCCAAAATCCTAAAGTTTTGTGACTTTGTTCCCCTCCCCCAGCAGAAGTACTACTCCATCCAAAGCCTGGAGTTCAGTGACAGTATGATCTGGAGGGAGAGGGGGTCAGAGGTCAGGACTCAGGGAGGAGGAGCTGAAGAAAGCTTCCTACTCACCCTGACCAACCACAACACTGACGAGGGGGAGTTTCAGCCAGTGCCAGTTCCCGCATCACATCTCACTGCCCTCTGCGAATTGCTGCGGGTGTCAATAGAAAGTTACAATGTAGATATTTGCCAGCACACCAAGGATCAGCACACGGTGGCGTCCAAACGGTTTAATTTATTGCATGATCACAACACAAAAGGTGCCTTTTGTGTTGTGATCATGCAATAAATTAAACCGTTTGGACGCCACCGTGTGCTGATGCTTGGTGTGCTGGCAAATATCTACATTGTGACTTGAACCAGTATCCAGCTGGTTGTTGCTGCAGCACCCGACCTTTAAGAGCTTATACCAGGAATGTGTGCGATGGGAATATGAAACATCAATAGAAAGTTAATGACACCCCCAGATCGGTTCGCTGATCGCAGTGCGAACTGTCAATTCGGACAGCAATTGGATTGCATGGGTGTGAACACCCATGCGATCTGATTCCAGTGCGAGGAGAAAAAAGGTTCCTGCGCTATTTTCTTGCGAATCCAATACAAGTTCAGCCATACAACAGACATCGCATGTGATCTGCACAACAATGCGGTGTGAATCACATGCGATGTCTGACATCGCATATGTGTGAACCCAGGCTCAATGATAATGGTAAACAGGACAAATAGAGAGGGTGAATCTCCCTAATGGGGGCACAAACAGCAATAAAAACGTTACAGGTGTTCTAATCCCTCTCTACTCTATTCAAAACGAAAAAAAAAAAAGTTTTGCCTTATATTGTACTTTAATGTGGAATGTATGTCTCTTGCTAAGGAACATTATTTTTATTGTGGGTAAAGCTACACTTTAAAGAGGAACAATAGAGTAGAGAGTGGTGGCCGTTCTCTCTATAATGTATGAGTATACACAGCATACAGTGCCTTGAGAAAGTATTCATACCCTTGAAATTTTCCACATTTTGTCATGTTACAACCAAAAACGTAAATGGATTTTATTGGGATTTTATGTGATAGACCAACACAAAGTGGCACATAATTGTGAAGTGGGTGGTTTTTCAAATTTTTTACGAATAAATAAATCTAGTGGAACCAATTGTCTTCAGAAGTCACCTAATTAATTAATAAATAGAGTCCACCTTTGTGTAATTTAATCTCAGTATAAATACAGCTGTTCTGTGAAGCCCTCAGAGGTTTGTTAGAGAACCTTTGTGAACAAACAGCATCACAAAGACCAAGGAACACACCAGACAGGTCAGGGATAAAGTTGTGGAGAAGTTTAAAGCAGGGTTCGGTTATAAAAAAAATATCCCAAGCTTTGAACATCTCACAGAGCACTGTTCAATTCTTTATCCGAAAATGGAAAGAGTATGGCACAACTGCAAACCTACCAAGACATGGCCATCCACCTAAACTGACAGACCGGTCAAGGAGAGCATTAATCAGAGAAGCAGCCAAGAGGCCAATGGTAACTCTGGAGGAGCTGCAGAGATTCACAGCTCAGGTGGGAGAATCTGTCCACAGGACAACTATTAGTCGTGCACTTCACAAATCTGGCCTTTATGGAAGAGTGGCAAGAAGAAAGCCATTGTTGAAAGAAAGCCAAAAGAAATCCCGTTTGCAGTTTGCGAGAAGCCATGTGGGGGACACAGCAAACATGCGTAAGAAGGTGCTCTGGTCAGATGAGACCAAAATTGAACTTTTTGCCCTAAAAGCAAAATGCTATGTGTGGCGGAAAACGAACACTGCGCATCACCCTGAACACACCATCCCCATCGTGAAACATGGTGGTGGCAGCATCATGTTGTGGGGATGTTTTTCTTCAGCAGGAACAGGGAAGTTGGTCAGAGTTGATGGGAAGATGGATGGAGCCAAATACCGGGCAATCTTAAAAGAAAACCTGTAATGCCCTGTACACACGATCGGACATTGATCGGACATCCCGACAACAAAATCCATGTTTTTTTTCTGACGGATGTTGGCTGAAACTTGTCTTGCATACACACGGTCGCACAAAGTTGTCGGAAAATCCGATCGTTCTGAACGTGGTGACGTAAAACACGTACATCGGGACTATAAACGGGGCAGTAGCCAATAGCTTTCGTCTCTTAATTTATTCTGAGCATGCGTGGCACTTTGTGCGTCGGATTTGTGTACACACGATCAGAATTTAATCGGATTTTGTTGGCGGAAAATTTTATAGCCTGCTCTCAAACTTTGTGTGTCGGAAATTCTGACGGAAAAAGTCCGATGGAGCCCACACACATCGGAATTTACGACAACACAATCCGATCGCACTTTTTCCATCGGAAAATCTGACCGTGTGTACGGGGCATTAGTCTGCAAAAGACTTGAGACTGGGGTTCACCCTCCAGCAGGACAACAACCCTAAACATAAAGCCAGAGCTACAATGGAATGGTTTAGATCAAAGCATATTCATGTGTTAGAATGACCCAGTCGAAGTCCAGGCCTAATCCAATTGAGAATCTGTGCCAAGATGGGAAAATTGCTGTTCTCCATCCAATCTGACAGGGCTTGAGCTATTTGCAAAGAAGAATGGGCAAAAAATTCCCTCTCTAGATGTGCCAAGCTGGTAGAGACATACCTAAAAAGACTTGCTGCGGTAATTGCAGCGAAAGGTGGTTCTACAAAGTATTGACTCAGGGGGGCGGAATACAAATGCACTCCACACGTTTCAAATATTTTTTTGTAAAATATTTTGAAAGCCATTTATCATTTATGTTCCACTTCACAATTATGTGCCACTTTGTGTTGGTCTATCTCATAAAATCCCAATAAAATACCTTTACGTTTTTGATTGTAACATGACAAAATGTGGAAAATGTCAAGGGTTATGACTACGCTTTCAAAGCACTGTAATTTACATTTAGTATGATGTGTCTCTTGTACTGATTCTTCTTGGTTTATAAAATATTTTCCACTTTTGTAACCTCCTCCCCCTTCCACCCAGCGCCTCCATTCACAGAAGGTGGTACTACAGTTTCTATGAATGAAAAACAATCTAAGTTGGCCCTTCAGTTGTATTAACCCCTGCCACACTGGAATATTGGGGGGGGGGTGGGTGTGGTGGTGGTAGGAAAGACAAAAATGTTTCCTAAGAGCCCTTGCACACTGGGGCGGTTTGCAGGCGCTATTGCGCTAATAATAGCGCCTGCAAACCGCCCCGAAAGTGCCGCTCCTTGCATTCCAGTGTGAAAGCCCCGAGGGCTTGCACACTGGAGCGATGCGCTGGCAGGACGGTAAAAAAAGTCCTGCTAGCAGCATCTTCGGAGCGGTGAAGGAGCGGAGTGTATACCGCTCCTTTACCGCTCCTGCCCATTGAAATCAATGGGACGGCGCGGCTATACCGCCGGCAATGCGCCTCTGTGGTATTTAACCCCTTCTCGGCCGCTAGCGGGGGGTAAAACCGCCCCGCTAGCGGCCGCATACCGGCGGTAAAACGCCGCTAATAATAGCGGCGTTTTACTGCCGACGCCGCCCCCCCGCCCCAGTGTGCAAGGGCTCTAAGCCAAGAAGAATCAGCCCAATGGACACATCATACTCAGTGTATGTTGTGTTCATTGTGTTAATTTTTATGTTTGTAATTTGGGCTAAATTATTGATTATTTATTTATAACATGTAGACCTTAAAGTGGAACTAAACTTTCTTACTTCTGTAATTATTTTTAATCTTTATGCTGCTAGCTTTAGTAAATAGATAGGAAGGTATATTATATTTACTTGTCTTTTTTTTTTCTACAGACTAACGCAAACATTTGGGCATTTACCCAACAAGTATGCAACAAAATTACCAACACCAATTGGAAACATATGTTGACACCCAATCTAAATCACTCCCAATGTGCAGCAATTACCTCACTGGAATGTAATAAACATATAGTTATCAAACCTGCTGACAAAGGAGGAAACGTTGTCATAGGTTCAGTGCAATATGAATCCATGGTGATGGACATTTTGAACAACCATACATTGTATAAACATATACCAGCAAGTCGTGTCAACTCCACTCATTCTAAAACTCCTCCAAACCGGCCTATAGTCTCGGGCAGGGGCTGTCTCACAGAGATGGCTAGTCAATTAGTTGACAAATGTCTACATCCTCATGTAAACTCCATAACATCATAGGTCCGAGATACCATTGACTTAAAAACTTTAGATGGCATGCACGTCCCAATAGGGGGGTGGTTAGTTGCGGTTGATGTTGAAGCCCTATATAATTCCATTCTACACAGCCAAGGGATCCATGTGGCGGAGTGGTTTCTATCCAAGAGGGGACAATCTGCCCACAGATATAATCAATTTGTATTGGAATTATTGCATTTTATCTTGACACAGAACATATTCATATTCTGGGGTTCCCACTACCTCCAGGTACAGGGTGACGCAATGGGGACCCGTTGTGCTCCCTCATATGCAAACCTGTACCGGGGGGGATGGGAGCGTTACCTTTTGTCCAGAGAAGATTTGCAGGAAGACATGCATTCCTTGGCATCGTTTCATCAACAATATTTTATTTATTTGGGGAGGTACCCAATTGGAATGACAAACTTTTCAGTAAAAAATGATTACAAATCAATACAATCTCAAATTCCCTATGAATTATGACCAAAAATCAATTACTTTTTTGGATATCAGGATCTTTATTAACCGTGATGGTAGCATTGGATCATCCTTGTTTCGCAAGCCCTCAGCAGGCAACACGATTCTTCATGCGTCTAGCTCGTACTCTCAATCATTAGTCTCTAGTATCCCCTATAGTCAATACTTCAGGATTAATAGTAATTGCACTAACCCTCTTGATTTTGAAAAAGAAACCAAAGCACTATAAGTATGTCTTCAACAAAGAAGTTATAGTAGATCCTGCTTCAAGAGGGCATACAATCGGGTCATTAATAGTGACAGATCCCAATTAATGCATCAGGTCAAAACAAAAATGGGCCCCTCTACTACTAGAATTTTTACTAGGTTTACTGGCCAACATCACATTGTATGTCACATTATGAACAAATACTGGTACCTGTTACAGGCTGACAACACAGTATCGAAATACAGTTGTGCTCATAAGTTTACATACCCTGGCAGAATTTATGACTTCTCGGCAATTTTTCAGAGAATATGAATAACACAAAAACTTTTCTTTCACTCATGGTTAGTGTTTGGCTGAAGCCATTTATTATCAATCAACTGTATTTACTCTTTTTAAATCATTAAGACAACAGAAACTACCCAAATGACCCTGATCAAAAGTTTACATACCATGGTGATTTTGGCCTGATAGCATGCACACAAGTTGACACAAAGGGGTTTGAATGGCTATTAAAGGTAGCCATCCTCACCTGTGATCTGTTTGCTTGTAATTAGTGTGTGTGTGTATAAAAGGTCAATGAGTTTCTGGACTCCTGACAGACCCTTGCATCTTTCATCCAGTGCTGCACTGTTATTTCTGGCTTCTGAGTTATGGGGAAAGCAAAAGAATTGTCAAAGGGTCTGCGGGGAAAGGTAGTTGAACTGTATAAAACAGGAAAGGGATATAAAAGGATACCCAAAGGAATTAAGAATGCCAATCAGCAGTGTTCAAACTCTAAACCAGAAGTGGAAAATGAGGGGTTCTGTTTAAACCAAACCACGGTCAGGTAGACCAACTATTAATTCAGCCACAATTGCCAGGAAAATTGTTCGGGATGCAAAGAAAAACCCACAAATAACTTCAGGTGAAATACCGGACTCTCTGAAAACGTGGTGTGGCTGTTTCAAGATGCACATTAAGGAGGCACTTAAAGAAAGATGGGCTGTATGGTCGAGTCGCCAGAAGAAAGCCATTACTACGCAAAAGCCACAAAGTATTCCGCTTACAAAATGCCAAACAGCACAGAGACAAGCCTCAAACCTTCTGGCACAAAGTAACTTGGAATGATGAGACCAAAATTGAGCTTTTTGGCCACAACCATAAACGAGTCAACAAGGCCTATGATGAAAGGTACACCATTCCTACTGTGAAACACGGAGGTGGATCACTGATGTTTTGGGGATGTGTGAGCTACAAAAGCACAGGAAATTTGATCAAAATTGATGGCAAGATGAATGCAGTATGTTATCAAAAAATACTGGAGGAACATTTGCATTCATCGGCCAGGAAGCTGCGCATGGGACGTACTTGGACATTCCAACATGACAATGATCCAAAACACAAGGTAAAGTTGGCCTGTCATTGGCTACAGCAGAATAAAGTGAAGGTTCTGGAGTGGCCATCTCAGTCTCCTGACCTCAATATCATTGAGAGAGATCTCAAATGTGCAGTTCATGCAAGACAGCCCAAGAATTTACAGGAACTGGAGGCTTTTTGCCAGGATGAATGGACAGCTTTACCATCTGAGAAGATAAAGAGCCTCATCCACAAATACCACAAAAGACGGTACCACAAAATACATGGGGGTTTACTGGGGTATGTAAATTTTTGATCAGTGTAATTTGGGTGGTTTTTGTTGTGATTCTGATGTAAAAAGAGTAAACACAGTTGATTGATAATAAATAGCTTCAACCAAACACTAACCCTGAGTGAAAGAAATGTTTTTGTGTTATCATTCATATTCTCTGAAAAATGGCCAAGAAATCATATATTCTGCCAGGGTATGAGCACAACTTATGAGCACAACTGTATAGAGGTCAGCGCCCGAAAATTACCTTTCAGAGATCTAAATCTTGATTTTGACTTGAATTATTGGCACCTAAAAAATCTCTGCTCTTATATAAGAACATTTCTAATGTCCTGTTTCTTTTAATGTTTTGTTTTTTTTTGTTTTGTTTTTTTTACATTTCTTGCTTCCTCGTTTCTGGCCTAGGCCAAAATTATGTCATACATACAATACCATGAGCCTTCACAGGCATTTTTTCTTTTCTTTCATCTAGGGGTGGGAAGGAGGGGCTTTCTCAGCTAAGCACGTCCTCTTACCTGCATGTCTGAACTAAGGGCAGATAGATGTCAGGAAGTAAATGCTACATGAATCATCTGTCTTTACTCAAGATGATAATGGTTAAATATGCTAGGGGATGTTTTTTCAAATTGATTTCTCAACTAAATAAAACATAAAGACATGGATGGATGGGTGAGTTTGGTTGAACGAGTGTGAGTTTGAATGAGAATTAATGAAAGTGTGCATTAAAGTGTTACTAAACCCACAACAGTAAAATCCGTCTGTATATGCAGTAAAGCATGCTTGTTATAGTCATTGTGAAACCTAAGGTGTTAATCCTCCGCATTGTGAAAAAAGGCTGTTTGATCCTGTCTACTCTGATGCTCCTTCTTTTTAGTGTCCCCAATCCATCTCTCGATAAGACAGAGCCTTTGGAGTCACTCTGCACTTGCTCAGTTAGGTGTGTATTGCTAGAAAGTTTTTTTTTCTTGGAAGGGTGCATGAAACAGCACAGGACTAATCAGCACTGTCCAGACAGAGGTCAAGGGTCATGCGGCCTTATAGGACAGTCATAGTAGAATGAAAGCTCCTCCTACAAGCTTTACCCGTCACTAATAGACGTCACAAGACTGCTGGTATTTAGCAGTTTAAAAAATAATTGTATTTCCATGTTCTGTGTAGTGTGGGAGACCAAAGTGAATGCAGACCTGGGTTTAGTAACACTTCAATTAGTGTGTATATTAAAAGAGAAGTATGGCCAAAGAGTTTTGGGCCATACTTCTCTTGTGGTGCACTTACTTGTGCTCTCCTCTGACCCAGGACCCAGCCAGCTGCGTGATTGACAGCTGGCTTTTGCTCTCAGTGCTCAAAGCCAACTGCTCCAGCCTCTTCTCCAGCCCAATGCTCCAGTGAGTGCTGGAGGGGCAGAGCAGAGAGTGGTGACTGACAGTCACCATTCTCTATTCAGAGTTGACCGAGAGCTGAGTGATCATATGATCACTCAGTTCAGCCTGGGATTTTTATGGCAGAGGAGACCCTTTTGGTCTCTTCTTCTGTCATAAACCCTTCTCCCTGCCTTGCAACGGTTGTGTACTGAGCCGCACATTCACAGCTCAACCTACATGGCTCTATATGCATGCATGGGAGTGATTCCATCGCAGCCCCAGCCAACAAAGCAGTCAAAGAGTCGGAACCTGTAAGGGATACTCAGTGAAGTTTGTGACCAACAGGAGCACTGACAGGGCAGCGCTGGAGGGGTCACTAGTCTGGTAAGTCTGCCATAATGTGCTAATATACTTTTCATACAAGCAAATTATGAGAACGCTCCTGGGGTCCATTTGATTTTTTTTTTGCAGAGATTTAATTCCACTTTAAGTCGCATATCAACATCCACACACAAGTGCCCACATGATGTACAATACAGCAAAATGTACTGTAAGTTTTGTGTGCGACATCACTACATAACCTGTTTGCAATAGCATCGAGTTTGTGCTTTATCATACCAGTGATTTATTTTTAAAAATTTGTATTCGTTTTTGTTTAAATAAATATTGAAACATGTTTACACTATATGCAGTTTTTCCATCCATTCCATCCAAGTCGAGGGTTTTGAGTACAAGGGGAACAGCCACTTGTGAAGATTACAGTGGCAGTTCTCTGAGTGTCTCCCATGATCTCTCTAATAATATTGAAAGGCGATGCACAGGACACAAGCCAAAGAGATCTGTGGATAGGAGACAGCCTAGAAAGTCATTGGTAGCTGCTCTCTCCATAAACTTACCATAAGTACAGACAGACTGACCTACCTCTCTGATGCAGTTTGCCGTAATTGGATCTGATAAGCTTAAAATTCACATTTGGGTTAAGCACATTTACAGACTGTCTATATGCCAGTGGAATATTTTTTCTCTTCTTGGAGGATATAGCGCCCACATAATTTCTGTATTTCTGTGCTGGATGCACAGATCATCTTTATCGGCCAACAGCTGATAGAAATGTTTGCCGTGTGGATTTTAAAAATTTGCGGAGCTGATGATCAAAGGAAGGCTAATTTTCACCAATGTATGGAGCGCCTTTACAGCTTTTTACTATACACTGGTGAAAATAAGCCTTTTGTTGTCATTGTCTAGAATAATGTCCACAATGTAATAATAATCTCACTGTGGAGACAACCATGTTGAATAATTCAGTGAACTGTCCAGGCACAGAGCAAAGCTTAGTGATCAAACTACATGCACTTTTTATGATGCTTAAAAAAAAAGAAGACATTTAAATAGAAGGGGGAGAAACTGATGAATTTCTGATCATGACTACGCAGCATTAGCACCACAAATTTAAAACATAAAAGTAATTTTGTGGTGTCTCCAAGCCTTATTTTCAACACTGTGACCTTGCCATGAATGAGCAGTTCTGAAGGCTTTGTTGAGCCACTTTTCTCCACCCACCTACTGTGCAATGGCGGCTGGGGGAGGAAGGGCAGTGCGTATTGCCACAGCCAAAATGCTTAAAAGTTATATAGCAGGTCACGGGAGCAGGCAGTGTCACTGTTAAACATGACTCGCAGCATGGAATTTCTAGGCAAAATCCCCATTTGACTGAAACTTTCTTTCAATAAAAAAATAGGCATTCAGGAGATGGCAGTATTGCCTCCTGAATGCCTGGCAGCTACTGTTCTACTTCCCTTTGTGGTAGTCGCTTTTCAGAGGGTCCGTAGAGAGTGCTGCCCTTGTTAACAAGGCCTTTCTTTACAGGAGATCTGTAAACACATGTGATCACATCCATTCATAAAGGTGCTCCATGCTACTACAGACACTCACTGGCCACTGCTTTTTTGTTTATATTCCCAGCGAATGACTACAGCAGCATAGGGGGGTGATGTAAATTTTATGAATATATGTGACTGGTGGCTTGTTGGCCACCAATCACAATTATTAAAAACTGTAGGCAGTCCTGGGCACCAGATGGCTGTAACTTGAACATGTACTTATGAAGTGATTTTATAGGGCAGGGGTCTCAAAACTTTCTGAACAAAGGGTCGGTTTACTGTCCATCAGACTTTAGGAGATCTGGACTGTAACCATTTGGAGTAGAAAATGCCCCAGTGTGAGAGGAAGTAGACAATGGGGGTTATTTACGAAAGGCAAATTCACTTTGCACTACAAGTGCAAACTACAAGTGCAAAGTGCACTTGAAATTGCACTGCAAGTGCACTTGGAAGTACAGTCACTGTAAATCTGAGGGGTAGATCTGAAATGAGGGGAAGCTCTGCTGATTTTATTATTCAAACATGTGCAAGCTAAAATGCTGTTTTTTATTATCCTTGCATGTCCCCCTGGGATCTACAGCAACTGCACTTCAAAGATTTGCCTTTAGTAAATAACCCCCTTTGTCTCAGGTTTGGTGGTCAGTGGGAGTAAAAAAATTATATAACACCTCTGGTCAGTAGGAGGAGGAATAATGCCCCATCATTGGTGTCATTGGGAGGAATGGTGCCCTATCATTGGTGTCCGTGGGAGGAATGGTGCCCCATCAGTGTGAAATTTAATGCCCCATCAGTGGGAGGAAAAATGCCCCATCGGAATATGAATATATGGAAAGAACCTGCACTCTGGAATCCGTCCAGATTCTTTATTCGATCATCACCAAGTACAGAGTAACTGTTAACATGTTTCGGCGAAGAGCCTTGTTCACAGCACAGTTACCCACATAACCAGCACCAACATATATACAAAAAGAGACTCAAACCACTCCCATTCATTAGTCAATGCAATTAGCTGTAGATGAGAATCACCACTGTATAGAGACTCTCTGAAGGTAAAAACCTTTTTTTTTGCATAGATTTAAAATGCATTCATACATCGACACAATAAACATGAAAAAACAATGATAATAATCATCATACATACATGAATTCTATGATTTAATAAATCTGAATAAAAAAAACATTAAACTATTTGTGGGTCAAAACTAAGATTTTAGGAAAAGAACTGATTCATAATGAGAACTATTGAGGGAAAATTAGGGTATATGAATATAGATGAGAAAATTACGCATCCAACCTATTAGATGTGTTTATTAACGTAAAAATACATCAACATCATATCTAAAATTCATTCCTGTCGGCATTCTCGTTTTTAAGTTAAAAATCCACCAAACTTCTCTCTCTAAAGCCTCGTACACACAATCCGATTGTTGGCCAACAGAGTGTCAGACTGTTTACATAATTTTTTAAGGAGGAATGCGACTAGCTACCTTGCCTCACTGCCAAGTGACGTGGACCCTGCAGTGGCAGGCCCAGCTGAAGAGGCTGCAGCTTGGCCGTCTGTGGGTGTGCTGATGGCTCTTGAAAATGCCCATGCTGGATTGCCCTCACAAATTGCTAGAGATGTACGGCAGAAATACCTTGATTATTTTGTGGGTAGAGGAGCAGTGGCTTGGCAGCAAATTGTAGCTGATTATGCCTAATAAAATTTTGAGATCATAAACTCATATTTCATTTGAACTACTGTTGTGTGTGTTTCTTATCAGTCTAATATGTTCACAAATGGGCTTTATTGTGGCCACTTGCTCCAATAGTGCAAATGTACCTTATTTGCTACATGAGGTCACAATATCTTCTTCAGCTAACTATTATGGTGTGCTGTGGGTCTGCTACACACACACAAAATTTTTGTTCTTAATGGATCTAATGCATGAAGTTCAAAAACATTATGCCTTTTCAACTCTTATAATTTTTTGAAGGACTAAAAATGAGGAGTTGGCCACATTTTAAGAGCACATTGTCACTGTAACTACAACTACTTAACAAATACACTGCTATTGAGCTTTTAAATAATAAGCCACACATTGTTTAGTAAAAAACTATTTACACATTCACATGTGTGTTTTAAGGTTTTAAAAAAACCCAACATCTTAGTGTATAACATGTATGTTTTGCATTATTTTCGCATTATTTCCCCTTTTTTGGGGCTAAACAGGCATGTTCAAAAACATCAGATACACATCCCAAACCCAGGAAATTACAAAGTTCAATTTTAGTAAAGTGCAGGCCAAATGAGACATTAGTATCCCAAGACTGTGTGGATGTTGCCTTCCTCATATGGGGCGATCTCACCCCTTTAAAAGCCAGAATTTGAAAATTTGAAGCCACGTACACATACAGGCATAACAACTAAATTACCCTTATGATCCCATACTGCAAATGTGTGTAGTTACAAACAACTTTTTTCCTAAACCCACAAAACACACAGTGTGTCAACATGTGCTAGCTCCCATCACGGGGTATAAATGGACATGTTTCCAAGGTGCAACCCCTTCCTCTGAGCTTCTATAGTTATGAGGAATGGGTTGCACCCCCAAAATGCGTCCATTGATACCCAGTGACGGTAGATAGCACATGTTGACACACTGTGTGTTTTGTGGCTTTTGGCAAACTAGATGTATGGAAATACACACATTTTAGGCATGGGATCATAAGGGAAATAAGAATGGTAAGTCACAATTTGTGAGCACCTTCACATTTGGGGTTTTATATTCTTAAAAACGCAGAAAAATTACAATTCACATTAGTTAGGGTAGTGTTTCCCAACCCTCCTCCTCAAGATGCAACCCCAGGTCATGTTTTCTATACTTGTAGAATTTGGCAGAGGTGATGTTGTCAAGTTCACTGTTAGTAATTCACACAGTCATTTTTTGACTGAGGAAAATACAGAAATCATGAGCTTATGGTGCACCTAGAAGAGTGGAGCGGAGAAACACTGAGTTCTGTCCCTAAACTTTCACATTTCCAAGTCTGAAAAACATGTTAAATCAGAAAAGGGCAAACAGGTGCCAACAAGTGGAATAAAAAACTTTAAAACAGGCAAGAGGAAATTAAAATTTGGCAAGCATGTCCACAAAATCTCTGATTCGTCTCTGTAAAGCAGTGGCAGCCTCCTTGATTTTCTCCAGTACGTTCAAACAATGCAACATATCTGCCAATAGTGCATTGTGGAAGATCATGACCTAGTAAGAAGAGTAAAAAGTATTAAGGTAACGATGGTCAAGTGGCTGAGGCCCTACATAGTGAGTTATGGTCAAATTTAGTAAATACTTACCTACCCAGTCTATTGTTGCTTGCAGCCTGCTTGCCCTTCAGACACCTACACTACTAGGAATGTACGCACTGCAACTACTCTTTAATCTTGGCCCTAGTGCCTGGGTCTCCAAAACTCGGGTACCTAGCAACACTGCCAGCTCCTTCCACCTCTTCCTTCTCCATGCTAATGTTAATGCACTACATACTTTGCTAATGTGTGGAGTTGGTGCTTGGCTTCAAATGTGTATACATGTTGAGTGTTTTGATGTCCAAACAAGAGTCCAACAATACTTACTTGCACAAACAAATGGCTCACTAATACTTTCTTCCTCTTCTGGGTCCCTTTGGCCCTAAGTGTGACTTGCGTCAGAGTATTGTACATCTGTCCTGGGTCCAGGAGTCAGATCCCATGCCTCCCAAACAACATCCTGGGTGCGCTCACCACACTCTCTTTCGTCTAAAAAGAAACAGTACACCAATTATTAAGCCACCCCAAGTCCCATCTGTTTCTAGCATCCATTTTGCTACATTAGTTGACCAACCTTGCACTTGGTCTGATGTCAATATTTGCTCCTGACTCGTTGACTCCACCATGCTGCACTCTGGTTGTTTTCCTGTGAAAAATGCAAAGAAAAAGGATGGTGATGTCATTTTACAGATGGCAAACACTGGACAAGTGCCAGCAGCAGTTGCCCCCCACCCCTCTTGTCTCCTATGGGAAAGGGGATATATGATGATCATCTTAGCAGGCGTGACTCTGTGTGACTGTGATCCCCGGGGCCTCTCCTCTACCTGTCATGAAGATCCTGCCAGTAACAGGCAGATTAGACCCATCGGTACACAAATGCGGGCGTCTATGCGCACACGCACATGCACTCGTTAGTGTCTGGCGGGTTATTTAAACCTGTCTGGCACTTGTATCATTGCTGTTTGCTCTGCAGCACTGTGTATGTGTTCCCTAAAAACCTGATATCTGCTCCTGTTTTGACCCGGCTTGCTTTGAGACTATTCCTGTTATCTGCCTGTACCTGATCCCTGGCTTGTTTGACGATCCCTCTGCCTGCTCCTTTTGTACCTCTGCTGCCAGCCTGCTTACCGACCCGGCCTGTCTGACGATCCTGGACTCCCATCCAATCTGCTGAGCCTGTCTGCTGAGCCATCCAGGCTGTTCACCTGTCTGCTGATCATCCAGTCTGCTGGGCCTGTCTGCTGAGCCATCCAGGCTGCTCACCTGTCTGCCTGATCCATCCAGTCTGCTGGGCCTGTCTGCTCAGCCATCCAGGCTGTTCACCTGTCTGCTGATCATCCAGTCTGCTGGGCCTGTCTGCTGAGCCATCCAGGCTGTTCACCTGTCTGCTGATCATCCAGTCTGCTGGGCCTGTCTGCTGAGCCATCCAGGCTGTTCACCTGTCTGCTGATCATCCAGTCTGCTGGGCCTGTCTGCTGAGCCATCCAGGCTGCTCACCTGTCTGCCTGATCCATCCAGTCTGCTGTCCTGTCTGCTGAGTTGTCCAGTCTGCAGTTCCTGTCTACTGATCCATCCCGTCAGCTGTGCCGGCCATCTGATCCTTCTGCTGTTGATCCTGCCAGGCACTCATACCACTCCACACTCCTGCACCCCTGTCACCACTATCAGGGGCTCTCGAGTCGGAGGCGTAGGAGAGGCCATCCTCTGCAATTCGGGCTCACCCTTTAGGTACGTAACACTACCCATGTCTACACTGGCAAAGATGCATTAATGGGCACTGTTGAGGCAGGCAGCAACCAGAAAGTGTTCTTTACCCCTTAAGTTCTGACCTAAGGCCATGGCCTTTGGCCCACCTAAAAGCACCCCTGTCGGTGGCTAAATAAGTGTGTTTTAAAGTTGTCACTTACTTTTTTGGGGGAAGATGCCCTTGTTGCCTCCCCTGTTGGGGCCCGAGCAAGGGTAGCCTCCCTTCGTGTGTTGTGGTGGCTTGGCTGGTGCCTCCCTGTTGAAAGGAGATTAAAAAAGTTGTTACAAAAATAAAGAAATGTCCAAAAAAATGACCAAATAAGATTTGGTCATGTTCATATCTGCTTTATATTTACCTTCATCTTTCGAATATCAAGTCATACAAAGATTTTAGATAAACTTATATATAATTCTCTAGAGCTACTTGGAGAAAGAACATATAAAGACAGCTAATTAACACATATACATATTGGTTACATACAAATCTTGCTTACTTTTTTTTATGATCTAATGTATATACCCCATCTGGTCTTGCTCACGGTGCTTGAGATCAGACCATCGTTTTCTGATTTGGTCCTTTGATCGTTCCACCAAAAAATCACTCTGCAAAAGGCGATGACTTTCTCCAAAATGCTGTCCTTTCGGCTGTTGAGCCTTTCGTAACTGTGCAGCTTGCAGTCGTAGTCGTGCTTCTCTAGGATGCGCACCATCTCCACCATCTCATCCTTGCTCATGTGGGTTGCTTTATGCCTCCTATGAGCTCCACCACCGCGGGGCTGCCTGGAATTAGCCAAATCTGCCATGTTGTCCCTACCGAATGTTCCGCCATGTGTCGCATGCAGAAGAGATAGTCACACCCCAGCACCATGACGCACTGAGAGCGGAGTTTCACGCATGCGCAGTGTATATAAAGCCATAACGCACGGTCGATGGAATGACCGTAGGAATGATCTTGGAGTGGAGGACGAACGATCGCCATCGCCAACTCACGAAAGGAGCCAGGCAACGAAGGGACAATTGGAAATTGGGGCATAGGTGGTTAGTGGCCTATTCTGCTTAGATTGATGCCTAGATTGGGAGCAGCTTATGAGTTAAGCCAGACATTATGTTATGTCTTGTGTTCTGTCTTGTAGGCATCATATCATTTATCATGACAGATAAATTTACTGCGCCTGATTTTTTGCCCCAATTCATTGACCTGTAGCGGGAGCTGCCCTGTCTCTGGAAGGTCAAGAGTCGAGACTACTGGAATAAAATCTTGAGGAAGGCAGCGTTGGAGAAACTGCTTGAGTTGGTGAAGCCAGTGTACCCCAGGGCAGACATCAACTATGTCAAGACAAAAATATCAAACCTGAGGAGTACTTTTAAAAGGGAGCTCAACAAGGTCATGGACTCACAGAGATCTGGAGCATCAGCAGATGACATATATCTCCCCAGGCTGTGGTATTACAACAGCCTGCTGTTTTTGTCGGACCAGACAGAACCCAGGCCATTGCTGTCTACGCTCCCTTCGACATCTGCTGAGGCCACAGCTCCAGAGGTCCACACAGGTCCTGCTGCACAGGATGAAGATGTGGAGGAGCCCAGCTTGACCCAAGTATAGCATTGTTGAACATATTTGTATCCAAAAATACAATGATGATAACAAAAATACAATGTTATTGTTAAAATATTTCTGCCTTAACAAAGTGGTTTCCATATTAATAGACAGTAGTGACCAAAAATGATTTGTACAAGAATAAAAAATGCTGGGGTCAGAATGATAGTCTTTTCTATTTGTCCACATTCAATTTGCAACAGTGAGGAGATCAAAATTGTGTGTGATTGATGACCAAACTCTAAAAAAGATTCTAATTATGTCCCATTTTCATACACAGGAAAGTGTCGGTCAGGAGTAGCCTGTGGCCAGCAGCCAGACGGAGTCCCAAATCCCTCCCCTATGCCCTCCTGCTAAAAGGGCCAGGAAGAGTAGGAATCTGGACGAGGCCACAGCTGCCTTCCTCAGCCAGGCCACTACTGCCAATCCGTACTGACCCAGATGAGTGCGAGGGATTTGGCATGGTGACAGCCAATACGTTAAGAGGGATGGCCCGGTGACCAGAGGAGAAGGTGTGAGGAGCTCATCCTGCAGCTCCTCAACAGGGGGGCGACGGGTGAGATCAATGCCACCACCCACCTGTGTGATTTTGTGGGCCCACATACACAACCTCCGCAGCCAACCCACCCACTACAGCAACCCCATCCACCACAGCAGCATGGCGGTCAATGGCAATACCACCCCAAGACCCCCAACAAGGCCGCTGGTCTGGGGACTTTCACCCCTTCCACACTTACTAATTATTATTTTCTTTTTTGTTTGAATAATGATTTGATTTGTTTTATTTTATATATTTTTGGATGCAGTTCTATTGGCAGATAGTATGTCTAATTTTAATTTGTTTTCTTTTTTTAATGCACAATAAAAAAAATGAGTAGAATAATACCTGGCTATGTGTTTTACTTCAAATGGCAGTTTGGGAGTAGGCCAGTACTTTTTCAAAAATATTAAAAACTACGGGATAATCGTGTTGTGGTAACTTGGCCAAAAAAAAACAAGCATAAAAATATTATTCTTGATATCACTAAAAAATAAAGCCTTTGAAAATACGTTTGGCAGAACTCCATCAGTATCACCAGCAAAGCAGCTTCATTAATATCCCATTAAAGAAGAAGAGAATGTGCGCTGCATTTCGAGATTTCATAATTTGCCGCGTCACGAATGTTAATTCTCCATTGCGAACGCTAGTTTACAAGACCGACCGCTTCCGGCTCGGAAGCGTGTTTGTACTTTGGACTTTTGTGTGATGGACTTGTGTACACACACTCGGTCGCCGTGGGAGACCCCTACTGGTGACGCTTTGTGCCTTGTGCACATTGGGATTTGGGTAAGCGGTCCATCCCTATATAACAACTGTATATTGTCTAATTCATATACCTTTTGAAACAATGTCTTTTTTTCTGGATGTGATTAAATGCACTGTTTTTGATTGTGTATTAATTAAATCGCAGATATTTTCCTGATGAAGCGGCTGAGCCTGCAAAACTAGTAGAAACATTGTCCGTGACCAGCTATCCCACTGTGATTTCTCCCCATTAGGGGAGCATTATCTTGGTGATAAATGTATAACCATCACCTATTTTTAATTAATTGTTGTCAATTTTGTTACATATTTTGTATCAATAAAGCTTTGTATACTTTTTTACATGATTGTTCATATATGTGGATTTACCTCACTGTACTGTACCTTGATAGTCCAATTACCCCCTAGCTTTTTGGTGAGTACCTGGCTGGGAACCAGGCTCCCAACCCCTTTATTTCAAAAGTATTTCTGGATGATGGTACAGTAGGTGACCGCGATATTGTGTCAATCTCGCCGCAGTTATCGGCGAGATTTGACACCTGCGAGCCCCGTCGCGGGAGACAGCGCCGAGATGGCTCGCTCATCAGGAAAGGAAAACTTTTTTTTCCTTTCGCGATGATTGACAGGCAGTGCTGACAGCTGTCTGGTATGAATCCTGAGAGGGAACGCCGCGCCAAATTTTAAATGAAAAAAAAAACGGCGTGGGTTCCCCCCCAGGGGCATACCAGGCCCTTAGGTCTGGTATGGATTGTAAGGGGAACCCCCTATGCTGAAAAATCAGCGTGGGGGTCCCCCCAAATCCATACCAGACCCTTATCTGAGCACGCAGCCGGTCAGAAAAAGGGGTGGGGACGAGCGAGCGCCCCCCCTCCTGAGCCGTACCAGGCCGCATGCCCTCAACATGGGGGGGTGGGTGCCTTGGAGGACACCTAGGGACAAAAAGTGTCAATAAAAAAAAAAACACAGTACACAGGTTTTAAGAGTAATTTATTAGGCAGCTCCGGGGTCTTCTTCCGACTTCGGGGGGGGTCTTCTTCCGACTTCTCCCGGTGTTCCACCTCTTCTCCTGGTGTTCCGCCTCTTGTCCCCGGCCCCTCCGCTATCTTCTTTCAGCCCTTTTTACAGCGGGGGACCCAATCTGCTGCTGCTGTCTTGTCGCCGCTGTCTTGTCGCCGCTGTCTCATCGCTTCTTCTCTTCTTCTGATGTTGACACAACGCTCTCTCCGGCTGGAATGCTGTGTGCGAGCTGCGGAGCCATTTATATAGGCGGTGACCCCGCCCCCTTGTGACGTCACGGTCCCAGCATGCGCATTCCAGCCGGAGAGAGCATAGTGTCAACATCAGAAGGAGAGAAGAAGCGACGAGACATCGGCGACAAGACCGCCGCGACAAGACAGTGGGGACAAGACAGCGGCAGCAGACCGGGTCCCCCCGCTGGCAAAAGAGCAGGAAGAAGATAGCGGAGGGGCACGGGAGAAGAGGCGGAACACCAGGAGAAGAGGCGGAACACCAGGAGAAGTCGGAATAAGACCCCCCCGAAGTCGGAAGAAGACCCCGGAGCTGCCTAATAAATTACTCTTAAAACCTGTGTACTGTGTTTTTTTTTATTGACACTTTTTTCCCTAGGTGAATGGGTAGGGGTACGATGTACCCCATACTCAAAAACATAGGGTCGGGGGCCGGGATCTGGGGGCCCCCTTATTGAAGGGGGCTCCCGGATTCCGATAAGCCCTCCGCCCACAGACCCTGACAACCAATGGCCAGGGTTGTCGAGAAGAGGCCCTTGTCCTCATCAACATGAGGAAGTTCTCATCAACAGAAGAAGAGAAGAAGCGACGAGACAGCGGTGACAAGACAATGGCGACAAGACAGCGGCGACAAGACAGCGGCAGCAGACCGGGTCCCCCGCTGGCAAAAGAGCTGGAAGAAGATAGCGGAGGGGCCCGGGAGAAGAGGCGGAACACCGGGAGAAGTCGGAAGAAGACCCCCCCAAAGTCAGGAGAAGACCCCGGAGCTGCCTAATAAATTACTCTTAAAACCTGTGTACTGTGGTTTTTTTTAGTGACACTTTTTTCCCTAGGTGAATGGGTAGGGGTACGATGTACCCCATACTCATTCACATAGAGTGGGGGGGCGGGATCTGGGGGCCCCCTTATTAAAGGGGGCTCCCGGATTCCGATAAGCCCTCCGCCTGCAGACCCTGACAACCAATGGCCAGGGTTGTCGGGAAGAGGCCCTTGTCCTCATCAACATTAGAAAGTTCTCATCAACAGAAGAAGAGAAGAAGCGACGAGACAGCGGCGACAAGACAGTGGCGACAAGACAGCGGCGACAAGACAGCGGCAGCAGACCGGGTCCCCCGCTGGCAAAAGAGCTGGAAGAAGATAGCGGAGGGGCCCGGGAGAAGAGGCGGAACACCGGGAGAAGTCGGAAGAAGACCCCCCCGAAGTCAGAAGAAGACCCCGGAGCTGCCTAAGAAATTACTCTTAAAACCTGTGTACTGTGTTTTTTTTTATTGACACTTTTTTCACTAGGTAAATGGGTAGGGGTATGATGTACCCCATACTCATTTACATAGGGTGGGGGGCCGGGATCTGGGGGCCCCCTTGTTAAAGGGGGCTCCCGGATTCCGATATGCCCTCCGCCCGCAGACCCCGACAACCAACGGCCAAGGTTGTCGGGAAGAGGCCCTTGTCCTCATCAACATGGGGACAAGGTGCTTTGGGGTGGGGGGGCCCGCAGGGCGCCCCCCTCCTCCAACGCAACCACCCCCCCATGTTAAGGGCATGCGGCCTGGTATGGCTCAGGAGGGGGGGCACTCGCTCATCCCCACCCCCTTTCCTGACCGGCCGGGCTGCGTGCTCGGATAAGGGTCTGGTATGGATTTGGGGGGGACCCCACGCCAATTTTTCAGCATAGGGGATTCCCCTTACAATCCATACCAGACCAAAGGGCCTGGTATGCCCCTGGGGGGGAAACGCACGCCATTTTTTTCATTTAAAATTTGGCGCGGCGTTCCCCCTCAGGATTCATACCAGACAGCTGTCAGCACTGCCTGTCGCTCATCGGGAAGGGAAAAAAAAAGTTTTCCTTTCCCAATGAGTGAGCCAGCGCGACATGCACAGTACCCTGTAGCCGAGAACCAGCGCGATGGGATTGCGCTGGAAACACAATCTCGCGGTCAGGTACTGTACAATCTTTACTTGATTTTATCTCGTCACTAAAATTGTTTTTGAGGCCATCCATAATTTTGTGTACAGATGAGACGAAAATCAGACCATTGTCCGCCGAAAATTTACTAGCCTGCCATCCAACATTTGTTGGAGGAAAGTTGGACAACAATTGTCTGATGGAGCGTACTAACCATCAGATTTTAGGCAAACAGTCTGTCATCACACAATTCCCTGCCGAAAACCCGATCGTGTGTACGAGGCTTAATAGCTTGCGGTGGGTGTCTCCCTGTCTAGGTGGATTTTTTACTCTCTCTAGGCCATAAAAAGTGAAGAAGGACATCCTACCATGATGCACATATTTAAATGTTTAGATACATTCAATAAACCCTTATTCTGATATGAAGCTCCATGAAAGTGTTCTTTCACCCATGTCCTGAGAGATCTGATTGTATAGCCCATACTGCAGACTGCACAAAGTACACTCTATAGCATAAACTATGTTGGAGGAACCATAGTTTATGTAGTCCCGCAGAAAAAACTCCTTCCCTGTAGCACAAGATTGTACTATCTTCGATTTTTTTGGTATGTTTGTGGCAGAAACAACATGTGTCTGTTCCACAGGCATATGATCCATTGGCACTTAACCATGTCCTCTCCACACCTTTGGACAAAAACAAGCTAGGTGATAACATTCCTCCCAAAGTTTTAGCTCGACGGCTGGAAAATCTACACACTTGCTTTAGGAATGGAGAGAGATCACAACTGGTGGACAAGACAGGTAGGTGTTTTTTTACTGATATCCTTAATTAGATTAAATTCTCCTGAATAGGTGGTAACAAAAGTAAGAATATCTTGGCCGTCAGATTTACCGTTTTTATGGGATTTGTATTTTAATAACGTGGATCTATCCCTGTCTGCAGCTGTGGCTATTGCTCTGTTAACATCCCTGGAGTTATATTTGCATGCTACTAATCTAGAGGCTATTTTGTCACACTCCTGGACAAAGCTTCTTTCAGTGGAACAATTTCTCTTAACTTTTATAGATTCACCAAGTAGAACTGATCTAATCGTGTGTGCAGGATGACAACTGGTCGCCAGCAAAACTGAGTTGCTGGTGCATGCTTTCTGTGTGTACATAAATGCCCCATCATTGGTAACAGTTGAAGGTATGAGCCACATTATTGTTGTCTGTGGGAGGAACAAACCCCAAGGGCTGCATACAGGCAAGCAAAGGACCTCTTTCAGCCCATGGGCCACAGTTTAGAGACCACTGTTACAGGGGATAATTTACTAAGGCAAATAGGTTGGGAATTTTTCCCAGACCTTAATAAATACAGCAACGTATTACTTTGCAAAGAATACCAAATAATGTGCAAGTGGAAAGAAAAAAAATACATTCACTGTTCTGAGGATAATTTTCTTGAAAGTTGCAACTTCCTTTGCAAAGTACATAGTTTATTTGCCTTTAGCAAATCAAACCCATTGACTCTGAGACTGCGTTGGACATAAGGGTTACAGAGCAGGCCTTCTGCGAGCAGTTTTCTGGTGATGTACATGCCAGTAAAGGGGTTAATGTGTAACTAAAGGGCACAATTACAGAATATGGCATATATGATGCAATCTGTCACTAGCATAAACACAGAAGTGTTTTTTTTTTATGAGTCCCCCTGTTGTATTACCTGTTGATCCTGAAAATAGACACATTATTTTTTCACTAGCTGTATTTTACAGTACCAAGCTGACAAAACAAAAAAAGATGCAGTCACAATTGCAGGCAATCCTTGTGTCAGCTGCTTAATAATCAGAGCAAATGTCAATCAACCAGCATTGGCATTGACTGTATTAGATTGTATAAAAGCACAGGGAGACCACCACCCTGCAGAACTGACAGCTGCTGGTAACCCTTTTAAAAATGCCTCAGAGAGAAAGCAAAAGTATCAGGATCAACAGGTCTTTATAAAAAACGTTATTTACACGAATAGAAACCGCTTCAGAATGTTGAGTGGGAGGAGATCAGGGAACAACAGCGCCCAATCTCCTCTGCTGAGTGTGAACCTGGAAGTGTTCCAGGTTCACAGTTGTTAGCTAAAAAGTCGGGTATAAAGGGGATCAAGCACACTTCTGTGTTTGATCCATTGGAACAGAGGGCAGGACCTCTGATATCTCCATAAATGGTACCCGTCACCTGCCCAATGCTATTACATAGGGGGTTTGTTAGCCCCCTTGTGATTAGTTAATTTACTTTTTCATTTAATTTTATTGCTATTTGCCACCTGCCAACAGTACATTAACTGCTGGCGAGCAGCATCCCCAAGACACAGCAATGTACCCGTACATGCCTGACAAAGGGGCCCTGCTCCGAATTGTTCCACTTAGTCCTTAGTAATGTGACCTTTCTGCAAGAAAATCTTCGACCGATATTTGAGCATCCATGGTGTGCTGGCGAATGTTAGTTGCCACACCCCGTGGGGCGTGCAGCGACGCGAACCTGTAACCACTGTGTACAAAGAAAAAAAATCCCTGATCCCCCCCCCCCGAGTAGTGATCTCTATCCTCCTGAGGCTGGTCAAGGGGAAATCTTGAGAGGGCGTCAGCATTGCCATTGGAGCGCCCTGACTTGTAGTGAATAGTATAGTTGAACTGGGAAAGCCGGGCCACCCAACGTTGCTCCAAAGTTTAAAAGAGCTGTAGTTGGCTAGATTACGTTCTGTAGGCCGCAATGCTGCGACTAGCGTATGCTATCACTCGCTCAGTCCCATCTTGCTCCTGAGCAAGCACAACCCCACAGCCTTGGAGACTGCCATCGGTGTACACCCGGAAGGGTTTACGGTAGTTAGCGTAAGCTGGTATAGGTGCAGAAGTCGACTTTGCCTTGAGGGTCTCAAACGCTTTACTCTGTGCTGGCCCCCAACTCTCATTAATAATTGGTGAAGATTTTCCCTTTTTATGGGCAGGTTGACCACACATTGAGTGGGTGAGTGGGGCCACAACACTAGCAAAAATCGGAATGAATCTGCGGTAATTACCCACAAGCCCCAAGGAGGAGCGAAGCTCCGTCACCGTTTTTGGAGTGGTCCAAGCCTGCACAGCCTGAATCTTCTGTGGATCTGGAGACACCTCCTTTGTCTCAACCACATGCCCCAAATAGTGGATTTTGGTCTTCATAAGATGGCATTTTTCTGGTTTAAGCTTAAGTCCATATTGAGCTAGCCGAGAGAGGACTTGGTCCAAATGCTTCAAATGGTCCTCAAACATTTTGGAAAAGATGATGATGTCCTCCAAGTAAATCAGAACGGAGTCAAAGTTCAAGTCTCCCAAGCAATGTTCCATTAGCCTTTGGGAAGTGCTGGGGGCATTGGTTAGGCCGAAAGGCATACGATTGAACACGTGCAGTCCCAGAGGGGTAATAAAAGCTGTTTTTTCACAGTCGTCTTCCTTTACAGTATCCGCTGGCCATGTCTAGAGTAGAAAAATAATGAGCCTGGCCTAAGGCCATTAGGGATTCCGTTTCTAGGTACTGTATACACATCTGCAATAGCCAAGTCAGTGGGTACGTGGAGAGCAGCAGACCCCAGGTTAACAAGTTGCACAAATACCTGTCCCTGTTGGACAACAGACCTGGCTATTAACCATTCAACTTTTATTTCTAGATTGCGTTGTGGTTCTACCATCACAGTGGCTCCTTCTATGTGCCTTCTAGCCACAACAGGAAGGGGGCATACCAGCTCTTGACGGGGTTGTATAGTAATCCGCTGGCGTGCGGGAAGGCGGATGACCCCAACTTTCACTGTATATTTGTGATTTGATGTCTGAACAGCCTGACAAGCATTAATCAGATTCTGTAGCTGGGTTTCTGGCCATTTAGACCCCTGTGTAGAAGCCTCCTGATGAAGGCAGGTTAAATCCAGTTCCTTCAGGGCGTTCATGCCCAATACCACTGGAATATCTGGGAAGGAAACATCACGGGTCACCACCACCCCAACCTGGGTGAGGGTCTGCCCATAGACTTTTAGGGACATCCAGATGACCACTACTACCGCAATAGGCAGGTTATTTGCAGCTTTTAGATTTAGCCAGAAAGGATCTTGAGTTGGGGTGTTGCCAAAATGGTGATGGTAGAAGTGAGATGCCATGGCAGTGACCTCTGATCCAGTGTCCACCAAACCGCTGGCCATTGAAAGTCACAGTTACAACTGGGCATGTGGATATCATCATAGGATCTTGTTGGGGCTGTGAAGAAATGCATCCCATGAGTTGCCCCTCTGCCATGGGAACCTCTAGTTTAAAGGATGCTGTTGGGCAATCTTTGCTCTCTTTTCACAGTTCCTGGAAATGTGGCCTAACCGTCCGCACTGCCAGCACCTGCGATCTGTATCCGGGTCTCTCCAGAGTGGGCTGTGTGTTGCTCTAGGTTGGATATACCCGCACCGAGCAGCTGACATTTCCTGTTTGAGGGAGGTCACGGAATCAGCTAGGTCCTTTACAATTCTTTCTATTGAGGACAACACAACAGCTGGGTTTGTTGAGGGGCTTTGTTGAGAGGCACGGAGCAGTCACTTCCTTGAGATCTAACGGGCACCTGACCATGAATGCAGGTAACCTGGCTTCTGGCAATAGCCTGTTCATGTTTCAGCTCTTCCTGTTCTCTCTCAATGGCCTTTTGCAGGATAACAGCAAACTTTACTGTGTCATCAGCCCTCACTCTATCTCTTAAGGCTCTCTTTAATGAAGAGGACCGGACACCGAAGAGAAACTGGTCCTGGTTGATCTGAGTTAGACACTCCTATTTTAGTGGGTGCTATTTGTTTCTCCAACTGATACCAGATTTCCTGCAGGGCAACAGCATATTGAGACATAGGGGTTGATTTACTAAAACTAGAGAGTGCAACATCTGGTGCATCTGTGCATGGAAGCCAATCAGCTTCTAACTTCAGCTTGTTCAATTAAGCTTTGACAATGAAACCTGGAAGCTGATTGGTTTCTATGCAGAGCTGTACCAGATTTTGAACGCCCCAGTTTTAGTAAATCACCCCCATAGTCTCTTGGTCATGCTGGCTCCGGATATATAATCTCCTCCAGAGTTACAAACTCTCCAGGCGAACCACAATAGCTGTCCTGCTGTCTCTGTCCTTTTCTGGCAGAACCATCACAGCCCGACGGGCTTCACCTTCTAGTGCATTAATAGCCAAATCTGCAATGCGTTCAACTGGTATTTGGAACAAGCGGGCTGAGCTGTCCAATCTCTCCACCCATTCTGCCAGGGAGATATTTGTGCCATTAAATTTAGGGATCAGTGCCAGAGCTGCTCCATAAGGTGCCATGGTTAACCCTCTAGCCACTCCCGACGCCGTGGATGATGGTTCTCAAATGTAAGTGGGGGAATTAGCGTGGCTGTAAAATATAGGGAAACACACTGCATGGTATTGTAAATTAAGTAACTTTAATTGACGGATAAACAGCAGTGGAAAATTACGTTTACAAAAGTGGAGTAAACAGTTCTTTTGTTAGCATATAAGGCACAGATTCATAGTACATTCACCAAAAATACAGAATGCAGCTCGGTAAACTGCCATTGTAGTTATTCCTCTCTTTAGGCACATCAGTGGTATACAAGGCACATTTTGATTACTTGCCATTGGCTGGTGTCCATAAGCAGGTTCCACAGATGCAGTAGAGATGATTTAACAGGAAGATACACTGTCTCAGATGATCTTCTATCATAAGCACAGAAGCAGTGTTGATAGGCAGGGCTCCTGAGGATCCTTGTTCTGTCCCTGCAGGCTGGAACACTCTCCCTGAGTAAGGCCTAGCTTTCCCTCACAAGCAGTGCACCTTTCCCTCAATCACTCCACACACGTCTCTCAAAATGGTGTCTGGGCCCACTTTTATATGGAAGCTACCAGAAAATGGTGGACAAAATCTCGAGAGAACTTGGTACCAATCAGAACATGAGGCTTCTCCAAGATGGCTGCTGGAGACAAGTTCAGAGAACAGTTACAGCCTCAACAGGATTTCACAAAACAACAGGAAAACACAAACACATTCTGAATATAATATGATATATAATATGAAATTTCTGCATGGGAAAGTAAGTATGATACAATTGTAGTCCCACTTCTCCTCACAGCCAGCAAGACTGTCCTGTCACAGTTAAAGAGGAGTTCCACCCAGGGGGGCCATTATAAAAAAAAAAAATAAAAGTCAGCAGCTACAAATACTGCAGCTGCTGACTTTTAATTGGACACTCACCTGTCCCTGGGTCCAGCGGTGCGGGGGATCGAAGCCCCGCTCGTCCCCCCCCTCCGCTCGTCGGCGCCGGCATTTCAACTGTGGGCGCCGGGCTGTGGCTTCACAGCCTGGCACCCACTGCGCATGCGCGAGTGGCGCCGAGCGCCGTGATTGGCCGCTCAATCACCTGGGACCTGCAATGGGTCCCAGATGATTGACAGGAGGGAGGGAGAAGAGCCGAGCCCTTCCTGTGCCAGGGGGAAGTGATGTCATCAGCCCAGGCAGACGAAGGGGCAGATTACGAGGGACCACCTAGCAACAGGCATTTAGAGGTAAGTAAAAAAAAAAAAATATCCAAATGTTTTTTTGTTTTTTTTTTTAGAATTTTTTAGATATGTTTGTTTTTTTGGGTGGAACCCCACTTTAAGTGTATGTGAGGAGGCTACCTACAAATACATCACACCACAATGCACAGATGGTTGTCGTTTGTAAGCTGCAGTGCATTGCTATGTGAGTGCATTGAGAAGGTGCACTGGGTGTTGTTAAAAAAAAGTGTTACACCTATGCAACACATAGGTGTATATCCAGGCTCACTTTTTTTATGTGTTAGTTGAATTTGCTCAAAGAAATTAGCTTTTGTGCCCTTAAGAAACACCATAGATACATCATGTTGTAAAATATTGGGCCTTTATTTGCTATGAGCCTTGAAATAGACCCCCCCCCCCCCCCCCCCTTATCTTACCTCCTAATTGACTACATAGATATGCTGATAGGTAAATGTAAAAACTAAACCAGACCCATATATGCCAGAATGCACAAAGCATGTTTACTTTTGGAAACATTTACCTTATTTATACTTGCATTTTGGTACTTCAGAATACACCTACCAATATGCAGTTGTTTTTGAAACTACACTGTCCTTTAATATGGAATCCAAAAAGTGAAACACATGCCAGGACCTCCAGACAAATCTTCCATAAAAAATTGAGGTTTATTAAAAATAAATGAAAACACGTTTACACGTTTTGTACAATGATTCTTATTGATTGTGAAATTAAGTGGGCTGTCTTTACCTTCAAATACAGACAAGAAAACATTTAAATAAAAAAAGAACTGCTCTAATACATCATTACATTCATTTTTAAAATGCAAGCAGTGTAAGTACCTGAATACCTTGTCCTGTCTCCGTACAGCAGGGCTGGAGTATGAGAGAGAGAAGCAGTACAAGGAGCCAATAGGTTCATATGGAAACAAGGAACATGTTGATAGGAGGAGAAGGCAGAATATTAGGGAAACGGTCCCATCACTCCACTGCTTCTCCATCCACTTTTCAGTTACACTGGCAAGTCCATGACCTGAGCTCGCATGACGAGGTTTGAATGATGCTGGCCATAAAATTAAAGAAATCTTTTGGCAGAAAAAATACTGTGGGAAGCTCTGGATGGAAGATGAATATTTGCAGCGAAAGCTGATTTTATTAATTGATCGTTTAATGGGCTATTAATTTTTATTGTCTTATCTTTGGGTGGAGTTCTGCTTAAGCCCTTGTGCTATAGGACCATTGATGCTCTAAACTGAAGGTTCAATAGGTGAAAAGTCACCAGTGTGTATTTCCATCATGTTGTAATAAAGTAATTTTTCATGTAAAAAATGATATATGGCAGTTATATGAGTTATTTTCCTTTTAACTTGGATATAGCTCTGAACAGTGCATTCTTCATTTCTTTGTTTCGCAGGCTGTAGATCATAGGGTTGAGAAGGGGAACAATAACAGAATAAAATACAGACACTACTTTGTCAACTGGGGAAGAATTCTTTGCTTTTGGACGTATATACATAAAAATAACTGTGCCAAAAAATATGCCAACCACGGCAAGATGAGATGCACAAGTGGAAAATGCCTTTTGGCGGCCAAGAGAAGATGGTATCCTTAAGATAGTAATGATCACAGAAACATAGGACATAAATGTGAAGGTGAAACATCCAAGAATAACCGCCCAAGCTACTGCAGAAAAGATTATCTCATTCAACCAAGTGTCTGTACAGGACAACTGAAGTAGAGGACTGAAGTCACAGAAGAAATGGTCTATTGTGTTTGGACCACAGAACACTAACCGTGTCATCATAACAGCAGGCAGAGAGATGGATAAGCAGCCAGCAAACCAAGACATAGCTGCAAGCTTTCCACAGTTAGATCTACTCATTAGGGTGGTGTAACGTAGTGGGTAACAGATGGCCAAGAATCGATCATAGGCCATTATGGTCAATAGAAAATGTTGTGTGGCCCCGAGGAAGAACAGAAAGTAGAACTGGGAAATGCAGTCTCTGGTGGAGATAGTTTTATTTCCCGTGCCTAAGCCTGTTAGCATCTTGGGGACAGTAACCGTTGTGTACCACATTTCAAGGAAAGAGAAATTTCCAATGAAAAAATACATTGGTTTGTGAAGTGATCTCTGGAAAGTCACCAGGGTGATTATGAGCAGGTTGGACATTAAAGTCATAGAGTAAATACTCAGAAAAAAGACAAATAAAAACAACTGAGTGCTTCTGTCAAGGGAGAAGCCTAAGAGAATAAAATGTTTTACTAAAGTGTGGTTACTGTACATTTTGCATTTTTAGTTTCTTTTCTGTGATGATGATCCTGCAATGAAGGGAAATATAATAAAACATGTATAGCAAGAAAGATTAAATAATTGTTATTTATTCACGTATATACAGTGAGTACGCCCCTCACATTTTTGTAAATATTTTATTATATCTTTTCTTGTGACAACACTGAAGAAATTACACTTTGCTAATATGTAAAGTAGTGAATGTACAGCTTGCATAACAGTGTAAATTTGCTATCCCCTCAAAATAACTCACACACATTAATGTCTAAACCACTGGCAACAAAAGTGAGTACACCCCTAAGTGAAAATGTCCAAATTGGGCCCAAAGTGTCAATATTTTGTGTGGACATCCTTTATTTTCCAACACTGCCTCAACCCTCTTGGGCATGGAGTTCACCAGAGCTTCACAGGTTGCCACTGGAGTCCTCTTCCACTTCTCCATGACAATATCAAGGAGCTGGTGGATGTTAGAGACCTTGCTCAATAGGGTTTAGGTCTGGAGACATGCTTGGCCAGTCCACCATCTTTACCCTCAGCTTTTTTAGCAAGGTAGTGGTCGTCTTGGAGGTGTGTTTGGGGTCAGTATCATGTTGGAATACTGCCCTGCGGCTTAATCTCCGAAGGGAGCAGATCATGCTCTTCAGTATGTCACAGTACATGTTGGCATTCATGGTTCCCTCAATGAACTGTAGCTCCCCAGTGACGGCAGCACTCATGCAGCCCCAGACCATAACACTCCCACCACCATGCTTGACTGTAGGCAAGACACACTTGTCTTTGTACTCCTCACCTGGTTGTCGCAACATACGCTTGACACCATCTGAACCAAATAAGTTTATCTTGGTCTCATCAGACCACAGGACATGGTTCCAGTTATCCATGTCCTAATCCGCTTGTGTTCAGCAAACTATTTGCGGGCTTTCTTGTGCATCATCTTTAGAAGAGGCTTCCTTCTGGGACAACAGCCATGCAGACCAATTTGATGCAGTGTGCAGCATGTGGCATGAGCTCTGACAGGCTTATCCTCCACCCCTTCAACCTCTGTAACAATGCTGGCAGCACTTATACGTTTACTTTCCAAAGACAATCTCTGGATATGACGCTGAGCACGTGCACTCAACTTCTTTGGTCGACCATGGCGAGGCCTGTTCTGAGTGGAACCTGTCCTGTTAAACCGCTGTATGGTCTTGGCCACTGTGCTGCAGCTCAGTTTCAGGGTCTTGGCAATCTTCTTATAGCCTAGGCCATCTTTATGTAGAGCAACAATTCATTTTTTCAGATCCTCAGAGAGTTCTTTGCCATGAGGTGCCATGTTGAGCTACCAGTGACCAGTATGAAAGAGTGAGAGCGATAACACCAAATGTAACACACCTACTCCCCATTCACACTTGAGACCTTGCAGAAATCCCAACCTGCAAAAACTCATTTCAGGGAGGTGGCAAACTCATTTCAGGGAGGTGGGTGTGGCTTAAACCATGCTACATATTGAGCGTGGCTTAAATGGGGTGTGGTCTTATAGAGTCTGAGATGACTTACATAGTTCAGAATGTGGTAATGTTAACTAGGGACTGTACAGTGCGGAGTGTATGGCGGTGGGTAGTATGTGCAGGAGAGGAGTGCGGAGTGTATGTAGGTGGGTATAATGTGCATGTGAGGAGTGTGGCGTGTACAGCGGTGAGTAGTATGTGCAGGATGGTGTCAGTAGGTCAGTGGACGGTATTTTTATTATTAATTTTTTACAATTTTATTTTTTTAATTATTTTTTACATTTTTTTTTTTCGTTTTTCACAATGGGGGTGGGTAGTGGACGGTATCAGTAGAGCAGTGTGTCAGTATTTTTTGTTGTTGTTGTTTATTATTTTTTTTAAATAGTTTTTTTAAATATTTTTTTCACAGTGCTTCTGGGGAAGGAGTAGGGAGTATATGTCGGTGATGGTGTCAGTAGGGCAGTGAATGGTGTCAGTAGTTTTTATTTTTAGTTTTAGCGGCGCTTTTCGGGCGCTAGCGGGGTGCTTTTAACCCCCACTAGCGGCCGAATAAAGGGTTAAAAGCACCCGCAAAGTGCCGCTACTGCGGCGCTTTGGCGGCGCTGCCCATTGATTTCAATAGGCAGGGGCGCTTTAGGAGCGGTGTATACACCGCTCTTAAAGTGCCTCAAAGAAGCTGCTTGCAGGACTTTTTTCGACGTTCTGCCAGCGCAGCGCCCCAGTGTGAAAGCACTCGGGCTTTCACACTGGGATTGCAGATGAGGCTTTTTTCAAGTGCTTTGCAGGCACTATTTTTAGCGCCAAAGTGCCTGAAAAACGCCTCCAGTGTGAAAGGGGTCTTAACCCTTTTTGAGTCACGGACCCCTTTAATAATCTGAAGAAAGCTATGGACCCCTTCCCCAGAAATATTCACATAAATGCAACTTTGCATGCAATGAATATATGTTCTTTGATCTATTGAAATTCGATTGCTCCACACATATGACATATACAAAGTTTGGTCAAAGTAAACAGTCGTAACAAAAGACTCACTCCTTTTTATGCAAAGGTAATGGCCACTCATTACAAAAATGACATACGATAATCTATCTATCTATCTATCTATCTATCTATCTATCTATCTATCTATCTATCTATCTATCTATCTATCTATCTATCTGTCTGTCTGTCTGTCTGTCTGTCTGTCTGTCTGTCTGTCTGTCTGTCTGTCTGTCTGTCTGTCTGTCTGTCTATCTATCTATCCATCCATCCATCCATCCACCCATCTCACTAACCCCCGAAGGAGCTGCTGATTTATATCGGGTTGTTACCGTCACCCCCTTTACCCATAGTTTCACCAATACCAGAACTTAGAGTCCATGTTGAGCTTTGTATCCGACACAGGGGCGGATCCAGAGTCTAGTCTTGGGAGGGGCACTGCCAGAAAATATTTTTTTTTGGGGTACATCTATCCGGGAATTTAATCATCGCGGCACCACGGTTGTTATGGTGTCAGGATGATTGAAGCGCATTATTACTATTATTACATTGTTATAAAAAATAAAAGAGTTTAACTCACCATAATGCAGAATCAGTGGGAGCCCCGAGTGTGTCACTTGCCACGTCACCTGTCACCAGATGCAGATTGTCACTTGCCATGTCACTTGCCACGTCGCCTGTCACCAGATGCAGATTGTCACTTGCCACATGTTGCGGATTGTCACTTGCCATGTCGGCTGTCACCAGATGCAGATTGTCACTTGCCACGTCGCCTGCCACATGTTGCGGATTGTCACTTGCCACGTCGCCTGTCAGCAGATGCAAATTCTCAGTTGCCACGTCGCCTGTCACCAGATGCAGATTGTCACTTGCCACGTCGCCTGTCACCAGATGCAGATTGTCACTTGCCACGTCGCCTGCCACCAGATGCAGATTGTCACTTGCCACACGTTGCGGATTGATAGTCACTTGCTGTGTCACTTTTCTGCTAACGTGGTCTCTTGTGTCCCAGAGTCAGGCAGCAGAGAGATGATGTAATCTCTCTGCTGCCGCAGCTGCCTGCATGGTGAGGGGGGAACTGCAGGGATGCAGGGCGGGCGCCGGGCGGTGAGAGATGATGTCATCTCTCTGCTCCCCCGCCCGCTGGCTCCCTGATTGGCCAGCAGCCCGCAAACACATCAAGCGGCACATCTCACCAACTGAGCCGCCAGGCCAGCCCGCTGTCTCTCTCCCGCGGAGCCGTCCGCCGGCTCTCTCACCTATGGAGCCGCCCGCCGGCTCTCTCACTTACAGAGCCGCCCGATGGCTCTCTCACTTACGGAGCCGCCCGCCGGCTCTCTCACTTACGGAGCTGCCCGCCGGCTCTCTCACTTACGGAGCCACCCGCCGGCTCTCTCACCCGCGGATCTACCCGCCGGCTCTCTCATTCACCCGCATTTCTCGGAGGGGGCAATTGCCCCGTTGCCCCCCCCCCCCCCCGATCCGCTCCTGATCTGACAATGTAGGCACCAGTCACTTTAGTACTTTTCCAATGCTTTAATGAGAAATAACTTGAAGAAGTAGCAGGAAAGAGGTTGAAGAGGAGTTGCAGGAAAGTTCAAATACCTTTTCTTTAGATCACTGAGGAATTGAAATCTCAGGGACGAATATACCTTCAGTCCAAGATTAAATCTTTGCCCACCCGGATAGGTCTCTCTCACTGACCTAGCAGCCAGAGCGTAGCACGAACAAAAAGTCTCTGCCACAGACTTGAGAAGAACAATATAACTGTACGGTCCTCTGCCACAGGACGTAGTAGTTTTAGATGAACAGCAACAAGAACCTTTAAGCCGACCCGGCAGTACTGTGCGGTAGATTAGATTAGGATGCATCCTCCAATTGAGTCACCAGGCCCCTCTTGAGACACCAGCCTTCCGCACGGTTCCTCTCCAAGATGGGACCTCCCCTGGGTCTTCTCAATTGCTTGGCTTCTTCCCACAGGACAGACAGCACAGGACCATCTCTGTAATAGTAGGCACCAGACAGGCTTCTGGGCCTACTTGCACGGCTGCAGCAACGCAGCCCTCCGGCCTGGAGGGCCACGAGGTAAAACTAACTCCTAGCACATGGCATCTGTCCCATAAATACTCTCTCCCAGAATGCATAGCAGTGGACCACCTCTGCCGAGTTACCTCTGGGAAAGAAGAGCACTCAATACACTTCAGCTTGTTGCCTTTCAACACTGACCTATGGTGACAACGACACCCACAGGCGACAGTGTGAAACTGCAAGCAACACAGCCAATGCTGGAACAGACGCTAATTTAACCATAGATTAACTCTGAACTATGTACAGAACAGATAACCCACTAAATTTACATATAAGCGCTTGATCAAAAATCTGTCAGCGCTACATATCTATCTATCTATCTATCTATCTATCTATCTATCTATCTATCTATCTATCTATCTATCTATCTTACACATGCTACACATATCACTCTTCAGCCTTACTGTGAAAGAGATTGTGGTCAATTAAAGCGGTAATAAATCCAAAGGCAAAAATTAAATATATTGCAGCTTTCCAATCATTAGATGTGGTAGCTCCCTTGGTTTTATTATCTTCAGTTTTTTCTCTGTTTTCTCCTGGTTATCTGCCCAGTAACACACTGTATTAGAGTGCAGGTGGAGCGCTTCTGTGTGAGAAAGAGCTCAGTTCCTTTTACCTTTCACGAGTGCTGACAGGCAGAATCGGGGCTGTTCAGATGTGAGATCGGGCCACTGGCAGATGGCATGGGGACCGCTGAGAGCCGGCATGGGGGCAAATGAGAGGATCGGGAGCCAAAGAGGGGGGCAGAGCTGAGAGGTGGCCTGAAAATAATGTCATCAGTTGCTAGGACGCTGGCGGTCCTAACAACCAGTGAATGCATTGAGGAATGGGGGAGCAGAGGTTGCCGGCCAGATATTCTCCCATGAATCCTCACTTGGTGCTGTGTATGAACACACATTGCACCCATTGAGGATACCACTACGGAGTGGAGCCCAGGGCTGGAACTTGTTCCAGCCCTGGGTTCCAGGACTCCAGCCCAGATCAGACCCCGGGACTTACTTCAAATAGTGGGACGGTCCCACAGAATCTGGGACAGTTGGGAGGTATGCCAGAACTAGTGGGTTTTGAGAGGAGTTTTTCAGCTGTAAAAATGCTCTAACTCTGCTAAAAGCTAAAAAAACACTGAAAAATGTGTATATTCTGCATTTATTGGTGTTTTTGAGCCATTAGCTTTTGTGGGAGTATAGTTTTGCTAAAAAAAAACCTAAAACCCGCTACAGCTAAAAAACACAAAAAAATTAAAAAATGCTGAAAAACGCTACTGCAAAAATGCTGCAAAACTTATTCTACAGCTACAGCTTTCTACAGCTAAAGCTATTGGTTTTTGTTATAACATCCAGTGTGCTGGATCCGTATAATCAGTTACAGTAAACAGTTTTCTTCCTTTTGGGATACATGAATTTACAATTTTTAAATGAATAATTAAATGCTGATTATTTTAATAAACCCTGCCAGAGTTAAATGGCTTTGTCTCATCCATGTAAACTGATTCATTCTGCTGGAGAGGTTGTGCTTTTGAAAAACAACAGACCGGTTGGCTGGATCACCAGATGAAAATAGAAGAAAGAAAGCCTGAAAAAGGAAACAAATACAGTCATCGTATCTAAGAATTGATAAGCTGCATACTGTATAATGTTTGCTTTTGTGTTTAATACTGCTTCGGGCCTCCCCAGTATATGAGAAGAGAATCAAGCAATGATAAACCAAGGAAAATGAGAATTACCACTTGCTAATATGGCGTGGCACAAGATGAGAAGGATGATACAAATTTAATTGGTAAATATGAGCCAACAACAAGTCAAGGGATGCTTGGTGGTCGGCACTATAAGCAGTGGCAGGGTGCATTTTCTTTCATTTCTTGTTGGGAAACAATTGATTAGGACAAGAGGGAGGCCTGTATAGTAAATGTAAATGTTATTTTTTATCTGACTTTCATGGACCCCCTGAAACCAATCTATGGACCACTTATGCCACGTACACACGAGCGGACTTTACGGCAGACTTTGCCCGGCAGACGGGATTTGGTCAGACAATTCGATCGTGTGTGGGCTCCAGCGGACTTTGTTTTTTCAAAAGTTGGACGGACTTCAATTTGAAACATGTTTTAAATTAATCCGTCAAAATCGAGTCCGGTCGAAAATTCCACCGTCTGTATGCTAGTTCGACGAACATAAAGCCACGCTAGGGCAGCTATTGGCTACTGGCTATGAACTTCCTTGTTTTAGTCCGGTCGTACGTCATCACATACGAATTCGACGGACTTTGGTGGATTGTGTGTAGGCAAGTCCGTTCATTCAGAAAGTCCGTCGTAAAGTACGTCAAAAAGTCCGCCGGAGAGAGTCTGCCGTAAAGTCCGCTCGTGTGTACGCGGCATTAGGCGTCCAAGTAAAGTGATTGTAAAGGTTTTTTTTTTTTTTAAATAACAAACGTGTTATACTTATCTGGTCTGTGCAAGGGTTTTCGACAGAGCGGCCCCCGATCCTCCTTTTCTGGGGTCCCCCGGTGGCGCTCCTAGACCCTCCTCTTTATTGGGTGCCCCCACGGAGAGCCGCTTTCCATGGGGGCATCCGTGCGGGCATGCTCCCGAGGCTTGCTGCTGCGTCCATTGACACAGACAGCAGGACTCTGCCCCGCCCCCCGCTCCTGTGTCACTGGATTTGATTGACAATCAATTTATCCAATGAGGACCCGAGACCGTGGCTGGAGGTACTGGGCCTTTCCCCTCTTCGCTGGAACGATCGGGTTCAGGTAAGGTGCTGCAGCACAGAAGGGTTTTCATCTTAATGCATAGAATGCATTAAGGTGAAAAAACATGAGACTTTACAACCCCTTTAAGAACCCTGAATTAGAAGGATATAGCCTAGACATGTGCGGTTCATTCCATTCCATTCAGAATTAATATTCTGACAATTTTCTGTTTTTTCGTAGATTCAGATATATCCGAATACCCGAATTACAATATAAACAAATTTTACAGAATGCTCCGAATAACATAACGAAATTCGTCCGAATTTTGCAAATTCGGACTGAAATGCGAATCGAATTTTACGAACTCCAGTCGAATTATAACTACACATATTGCTGAAATCATACACATATTGCTGAAATTTATCGTTTTAAATTTAAAAAAATGGGTAAATTAGAGAAAAATTTGAAAATTCCGAATACGAATTGAACGAGTCAACCGAATTGAACTAAACTAAATAACTAGATTAACAAATTAAAACGAGACGAAACGAAACACATTTTTTCATCATGCACATGTCTAATATAGCCTGGAAAGTGTTGGTAAGGGAATTAGTAAATTGTTTATGAAAGAACAGTATGTTCCCTGCCATGTAACTGACATGCTTAACAATCAAAACATGACTCATTGCACATGGAAGGGATTTTCAGAGCAGGAGAAAGGCTCTTAAAAGAGAACTTTGGGATTAAAAAAAATTAAACAATTATACTCACCTGGGTGCATGCATCATTGGTCCGATGCTGCATCTGTCACCTCTAAGACTGAGAATTGAGTGATCAAAGACTGCTGAACTAAGTGCACTCCTGTGACCCACAGGGGAAGTATAGCCAAAGAGCTTTAGCCCTACTTCTCCTTTAACAAGTTTTGCATTGGGAGAATAAAAAGGAGTAAATGTTAAAGTGGTAGTAAACCCCACTTGGTCATTTTTACCTACAAGTAAGCCTATAATAAGGTTTACCTGTAGGTACAATGAATATCCTTTAAACGTGCACCATTTAGGAGATATTCACCCTGAATGCAGCCAATTATGTCACCGACGCATGCACTCTGAAGGTGCCAGACCTTCAGAGCTTCGTGCCAGAACTGAGGGCTCCCGCACACATGTGCATATGGCATTCCCTTGACAACATACGTGGCACGAAACACATCGTGAGAGGCCCATTTGCTGATGTATTGCCACCGCTTCTATGTGTTTGGAGTGACAGCTGAGGATCTTTTCTGGGCTCCTGGCTGGTGAGCTTTTTTATCGAGTGTGGTGATCTGAATATCATTGCCATTCATCCTGCAACATCCACTGAAGAGACAAAATTTAGATAAAGAGGGCAGGGACAATCAACCTTAGCACCACATCCCTTGGAAATAATAAACAAAAGAAAGGGAAAATGGGGTAAATATACCCCGGGACTTTTAAGGTGTTTAGAATAAATGATAGTTAAAGTAAACAGACATGTATACAAAATCTATCCATACAAAAGTTCTTTATTTGTCAATTTATCACATATTAGCGAAAAAAGTTAAAAAGTCTCTCAATATCCATATCTAATTTGACAAAGACAATAGAAAAAAGCCACTCAATAAAATACCACTCAACATGTTTCGCTCATTTCGAGCTTCATCAGGAATTCTGGTATGAATTGTGGTATACAGGCTAAGTAATCTATTAAAGTAGAGATTTAACTGAACGCGGTAAATAGCATTCAGGGTAAGGGTAGGTCTCATTCAAACAGGTTCCCATCAATTTTGGTCACAGAGGGGCTAAGCATAAATATGTCCTTGCTGGAGAACTTAAGTTGAATCAAGAGTTGTTTGCTGGAGGCTGATATAGCCTTGTTGCATAATGAAGACAGCAGTATGAAATCCCACTACTGCGAGAATTCCCTGCTGAGCAGGTTTGAATGGGTCAAAAATATTGGTGTCAGGAAATAGATGCATAAAAAAATGCAGCTGTATCATGGTTTGGGCAGGCATACAATGGAGGGGAGAGAGAGGCAGCCTCCCCTTCTAATGGAGAGCCTTCAACGGTCGGTGAAGGGGAGGCTGTCTCTCTCTCTACTTTAATAGATTGCTTAGCCTGTATACCACAATTCATACCAGAACTCCTGATGAAGCTCGAAATGAGCGAAACATGTCGAGTGGTATTTTATTGAGTGGCTTTTTTCCATTGTCTTTGTCAAATTAGATATGGATATTGAGAGACTTTTTAACTTTTTTCGCTAATATGTGATAAATTGACAAATAAAGAACTTTTGTATGGATAGATTTTGTATACATGTCTGTTTACTTTAACTATCATTTCTTCTAAGCACCTTAAAAGTCCCGGGGTATATTTACCCTATTTTTCCTTTCTTTTGTTTATCCACTGAAGAGGTTTATGTTCCTGTCATAGAAATGTATTTCTGGTGAGTGTAATATTTGGGTGAAGGCTCACACATGAAGATGTCCCTATGCACATGGTGATGCTGGATGGATATTTTATCTTACTCTATCATTTACTGCTTCTGGTAAGCTGATAAGACTACTGCCAATTATATGTTGATAGGTTTTCTCCTATGCATGGACTGTTGCTCTAAAATATATCGGAACTGATTACTGCCTATCACAGAGGGAAAAGATTCTCTTATATGGACTATTGTTTTGACATTTCTCATACCTGAAGGACATTGGGTTCTTGTTTACCCCTTTTGTATAAACTATTTATACGTTTATATTTTAATATAATACCTCCATTAAGCACTGCACGTCTATTGGTTTTTGTACTTTGCACTTTGCAAGAGCAGTTGCTCCAGAGCTTAGTAAATGAGCAGAATCTCTGCTTACTTCCATCATCCAATCATGTGCAAGCAAAATGCTGTTTCTTCTATTTTCCTTGCACGTGATTGGATATTTTTTGCAAAGTGAAGCTTTACCTCATTTACTATTTAGCAAATCAACTCCTTTACCTCTTTACCATCATATCAACATATATGTGCAGGCAGGCTAAAGATAACACTTATATAATTTCCTCCAGACATTAGGATTCTTTTTTGGGTAGCCATTTTTTTAAAAATATAATTAAAATTCCCTAATTTATGATAACATGTTTGTAAACCAAGCTCTTGCAAAAACAGGAAAACCACCTGGTTCCTTATGGTGCCTGCCTGCCTTGAGCTTTTTTATCTATATATTACTATGTTTTTGCCTGTGATTTGATACATTATCTGCTCACCTGTTGCTGCTTACATCCACCACTGGTAAGAACTGCGCAGTACTTTTCGCTTTGAGAGAGCCTACATATACCACTAGTGTCATCTACTATTATTTTTGACCAGTTACACAGGAGTCAGGCTGGCCGTTCATGTGCATAACTTTATTTGGTACTGCAAAATATCATATATACAAATTCATATAACCTAAAGAAGTGAGGGGACACCAAGTTGAAGATTGTGGTTTTTTTTTAAATAGTTTTTTGTCATATGAGACTTTGTTTTAAAGACATGTAGCGGTACATCCCGTAGAGGCTGCTAAGAAATGTAGCCCACCTGTCACCCTGCCCAGCCCAGAATTCACTTCCCAGACACTCCAAGACAATGAACAGTCCGTTGCTTTGTTTCTGTTGTTTTATTGGGGGAATTCAACTTGGATGGGGTATGGGAAATATGGGATGCCCATTAGAATTATAGCAAAGTTGCTAGGGACAACTATGTACACTCTTTGTACACTCCTTTAAACTCCTCCTGAACACCTCTTGCTTGCAGACTATTGCTATCTCTCTCTCTCTAGGAGCAGCTAGCACGTGGTTAGGCCTGACATTGGCTCAGCCAGGCCCTAGGAATTGCCCCTTGCAGGCAGTCCCTACAATGTAGCAGAAAATATGAAAGTCCTGTTAGTGCTAGCTGTCCTTCTGGTGGACTACAGCTCCTGGCTGCAGCTGCCCGACTTCACTGCCTTTGATATTGCAATCCTCTCTACTGGCTTCACACCCAGCTCTGACTGTTTCCTCTCAGTCCTCTTTGGCATGCCTTTCCAGTTCTCTCGACTGCACATGTCACTCACCAGCCCTCCTGGCTGCGACCGGTGGTTCCCTCCTAAAGACTTGCCCGGCAGTACTAGCTCCTGCTGTCCTCTCTGACTCCTCCTGTGCCTCCTTCCAGATCCTTTATGCTTGTCATTGAAAATGCGACAATGCTGAAAGCTGAAAATTGGCCTGGACAGGAAGGAGGTGAAAGTGCTCAGTACTGAAGTGTTTAAGGCAGCTATAGCAACACTGGCTACAGATTTAGAATTGATTACTCAAGCACTCAAAACACAGTATATGTAGAAATCATGCAATATTGAATAATGGGCATGAGTAGAGTATATGCATTAGTAACAAAGTTTTTATTATACCAACCAGTTGGTTTCTCTGTGCTGATTGCCTGATGTTAAAGAGGACCTTTCACCTATCTGCCAAATAAATTTTATGGCACTACAATAATGTTATGACATAAAATTAAAAAAGACTTACCAGTCCATGTTTTACTCACAGCTAAAGTCCCCACCCTGTCTCGCTATTCCTGTGGTGCCAATTTGGCCCCTGGTTGGTATATCTGGAGCCAGCTACTATTTTCTGATAACCCCTTGGTCGGCAAAGTCAGCGCAAGGTCGCGTTATATTCTTGTAATGCCTTGGACTTACATGCCTACAGCCTTTGAGGATACATGATATGGATCTCCCATGAGACTGTGGGTGGCAGAGGATGTGTCATTCTCACGTATGCAAGAAGGGGAAAGTGTGAAGGGGGGATGAAAGTATAAGATATTTAGAAAAAAAAAACAATTTGCTTTTTTTTATTATATTAAGGCAGGAAAAAGTGATGCTATGAAGTTGAAAATAAGTTAAAGGTGTGCTTTAGGCATTTCAACAGGTCAATTTTCCTGGAAATTTTACACAGCTGTTGAAATTTCATAATGATCATTAAATCTCTTGATATGAGATAATAGATTCAGAACAGAATACTTGCCTTTAGACTGGTAAGTGACTATGGTGATTTTTCAAAACTAAAGTCCATATCGCTGAACTAAAATTTAAAGTGCAACTGGCCGTAGCCTGGCAAATGGTGGTCTATGGAAGTCTACCCTGATAAATTGTATTAGTTGTAAAATGTAATGAACCTTTTTGCTTAACAAGTCACATATTTTTCCAACACTGTGAACCTTTATGAAGAACTAAATAAATGTACACAAACTGAATTATAAATGTATACAAACTGAATTATAAATATGGGATAGCAACATGCACATACCTTACAGAACTAGATTGTTCTTTACCAATATATGTTTGCTGTAAGCTGATATTCTTTTTTAGGTGCCTTGGGGGCCATTTATTGCCAATTGCCTTTTACCCATGGGCAACTGTCAGAACAAAAACAATATCTTATAGTACAAATAGATCATTAACTCAAAAAATATTGGGTCCATGTTTTATTAGCCCTTAGCTCTGAGGTAAATCTTTGGTCCAATGTTTTGTTTACGAATTTACTGCAAGGACCTATTCATATAGTGATAATTTGATTTTTTTCATAGAATTTCTATTTCACTGGCTATTTGCAATTTTTAAAAAGTGCTTAAATTTGTAACTTCAACATTTAAACATTCCAAAATTTTATACCAAATGTTTAGGGCCTTTCTGCTCTTTGTAGAACACCCTTCACAGTGTAGCACTTACCCCTGAAGAAGCCCCATGATGTGTTGATTCCCCTGTTCCTGTGTCCACCCATACTCTGACACACCAGGATGGGTGAGGAATTTTTAATACAAATGTATACTACACCATCACAACAGCAGTCTGTAATATTATTCCCCCTTTTTCCACTGGCCAGCTTGTTGGGGCCCAACGCTTATGTTGGAGCACTCAGGATAATGTCACATTAAGAACTGATAAAGGGGACTGACACTGTGTTACTTGCAGACAACGTTGTCCTTTTTTGGTCAAAGTATAGTGTGGTTTTGGCAGGCAGCCTCTTATCAATATCTGTGTCAGTAGGTGATCTCTCTCTCTCAGAGGCGGCTCTAGGCTTTGTGAGGCCTTAGGCAAAACTTAGACATGAGGCCCCACTCACGCCCATAATGGAAAAAAAAATCTAAGCGATACATATTAACTGTATAAACTGCATATATTAAGAACCTTAAAGTGCTGGTGTTTCCTCTATTTCAATGCTGGCATCAGTGTACCTTCTCGGGACTGGCATCTGTGTGCTCTCAGTGCTGATGTTGGGGCACTCTATCTCAGTACAGTGTGTCTTGGAGCTGGTGTCAGTGTCCTCTATCTCACACTGGTGTCAGGGTGCTCTATCTCCGTGTCCTCTATCTCAGTGCTCGTTTCATGGCACTTTCTTAGTGCACTCTGTCTTGATGCTGGAGTCAGCGACCTCTATCTCTACGCTGGTGTCAGTGCTGGCATGCTCTCAGTGCTGGTGTCAGTGTTCTCCATCTCAGTGCTGGTGTCAGTGTTCTCTATCTCAGTACTGGTGTCATGGCACTCTTTCTCAGTGCACAGAGATGGGGTCCCTGTCCCCAGGCGAGATGGGGTCCCTGTCCCCAGGTAAGAAAGGGTCCCTGTCCACAGGAGAGATGATGGGGGCCCTGTTCCCAAGTAAGAAGGGGCTACTGTCCACAGGGGAGATGGGGTTTCCCATTCCCAGGGAAGATGGTGGGGGCCCTGCCTCCAGAGAAGAAGGGGTCCCTGTTGCCAGGGGAGATGATGGAGGCCCTGTCCCCAGGGGAGATGAAGGGGTCCCTGTTGCCAGGGGAGATGATGGGGTCCCTGTCCCCATGGGAGAAGGGGCCCTTGTCCCCAAGTGAGAAGGGGTCCCTGTCTTGAAGTGAGAAGGGGTCCCTGTCTCCAGGGGAGATGGGGTTCCCATCCACAGGGAAGATAGTAGGGGCCCTGTCCCCAGAGAAGAAGGGGTCCCTGTTGGGGTTGCCAGGGGAGATGATAGGGGCCCTGTGCCCAGGGGAGATGAAGGGGACCTTGTCTTCAAGTGAGAAGGGGGTCCCTGTGCCCATATGGGAAGGTGTCCCTTCCCCAGGAAAGATGAGCTCCCCATCACTAGGGAAGATGGTGGGGGCCCTGTCCCCAGGGAAGAAGGGGTCTCTGTAGCCAGGAGAGATGATGGGGCACTGTCCTCAAGGGAGATGGGGCCCTGTCCCCAGGTGAGATGATGGGGCCCCTTCCCCCAGGGGAGATGATGGGGGCCCTGTCCCCAAGGGAGATGACGGGGCCCTGTGCCCAAGGGAGATGAGGTCCCCATTCCCAAGGGAGATGATTGGGGCCCTGTCCCCAGGGGATATGATGGGGGCCCTGTCCCCAAAGTGAGAAGGGGGTCCCTGTACCCAGGGGAGATGATGGTGGCCCTGTCCCAGAGTGAGAAGGGGGTCCCTGTCCCCAAGTGAGAAGGGGGTCCCTGTCCTCAAGTTAGAAGGGGGTCCCTGTCCTCAAGTGAGAAGGGGGTCCCGTCCCCAGGAAAGATGGTGGGGGCCCTGTCCCCAAGTGAGAAGGAGTCCCTGACCGCAGGGGAGATGGGGTTCCCGTCCCCAGGGAAGATGGTGGGGCCCCTGTCCCCAGAGAAGAAGGGGAGAAGAAGTTGCCAGGGGATATGATGGGGGCCTTGTCCCCAAGTGAGAAGGGGTCCCTGTCCACAGGGGAGATGGGGTTCCCGTCCCCAGGGAAGATGGTGGGGGGCCCTGTCCCCAAGTGAGAAGGGGGTCCCTGTTGCCAGGGGAGATGATGGGGCCCTGTCCCCAAGTGAGAAGGGGGTCCCTGTCCCCAGGGGAGATGATGGGGGCCCTGTCCCCAAGTGAGAAGGGGGTCCCTGTCCTCATGTGAGAAGGGGGTCCCGTCCCCAGGAAAGATGGTGGGGGCCCTGTCCCCAAATGAGAAGGGGTCCCGGACCGCAGGGGAAATGTGGTTCTCGTCCCCAGAAAAGATGGTGGGGGCCCTGTCCCCAAAGAATAAGGGGTCCCAGTTGCCAGGGGAGATGATGGGGCCCTGCCCCCAGGGGAGATAATGGGGGCCTTGTCCCTAAGGGAGATGATGGGGCCCTGTCCCCAAGGGAGATGAGGTCCCCATCCCCAGGGGAGATAATGGGGGCCCTGTCCCCCAGGGGAGATGATGGGGGCACTGTCCCCAAGTAAGAAGGGGGTCCCTGTCCCCAGGGGCGATGATGGGGGCCCTGTCTCAGAGTGAGAAGGGTGTCCCTGTCCCCAAGTGAGAAGAGGCCCCTGTCCTAAAGTGAGAAGGGGGTCCCGTCCCCAGTAAAGATGGTGGGGGCCCTGTCCCCAAGTGAGAAGGGGTCCCTGACCACAAGGGAGATGGAGTTCCCATCCCCAGGGAAGATAGTGGGGGCCCTGTCCCCAGAGAAGGGGTCCCAGTTGCCAGGGGAGATGATGGGGGCCTTGTCCCCAAGTGAGAAGTGGTCCCTGTCCACAGGGGAGATGGGATCCCCTTCCCCAGAGAAGATGGTGGGGGCCCTGTCCCCAGAGAATAAGGGGTCCCAGTTGCCAGGGGAGATGATGCGGCCCTGCCCCCAGGGGAGATGATGGGGGCCTTGTCCCCAGGGGAGATGATGGGGGCCCCTGTCCCCAGCGGAGATGATGGGGTTCCCGTCCCCAGGGATGATAGTTGGGGGTCCTGTCCCCAGGGAAGATGATGATTGGGGCCAGTGGCGTCACTAGGGTTGGTGTCACCCGGTGCCGAAAAAATTGGTGTCACCCCCCTTCACCAACTACCTCAGTACAGACCCCCCTCCACTAACTACAGACCCCACTCCATCAATATAGCCCACCTCCCTCAATACAGACCCCCTTCCATCAATATAGACCCCCCACTAAGTACAGACTCCCCTCCCTCAGTACAGACCCCCTCCATCAGTACAGACCCCCGCTCAGTGCAGACCCCCTTTCCTCAGTATAGACCCCCGACTAAGTACTGACCCCCTCTGTCAGTACAGACCCCCCATCAGTACAGAAACCCTCCCTCAGTGCAGAGTCTGCAGACCCCCCTCCATCAGTATCAACCTCCCACCTCAGTGCAGACCGCCCCATCAGTACATACACCCCCCTCAGTGCTGACCCCCATCAGTATAGAATCCCCCCTCAGTGCAGACTCCCCCATCAGTATAAAATCCCCCTCCTCAGTGCCAACCCCCATTAGTATAGAACCCCCCTCAGTGCAGACCCCCCATTAGTATAGAATCCCCCTTAGTGCAGACCCCCATCAGTATAAAATCCCCCCTCAGTGCCAACCCCCATTAGTATAGAACCCCCCCTCAGTGCAGACCCCCCATTAGTATAGAATTCCCCCTCAGTACAGACCCCCCATTAGTATAGAACCCCCCTCAGTGCAGACCCCCCATTAGTATAGAATCCCCCCTCAGTGCAGACCCCCATCAGTATAAAATCCCCCTCAGTGCCAACCCCAATTAGTATAGAACCCCCCCTCAGTGCAGAGCCACCATTAGTATAGAATCCCCCCTCATTGCAGACCCCCCCCATTAGTATAGAATCCCCCCACAGTGCAGAGCCCCCCATTAGTATAGAATCCCCCTCAGTGCAGAGCCCCCCATTAGTATAGAATCCCCCCTCAGTGCAGAGCCCCCATTAGTATACAATCCCCCTCAGTGCAGAGCCCCCCATTAGTATAGAATCCCCCCTCAGTCCAGTGCCCCCCATTAGTACAGAATCCCCCTGCACATGTCCACCCACATATACATAAAGTTTACAGACCTCAGAACAGCGCGGATGATACACACAGCCTTGTGTGTCCCTCGGGCTCCTCCTCCTCCTCTTGTGTGGATGTAGACAGAGAGGAGTGGGAGGCGGCTTCAGTCCGCTGTGCTGAGGGACACAGCGCAAGTCCGGTGGCGCAGATCAGGGCAGCGGGCAGTGTTAGCGGTGCATGCCGCTACCTACGGGTGTCACCCCTCTGGCGGGTGTCGCCCGGGTGCGGCCCGCACCCACCTAACAATGCCACTGATTGGGGCTGTGTCCTCAAGGAAGATGGTGTCCCTGTCCCCAGGTGAGATGATGGGGGGCCCCTATCCCCAGGGGAGATGATAGGGTTCCCGTCTCCAGGGAAGATGGTGGGGGCACTGTCCCCAGGGGAGATGATGATGGGGGCCCTGTCCTCAAGGAAGATGGGGTCCCTGTCCCCAGGCGAGATGATGGGTGGCCCCTATCCCCAGGGGAGATGATGGAGGGCCCCGTCCCCAGGGGAGATAATGGGGTTCCCATCCCCAGGGAAGATGGTGGGGGCCCTGTCCCCAGGTGAGATTATGGGGGGCCCCTATCCCCAGGGAAGATGATGGGGTTCCTGTCCCCAGGGAAGATGGTGGGGACCCTGTCCCCAGGGGAGATGATGATGGGGAACCTATCCCCAGGGGAGATGATGGGGGGCCCTGTCCACTCCCCGGGGGGGGGGGGGGGGTATGGGATGGTGTGAGGGGATATGGGGTCAGCCATATCCAAGCTGCAGGGCACTAATCCATGGTTGCCTGGCTGGGCCCCCTCCAGCAGCAGCACAGACAGGGAAATCTGTGTATGATAGGGGGAGGAGGTGGGGGCTGGCAGAAAAGTCTGCAGTGTCCTCCGGCTCTCATAGGGCTGCTGCACATGTGTCCTTAAACTTCCTTAGCGCGGGGGAAGTGTGCAGAGCATCTCCGGAGCACTGCAGAAAGGAATGGTTGCAGCCGACTCTGGCTGGGGAGGACACTGAGCTGGGCGGCACTGCATTAAGCAGGAGAGAGGAAGCCGGAGGAGCTGGCCAAGGACAGGGCATGAGAAACATACATACATAAGTTTTATGGTTTTAAATATAAATTTAGTTCATGTGCAGTTTTTTCCATTGTTGATGAGATATGTTTTTTTATGTCAAGACTAGAATTGCTTTTTACGACTCCTACGTGTTCATGCCATATATACCCTTTTTGATATTATGACATAAAGAACTACAAATTTTTAAGAAAATCATTGTTACTTGCCTTGAATATCACTTTGGTCCTAAAAAAAACCCCTTGAGGGATCTTCCATTCAATTTTACGAGTCGGGTGTGCAGCTCTAACAACTCATATATATGTGTTATCTATTCTATATAATTTTGGTAGTTAAACACCCGCCCCCCTTTCCTTTCCCTTTCTCTAACAGATATGAGCTGTAAAAAGTAGGCTATTGGTCCAGTATTTCCCTTTATTGTTTGTATCTTTATTTTGTAAATATGAGTAACTTCCAAGGTGATGAATGGGTGATTCTCATGTCTGGCTGCGAGATTTCGAGCTTTCGAGCAGGGAGACCAGATTGAAACATTAATCTCCTCCCTCCTCCAAAAACCGAACAGACCATTGGAGAAAAAATCCGCCCTATTCTGGCACATTAGATCATTTTCCCCCTATGTCAAAGACAAAATTAATCCATACAGAATTTCTAAACATGTGTACAGCACGGAGATTGGAAATCGATACCGACTGTGGGCAGACATGTGGCGCCCCATCACCACTACAAAATGCCAAAAGTATCGTTTGCCGCCCTTGGCGGGATACATATTCCTGATTGAGGGGGCGATAGGAATAAATGGATTTGCATTTGGTAAAACATATTAAATGTTTTGTCATTTTTTACTTTATTCCCTTTAATCCTAAGCTTTATTAGAACATTCATCGGGAAATTACTTAGACCTTTGTAACGCACAGACAACCAATTACTGTCGGATTGGTGACTCTAAATTAAAAAGAGGAATATACCTATAGCAAAAATGATTTTTCTAATACAAGAATCGACATTTAACATAGGGAGTCCTTATATACATATGGAATCCTAATTGCGGTTTCTCTTTTTGCCCTTCAGCCCTTGGTGAATACCCGTTCCCGCATTTCTCCATCCTCCTCCGGGGGTAAGTATTCCTCTCTTCCCCTTCTTCCCGACAGACAGAGAAGACACTGGTTTTCCAGCAGCTCTCCTCCTTTAAGCTCCGAGCGGTGCAGTTTCCCATTGCGCCGCTAGATGGAGCCTATGTGTGCCGGTGTCTTGCCGAGAAAGTTCCCCCGGCGGATAAGGACCCCCCTGTACTGTGCAGGCGCAGTGCTTGCGCAGTACGAGCGACTAAGGAGCCGCCGAAAATAGCCCAAGCTCAAAACCTTCAATCAGCTGTACACGGCGCCTGCGCCCTGGGTCCAGGTTCAAGCCCCACCATCCAAGTGGACCTAGAGGGAGAATAAAAAAGTGCCGAGCGAAGCGAGGCCGTGCCCGAAGCGTGGCGAGCAAAGTGAGCCCGCGAAGGGGCCCTCTTACAGGCGCCGTGTACAGCTGATTCGATTCTATTCGGCTTCGGCTATTTCTGCCGGCTCCTACTGCGCCTGCGCAGTAGAGGGGGGTCCTTATACACCGAGGGGAACTTTCTCGGCAGAACACCGGCGGCGTCCCGTGACCATCGTTGGATGTCTCTGACGGCGCGCGTGTCCGCGGTGCTATTGCGCATGCGCGTGACGTCATGGCGTCGCACGTGCTCGTGGTATTTCCCGTGCATGCGCGGTACATCGGAGCATCTCACTGTTGCCACAGTGATGACGGCAGTAGCCGAGGTTTAAACACCCTCCAAGACGCCAAGGGAGCCACGCCACAGCAGCTGTTACAGCTGTATAGATATGGGGGGGGGGGTCAATGGGCAAGAGGAGGGGACGAGCGCTGGGGCAGCTGATGATAATCACCATATTTAAATTGCAATATATACCACCCAGCCTCTAGCTGATCCATCTGTAATCCCTGGATGGCTGCTCAACACACTGATACATTGGTAAATCTCTATTTGAGGTAAGTAGCACAGACAGATCATTGTGTGGGCCTTTTTGCTTGGTTTTTTACATCCAACTAACATTTATATTGGGACTAATTGGAACTTCTGTGTACTTTTACCCTGAAGTTCTATAGATATAGAAGCCTGTCAAGGTTTTAACGGTCATGATATCACACAGCATTGACCATTTTGGAGCTTGTTTACGCCTTGAACGATTTAAGGTAAAAAATGATTTTTTAATCATCCCTTCAACACATCACTTTTGTTTCACTGGTTTTTACACAATTAATATTCACGAACATGTCTTTTACAGACTCTTTAATAACCTTTGTTTTTCACATTCACCTTCACTATTTTTTATCATTTTATTGGATGCTATTCTTTTCAACACATTTTCTTTTCTCTTACATTATTTCACCTGTATATAAGGAAAAAACACAATGTGTGAGCCCCCAAAGCTGCATAACCCAAATGTTTATAAAAAAAAAAAAAAAATAGGAAGTTTCCCCAGGGGTTTTTTTAGCAGCAGAGAATTTGTACAAAAGTAGTTGATATAAAAAAATCATTTATTAACAGACAATGATAATTTCAAATGAACAATGATAAATCAATATAGGTAGTGCGACACGAAAACAAACATGGAACATCACTCATAGCAAGGAACACCCTATGTAAAAGCATGGTTTGCCAATTGTATTTATGACGTATGTATCCACATGAAAAACCCTGATGCATTTCGACCCTTGCGATTTTCCGGTCTCTTCAGGGGGATTTATATTCTAGGAAAATATCAAAGTATCTAATTAAAGTCATTGGACAATATAAAGAATGTAAGTATAGCATTTCGAATTGAGCAAAATTATATCTCCATACACATAGAGGTATAGTTACCAATGGGTGCATGAAGACATGAAGATGTATCGCACAAACCAGCATTGCAGGATTGTAGTTGTCCAAAGATCCCATCGCTGCCACACATCCCCCCCCGCGTCCTCCGGGTGGGCGCATAGTCCACCGAGCTTTCAGGGGGCCACGTTTTAGGAATCGGAGAGGAGGATGGGGGGGGGGGGTGGTAAAACACCTGCGGATGGACATGCAAAGACTTTTTGTAAATAGTCGTTTAGATAATTGGAGGAGTGTTTAGAAGTGCTTGGCAGCTGTAGGCTGGTTGTTATTTGGTCACTAGTGGATTTATGTTATAGAAAAATTAATTAAGTTATACATGACATAGTGTAGTTTATTCGTTAGTTGGATTGGTTATAAAAAGGGTTGGCTAGCAGTGAAGAAAGGTTGAGTGGGGGATGGGGTGTAGGGTGACTACATTTCCAAACTGCCATTCAGGGACACCCCGCCCCCCCCCGCCCCCCCCTGGAAGAATGGAGGGGGGGAGCAGGACAGAGGGGGAAAGCAGCAGGACGGAGGGGGACACGGAGGGAGAACGGAGGGGGACACCAGAATGGAGAGGGACAGCAGCAGAACAGAGGGGGACACGGAGGAAGAATGGGGGGCTACAGCAGGACGGGGGGGGGGGGGGACAGCAGCATAACGGAGGGGGACAGCAGCCGAACAAAGGTGGACATGGAGGAAGAACGGAGGGGGACAGCAGCAGAACGGAGGGGGACAGCAGAACGGAAGGGGACAGCAGCAGAATAGAGGGGGGTGGGGGACAGCAGCAGAATGGAGGGGGAGTGTGGGGGACAGCAGCAGAACGGAGGGGGAGTGTGGGGGACAGCAGCAGAATGGAGGGGAGTGTGGGGGACAGCAGCAGAATGGAGGGGAGTGTGGGGGACAGCAGCAGATCTGAGGGGGAGTGTGGGGGACAGCAGCAGAACTGAGGGGGGTGGGGGGACAGCAGCAGAACGGAGGGGGAGTGTGGGGGACAGCAGCAGATCTGAGGGGGAGTGTGGGGGACAGCAGCAGAACAGAGGGGGAGTGTGGGGGACAGCAGCAGAACGGAGGGGGAGTGTGGGGGACAGCAGCAGAACGGAGGGGGAGTGTGGGGGACAGCAGCAGAACGGAGGGAGAGTGTGGGGGACAGCAGCAGAACGGAGGGAGAGTGTGGGGGACAGCAGCAGAACAGAGGGGGAGTGTAGGGGACAGCAGCAGATCTAAGGGGGAGTGTGGGGGACAGCAGCAGAATGGAGGGGAGTGTGGGGGACAGCAGCAGAACGGAGGGGGATGGTGGGGGACACCAGCAGAATGGAGGGGAGTGTGGGGGACAGCAGCAGAACGGAGGGGGAGTGTGGGGGACAGCAGCAGAATGGAGGGGGAGTGTGGGGGACAGCAGCAGAATGGAGGGGGAGTGTGGGGGACAACAGAAGAATGGAGGGGGGTGGGGGACAGCAGCAGAACAGAGGGGGAGTGTGGGGGACAGCAGCAGAATGGAGGGGAGTGTGGGGGACAGCAGCATATCTGAGGGGGGTGGGGGACAGCAGCAGATCTGAGGGGGAGTGTGGGGGACAGCAGCAGATCTGAGGGGGAGTGTGGGGGACAGCAGCAGAATGGAAGGGAGTGTGGGGGACAGCAGCAGAACGGAGGGGGAGTGTGGGGGACAGCAGCAGAATGGAGGGGGAGTGTGGGGGACAGCAGCAGAATGGAGGGGAGTGTGGGGGACAGCAGCAGAACGGAGGGGGAGTGTGGGGGACAGCAGCAGAATGGAGGGGGAGTGTGGGGGACAGCAGCAGAACTGAGGGGGGTGTGGGGACAGCAGAAGAACGGAGGGGGAGTGTGGGGGACAGCAGCAGAATGGAGGGGGAGTGTGGGGGACAGCAGCAGATCTGAGGGGGAGTGTGGGGGACAGCAGCAGATCTGAGGGGGAGTGTGGGGGACAGCAGCAGATCTGAGGGGGAGTGTGTGGGACAGCAACAGAACGGAGGGGGGGTGTGGGGGACAGCAGCAGAACGGAGGGGGAGTGTGGGTGACAGCAGCAGAATGGAGGCGGAGTGTGGGGGACAGCAGCAGAATGGAGGGGGGTGGGGGGCACAGCAGCAGAATGGAGGGGAGTGTGGCGGACAGCAGCAGATCTGAGGGGGAGTGTGGGGGACAGCAGCAGATCTGAGGGGGAGTGTGGGGGACAGCAGCAGAATGGAGGGGAGTGTGGGGGACAGCAGCATATCTGAGGGGGGTGGGGGACAGCAGCAGAACTGAGGGGGAGTGTGGGGGACAGCAGCAGATCTGAGGGGGAGTGTGGGGGACAGCAGCAGATCTGAGGGGGAGTGTGGGGGACAGCAGCAGAACGGAGGGGGAGTGTGGGGGACAGCAGCAGAACGGAGGGGAGTGTGGGGGACAGCAGCAGAACGGAGGGGGAGTGTGGGGGACAGCAGCAGAACGGAGGGGGAGTGTGGGGGACAGCAGCAGAATGGAGGGGGAGTGTGGGGGACAGCAGCAGAACTGAGGGGGGTTTGGGGACAGCAGAAGAACGGAGGAGGTGTGGGGGACAGCAGCAGATCTGAGGGGGGTGGGGGACAGCAGCAGAACGGAGGGGGAGTGTGGGGGACAGCAGCAGATCTGAGAGGGAGTGTAGGGGACAGCAGCAGATCTGAGGGGGAGTGTGGGGGACAGCAGCAGATCTGAGGGGGAGTGTGGGGGACAGCAGCAGAACGGAGGGGGGGTGTGGGGGACAGCAGCAGAACGGAGGGGGAGTGTGGGGGACAGCAGCAGAACAGAGGGGGAGTGTGGGGGATAGCAGCAGAACAGAGGGGGAGTGTGGGGGACAGCAGCAGAATGGAGGGGGAGTGTGTGGGGACAGCAGCAGAATGGAGGAGGGTGGGGGACAGCAGCAGAATGGAGGGGGAGTGTGGGGGACAACAGAAGAATGGAGGGGGGTGGGGGACAGCAGCAGAACAGAGGGGGAGTGTGGGGGACAGCAGCAGAACGGAGGGTGAGTGTGGGGGACAGCAGCAGAATGGAGGGGAGTGTGGGGGACAGCAGCAGAATGGAGGGGAGTGTGGGGGACAGCAGCAGATCTGAGGGGGAGTGTGGGGGACAGCAGCAGAACTGAGGGGGGTGGGGGGACAGCAGCAGAACGGAGGGGGAGTGTGGGGGACAGCAGCAGATCTGAGGGGGAGTGTGGGGGACAGCAGCAGAACAGAGGGGGAGTGTGGGGGACAGCAGCAGAACAGAGGGGGAGTGTGGGGGACAGCAGCAGAACGGAGGGGGAGTGTGGGGGACAGCAGCAGAACGGAGGGGGAGTGTGGGGGACAGCAGAAGAATGGAGGGGGAGTGTGGGGGACAGCAGCAGAACGGAGGGAGAGTGTGGGGGACAGCAGCAGAACAGAGGGGGAGTGTAGGGGACAGCAGCAGATCTAAGGGGGAGTGTGGGGGACAGCAGCAGAATGGAGGGGAGTGTGGGGGACAGCAGCAGAACGGAGGGGGAGTGTGGGGGACAGCAGCAGAATGGAGGGGGAGTGTGGGGGACAGCAGCAGAATGGAGGGGGAGTGTGGGGGACAACAGAAGAATGGAGGGGGGTGGGGGACAGCAGCAGAACAGAGGGGGAGTGTGGGGGACAGCAGCAGAATGGAGGGGAGTGTGGGGGACAGCAGCATATCTGAGGGGGGTGGGGGACAGCAGCAGATCTGAGGGGGAGTGTGGGGGACAGCAGCAGATCTGAGGGGGAGTGTGGGGGACAGCAGCAGAATGGAAGGGAGTGTGGGGGACAGCAGCAGAACGGAGGGGGAGTGTGGGGGACAGCAGCAGAATGGAGGGGGAGTGTGGGGGACAGCAGCAGAATGGAGGGGAGTGTGGGGGACAGCAGCAGAACGGAGGGGGAGTGTGGGGGACAGCAGCAGAATGGAGGGGGAGTGTGGGGGACAGCAGCAGAACTGAGGGGGGTGTGGGGACAGCAGAAGAACGGAGGGGGAGTGTGGGGGACAGCAGCAGAATGGAGGGGGAGTGTGGGGGACAGCAGCAGATCTGAGGGGGAGTGTGGGGGACAGCAGCAGATCTGAGGGGGAGTGTGGGGGACAGCAGCAGATCTGAGGGGGAGTGTGGGGGACAGCAGCAGATCTGAGGGGGAGTGTGTGGGACAGCAACAGAACGGAGGGGGGGTGTGGGGGACAGCAGCAGAACGGAGGGGGAGTGTGGGTGACAGCAGCAGAATGGAGGCGGAGTGTGGGGGACAGCAGCAGAATGGAGGGGGGTGGGGGGCACAGCAGCAGAATGGAGGGGAGTGTGGCGGACAGCAGCAGATCTGAGGGGGAGTGTGGGGGACAGCAGCAGATCTGAGGGGGAGTGTGGGGGACAGCAGCAGAATGGAGGGGAGTGTGGGGGACAGCAGCATATCTGAGGGGGGTGGGGGACAGCAGCAGAACTGAGGGGGAGTGTGGGGGACAGCAGCAGATCTGAGGGGGAGTGTGGGGGACAGCAGCAGATCTGAGGGGGAGTGTGGGGGACAGCAGCAGAACGGAGGGGGAGTGTGGGGGACAGCAGCAGAACGGAGGGGAGTGTGGGGGACAGCAGCAGAACGGAGGGGGAGTGTGGGGGACAGCAGCAGAACGGAGGGGGAGTGTGGGGGACAGCAGCAGAATGGAGGGGGAGTGTGGGGGACAGCAGCAGAACTGAGGGGGGTTTGGGGACAGCAGAAGAACGGAGGAGGTGTGGGGGACAGCAGCAGATCTGAGGGGGGTGGGGGACAGCAGCAGAACGGAGGGGGAGTGTGGGGGACAGCAGCAGATCTGAGAGGGAGTGTAGGGGACAGCAGCAGATCTGAGGGGGAGTGTGGGGGACAGCAGCAGATCTGAGGGGGAGTGTGGGGGACAGCAGCAGAACGGAGGGGGGGTGTGGGGGACAGCAGCAGAACGGAGGGGGAGTGTGGGGGACAGCAGCAGAACAGAGGGGGAGTGTGGGGGATAGCAGCAGAACAGAGGGGGAGTGTGGGGGACAGCAGCAGAATGGAGGGGGAGTGTGTGGGGACAGCAGCAGAATGGAGGAGGGTGGGGGACAGCAGCAGAATGGAGGGGGAGTGTGGGGGACAACAGAAGAATGGAGGGGGGTGGGGGACAGCAGCAGAACAGAGGGGGAGTGTGGGGGACAGCAGCAGAACGGAGGGTGAGTGTGGGGGACAGCAGCAGAACGGAGGGGGAGTGTGGGGGACAGCAGCAGATCTGAGGGGGAGTGTGGGGGACAGCAGCAGAATGGAGGGGAGTGTGGGGGACAGCAGCAGAACGGAGGGGAGTGTGGGGGACAGCAGCAGAACGGAGGGGGATGGTGGGGGACAGCAGCAGAATGGAGGGGGATGGTGGGGGACAGCAGCAGAATGGAGGGGAGTGTGGGGGACAGCAGCAGAATGGAGGGGGAGTGTGGGGGACAGCAGCAGAATGGAGGGGGAGTGTGGGGGACAGCAGAAGAATGGAGGGGGGTGGGGGACAGCAGCTGAACAGAGGGGGAGTGTGGGGGACAGCAGCAGAACAGAGGGGGAGTGTGGGGGACAGCAGCAGAATGGAGGGGGAGTGTGGGGGACAGCAGCAGAATGGAGGGGGAGTGTGTGGGGACAGCAGCAGAATGGAGGGGGGTGGGGGGACAGCAGCAGATCTGAGGGGGAGTGTGGGGGACAGCAGCAGTATGGAGGGGGGTGGGGGACAGCAGCAGAACAGAGGGGGAGTGTGGGGGACAGCAGCAGAACGGAGGGGGAGTGTGGGGGACAGCAGCAGATCTGAGGGGGAGTGTGGGGGACAGCAGCAGATCTGAGGGGAAGTGTGGGGGGCAGCAGCAGATCTGAGGGGGTGGGGGGACAGCAGCAGATCTGAGGGGGAGTGTGGGGGACAGCAGCAGATCTGAGGGGGAGTGTGGGGGACAGCAGCAGATCTGAGGGGGAGTGTGGGGGACAGCAGCAGATCTGAGGGGGAGTGTGGGGGACAGCAACAGAATGGAGGGGGGTGGGGGACAGCAGCAGAATGGAGGGTAGTGGGGGACAGCAGCAGAATGGAGGGGGGTGGGGGACAGCAGCAGAATGGAGGGGGAGTGTGCACTGCTCAGTGTAACAAAGAAGTGTAAAGTTACACTAACCTGGAAGTTTGTCAAGTTTGTCTGGCGCCGGCGGGCGGCAAACTCACGGACCTCGTGGGCGGGAGGGAGGACTCGGACGATCTGATCAGAGAGAAGTTGAACTGTGGACTGGAGAAGTTGAAGTCGGGCAGCCCTCGGAGTCGGGTTGCGCTGCTGGCAATGTGCTGCTGCTCTCTGCTGCACCGGCTGCTGGATAGTCGGCGGCCCTGGGACTGGCACTGACTGGGCACAGGGCCACAGGCTAGTAAGTGTGGCTGGCTGCCTGGGCCAGGCTGGCGGCTGCTCTCTCTATCTCCTGGAGCGGAGGACAGAGGCGCGCCGCTCAGCTGTAGCCTGTAGGGTGCGGGTGCCCAGTGCACACTGCACTGACTGCCCACGTGACGACGTACGGTGTCAACTGACGTCACTGGTTGCTAGACACGGGGCGGGCGGCCCTAGCCTAGCAACCAGTTAACTGTTAAGCATATGATGATGTGTGTGTTTTACTGTTACACAGTGTATGATTATAAGGGTGGAGGAGTCGGACTGGTGCTGGCGGTGTGTTTTTTTTTCATTCCGGGACACTGTATTGTCCCGGAATGAAGGTGCCCGGGACACGGGACAAAAATCTGAAATAAGGGACAATCCCGGGCAATCCGGGACACGTGGGCACCCTAATGGGGTGTAGTGATGTGATTAGTGAAGTGAAAGTGCATGATGTGGGATTGACTGACGATGGGGCAAAACAAGTGAAAAAACGAAAAAACAAAAAAACACTGAAACTGAAAAACAAGTGTTAAAAGTGTAAACAATTGTGAAATGAGATGATGAAATGATGAAAGTGAGATAGATGTAGGTGCCAAAAAAAGTGATGTGACACTGAATAGTATATACAGTACGTAAGGTAAGAGGATATGACTAAGGTTTTTACTACATAGGGATGGTAGTGTAAGGTAAAAAAATCACGATGTTGGAAAATGAAAATAAATGGGTATAACACAAGTACATAGATTAGCCAGTCAAACAGCATTCCAAAAGGCTGCACTGACCAAGCACTCCATCAGTTTTGTATTAGTATATAACAGCATTACCAGGGAACACCTCAGAAACTCCTGGGAGCTGTGGGGTTTTAAAGTGTCTGCATGATTGTCCATTGTCTGCAGGTGTCAGGCCCCTCCCCATCCACCCTCCCAATGGGTCTGCAGCGCCAAAAAAAGGTGTCATCCGCGTGGTCCCCTCGGCGTTCCGGAAGGCATGGCCCCGACATGAGCTGTCGCCTCCGACGCAAAAGCGCGACGTCATTGACAGTCCGGTGGCGATCACGGGACGCCGCCGGCACGGAAGGGGCTCCTCACAGTGGCCCAGGGGGGGACTCAACTGTACGGAAACACGCATTGGGGAGAATCACAGAAGGCATCCGCGTCTCCCCACCGTGCCGGGAAGCGGGGCGGAAAAGAGGCACCCACCCAATGTCGCAGGGCTGAACACAGCGGCCCGCAACGTGAGGATGGACAAAGTAAAACACTGGGATGCATGCAAAGTGATGAACAAAATAAAATGATTTACAAATATTCGTATATTATATATAGGTATTTAGTTGGTCGGAAAAGAGCCAAGGGCATATACAGTGCCATCAATTAAATAAAAAAAGGTGGGGGGGAGAAAAAGAAAATAGCTTTTTGCACCCCAAGAAAAAGAATTTGCTCCTATGCTCAAACAGTGATTCCACATGTCTGAGCCAATCGCAGGTGCCTTTCTATATAGGCTATTAACGCTTGATATGCGTCCCTTCATTGTCACCTTTTTAAATGTTGCAATTTAGAAAATTGGGGTGCCCTTGTTCCCCCCCCCAAACCCCTTTCTCCCCCCAGTCCTACAAAGGGGTGACTTCCTGCAAGTCATGTGGAGGCGGGTTCTTCTCTTTCGTGGAGGACAGGAGAACAATGTGAGGATACATCGGGCTTGGAACGCTTTTAGATGAACAGCAATTTGTCTGGCTATGGAATGTAACTTTCTTGTCAAGAAGTGGTAAATGCACATAGCCAACTGTACTATAACAGTATACAATGACCATGTAAAATAATGATACAGTTACAGACAGTATAACTCATAAACGTTTTCTTTTTCGCATAGAATAAATGACCCTGAAGAAGACCTTTACCCAAACAGGTCGAAACGCGTAGGGTATCATGAGAACTCTACATAAGTTTTATTGTTTTAAATATAAATTGAGTTCATGTGCAGTTTTTCCATTGTTGATGAGATATATGCTTTTTATGTCAAGACTAGAATTGCTTTTTACGACTCCTATGTGTTCATGCCATATATCCCCTTTTTGATATTATGACATAAATAAAGAACTACTAATTTTTAAGAAAATCATTGTTACTTGCCATGAATATCACTTTGCTACTAAAAAAACCCCTTGACGGATCTTCCATTCAATTTAACGAATCAGGGTGTGCAGCTCTAACAACTCGTATATATGTGTTATCTATTCTAGGGCATGAGAAACATAGCAGCCAGTGCGATAGAGCAGGGAGCTCTGCTACAGAGCCGGCTCTTCAATTAGGCAAATTAGGAGCCCGCGGGCCCCTATGAGTTGCGAGGCCTTAGGCGGCCGCCTAATTTACCTAATTAGAGAGCTGCCTCTGGTGCTCTGACTATACAAACTCTCCAGACGAACCACAATAGCTGTCCTGCTGTCTCTGTCCTTTTCTGGCAGTACCATCACAGCCCGGCGGGCTTCACCTTCTAGTGCATTAATAGCCAAATCTGCAATGTGTTCAACTGGTATTTGGAACAAGCGGGCTGAGCTGTCCAATCTCCACCCATTCTGCCAGGGAGATATTTGTGCCATTAAATTTAGGGATCAGTACCAGAGCTGCTCCATAAGGTGCCATGGTTAACCCTCTAGCCACTCTCGACGCCGTGGATGACGGTTCTGAAATGTAAGCGGGGGAATTAGCGTGACTGTAAAATATAGGGAAACACACTGCATGGTATTGTAAATGAAGTAACTTTAATTGCCGGATAAACAGCAGTGGAAAATTATGTTTACAAAAGTGGAGTAAACAGTTCTTTTGTTAGCATATAAGGCACAGATTCATAGTACATTCACCAAAAATACACAATGCAGCTCAGTAAACTGCCATTGTAGTTATTATTCCTCTCTTCAGGGACATCAGTGGTATACAAGGCACATTTTGATTACTTGCCATTGGCTGGTGTCCATAAGCAGGTTCCACAGATGCAGTAGAGATGATTTAACAGGAAGATACACTGTCTCAGATGATCTTCTATCACAAGCACAGAAGCAGTGTTGATAGGCAGGGCTCCTGAGGATCCTTGTTCTGTCCCTGCAGGCTGGAACACTCTCCCTGAGTAAGGCCTAGCTTTCCCTCACAAGCAGTGCACCTTTCCCTCACTCATTCCACACACATGTCTCTCAAAATGGTGCCTGGGCCCTCTTTTATATGGAGGCTAACAGAAAATGGTGGACAAAATCTCGAGAGAACTTGGTACCAATCAGAACATGAGGCTGCTCCAAGATGGCTGCTGGAGACAAGTTCAGAGAACAGTTACAGACTCAGAAGGATTTCACAAAACAGCAGGAAAACACAAACACATTCTGAATATAATATGACATTTCTGCATGGGAAAGTAAGTATGATACAATTGTAGTCCCACTTCTCCTCACAGCCAGCAAGACTGTCCTGTCACAGTTAAGTGTATGTGAGGAGGCTACCTACAAATACACCGCACCACAATGCACAGATGGTTGTCGTTTGTAAGCTGCAGTGCATTGCTATGTGAGTGCATTGAGAAGGTGCACTGGGTGTTGTTAAAAAAAAGTGTTACACCTATGCAACACATAGGTGTATATCCAGCCTCACTCTTTTTATGTGTTAATTGAATTTGCTCAAAGAAATTAGCTTTTGTGCACTTAAGAAAAACCATAGATACATCATGTTGTAAAATGTCGGGCCTTAATTTGCTATGAGCCTTGAAATAGACCCCCCCCCCCCCTTATCTTACCTCCTAATTGACTACATAGATATGCTGATAGGTAAATGAAATGTAAAAACTAAACCAGACCCATATATGCCAGAATGCACAAAGCATGTTTACTTTTGGAAACATTTACCTTATTTATACTTGCATTTTGGTACTTCAGAATACACCTACCAATATGCAGTTGTTTTTGAAACTACACTGTCCTTCAATATGGAATCCAAAAAGTGAAACACATGCCAGGACCTCCAGACAAATCTTCCATAAAAAATTGAGGTTTATTAAAAACAAATGAAAACACGTTTACACGTTTTGTAAAATGATTCTTATTGATTGTGAAATTAAGTGGGCTGTCTTTACCTTCAAATACAGACAAGAAAACATTTAAATAAAAAAAGAACTGCTCTAATACATCATTACATTCATTTTTAAAATGCAAGCAGTGTAAGTACCTGAATACCTTGTCCTGTCTCCGTACAGCAGGGCTGGAGTATGAGAGAGAGAAGCAGTACAAGGAGCAATAGGTTCATATGGAAACAAGGAACATGTTGATAGGAGGAGAAGGCAGAATATTAGGGAAACGGTCCTATCACTCCACTGCTTCTCCATCCACTTTTCAGTTACACTGGCAAGTCCATGACCTGAGCTCGCATGACGAGGTTTGAATGATGCTGGCCATAAAATTAAAGAAATCTTTTGGCAGAAAAAATACTGTGGGAAGCTCTGGATGGAAGATGAATATTTGCAGCCAAAGCTGATTTTTTTAATTGATCTTTTAAGGGGCTATTCATTTTTATTGTCTTATCTTTGGTAGAGTTCTGCTTAGGCCCTTGTGCTATAGGACCATTGATGCTCTAAACTGAAGGTTCAATAGGTGAAAAGTCACCAGTGTGTATTTCCATCATGTTGTAATAAAGTAATTTTTCATGTAAAAAATGATATATGGCAGTTATATGAGTTATTTTCCTTTTAACTTGGATATAGCTCTGAACAGTGCATTCTTCATTTCTTTGTTTCGCAGGCTGTAGATCATAGGGTTGAGAAGGGGAACAATAACAGAATAAAATACAGACACTACTTTGTCAACTGGGGAAGAATTCTTTGCTTTTGGACGTATATACATAAAAATAATTGTGCCAAAAAATATGCCAACCACAGCAAGATGAGATGCACAAGTGGAAAATGCCTTTTGGCGGCCAATAGAAGATGGTATCCTTAAGATAGTAATGATCACAGAAACATAGGACATAAATGTGAAGGTGAAACATCCAAGAATAATCGCCCAAGCTACTGCAATAAAGATTATCTCATTCAACCAAGTGTCTGTACAGGACAACTGAAGTAGAGGACTGAAGTCACAGAAGAAATGGTCTATTGTGTTTGGACCACAGAACACTAACCGTGTCATCATAACAGCAGGCAGAGAGATGGATAAGCAGCCAGCAAACCAAGACATAGCTGCAAGCTTTCCACAGTTAGATCTACTCATTAGGGTGGTGTAACGTAGTGGGTAACAGATGGCCAAGAATCGATCATAGGCCATTATGGTCAATAGAAAATGTTGTGTGGCCCCGAGGAAGAACAGAAAGTAGAACTGGGAAATGCAGTCTCTGGTGGAGATAGTTTTATTTCCCGTGCCTAAGCCTGTTAGCATCTTGGGGACAGTAACCGTTGTGTACCATATTTCAAGGAAAGAGAAATTTCCAATGAAAAAATACATTGGTTTGTGAAGTGATCTCTGGAAAGTCACCAGGGTGATTATGAGCAGGTTGAACATTAAAGTCATAGAGTAAATACTCAGAAAAAAGGCAAATAAAAACAACTGAGTGCTTCTGTCAAGGGAGAAGCCTAAGAGAATAAAAGGTTTTACTAAAGTGTGGTTACTGTACATTTTGCATTCTTAGTTTCTTTTCTGTGATGATGATCCTGCAATGAAGGGAAATATAATAAAACATGTATAGCAAGAAAAATTAAATAATTGTTATTTTTTCACATATATACAGTATCTCACAAAAGTGAGTACGCCTCTCGCATTTTTGTAAATACTTTATTATATCTTTTCTTGTGACAACACTGAAGAAATTACACTTTGCTACTATGTAAAGTAGTGAATGTACAGCTTGTACAACAGTGTAAATATGCTATCCCCTCAAAATAACTCAACACACAGCCATTAATGTCTAAACCACTGGCAAAAAAAGTGAGTACACCCCTAAGTGAAAATGTCCAAATTGGGCCCAAATTGTCAATATTTTGTGTGGCCACCATTATTTTCCAGCACTGCCTTAACCCTCTTGGGCATGGAGTTCACCAGAGCTTCACAGGTTGCCACTGGAGTCCTCTTCCACTCCTCCATGACAATATCATGGAGCTGGTGGATGTTAGAGACCTTGCTCAATAGGGTTTAGGTCTGGAGACATGCTTGGCCAGTCCATCACCTTTACCCTCAGCTTCTTTAGCAAGGCAGTGGTCGTCTTGGAGGTGTGTTTGGGGTCGTTATCATGTTGGAATACTGCCCTGCGGCTTAATCTCCGAAGGGAGGGGATCATGTTCTGCTTCAGTATGTCACAGTACATGTTGGCATTCATGGTTCCCTCAATGAACTGTAGCTCCCCAGTGACAGTGTCTTGTCGAATACTGTCCCCCATCGGAAAGTGTCCGCCCTGTACTGCGCAGGCGCATTACGGAGGACAAACGAGACGCCGAAAGTCTCCGAAGTTCAACAGCTGATCATCAGCTGTACACGGCGCCTGCGCTTTTATTCTCACCCTGTGTCCAGGTTCATTCCCTACTATCCAAGTGGACACAGAGTCAGAATAAATAGATGCCGAGCGCAGCGAGGCCATGCCCGAAGCGTGGCGAGCGAAGCGAGCCCGCGAGGGGCCCTCTTACAAAGCCTTCGCTAATAAGTGCCCAAGCGCCGTGTACAGCTGATGGTCAGCTGATCAACTTCGGACACTTTCGGCATCTCCTTCTTCTCCGTACTGCGCAAGCGCTGCGTCTGCGCAGTACGGGGCGGGCACTATCCGATAGGAGGACAGTTCTCGTCAGAACACCGGCAGCACTCATGCAGCCCCAGACCATGACACTCCCACCACCTTGCTTGACTGTAGGCAAGACACACTTGTCTTTGTACTCCTCACCTGGTTGTTGCAACACACGCTTGACACCATCTGAACCAAATAAGTTTATCTTGGTCTCATCAGACCACAGGGCATGGTTCCAGTAATCCATGTCCTTAATCTGCTGGTGTTCAGCAAACTGTTTGCAGGCTTTCTTGTGCATCATCTTTAGAAGAGGCTTCCTTCTGGGACAACAGCCATGCAGACCAATTTGATGCAGTGTGCGGCGTGTGGTCTGAGCTCTGACAGCAGGCTTATCCCCCACCCCTTCAACCTCTGTACCAATGCTGGAAGCACTTATACATCTATTTCCCAAAGACAATCTCTGGATATGATGCTGAGCACGTGCACTCAACTTCTTTGGGCGACCATGGCGAGGCCTGTTCTGAGTGGAACCTGTCCTGTTAAACCGCTGTATGGTCTTGGCCACTGTGCTGCAGCTCAGTTTCAGGGTCTTGGCAATCTTCTTATAGCCTAGGCCATCTTTATGTAGAGCAACAATTCTTTTTTTCGGATCCTCAGAGAGTTCTTTGCCATGAGGTGCCATGTTGAACTTCCAGTGACCAGTATGAAAGAGTGAGAGCGATAACACCAACACCAAACGATAACACACCTGCTCCCCATTCACACTTGACACCTTGCAGACATCCCAACCTGCAAAAACTAATTTCAGGGAGGTGGCAAACTCATTTCAGGGAGGTGGGTGTGGCTTAAACCGTGCTACATATTGAGCGTGGCTTAAATGGGGTGTGGTCTTATAGAGTCTGAGATGACTTACATAGTGCAGAATGTAGTAACGTTAACTAGGGACTGTACAGTGCCGAGTGTATGGCGGTGGGTAGTATGTGCAGGAGAGGAGTGCGGAGTGTATGATGGTGGGTATAATGTGCATGTGAGGAGTGTGGAGTGTACAGCGGTGAGTAGTATGTGCAGGATGGTGTCAGTAGGGCAGTGAACGGTATTTTTATTATTATTTTTTTACAATTTTATTTTTTTAATTATTTTGTACATTTTTTCTTTTTTTTTGTTTTTCACAATGATTGGGGGTGGGGGTAGTGGATGGTGTCAGAGCAGTGTGTCAGTAGTTTTTTTTGTTGGTATTATTTTCTCTATTATTTTTTACAATTTTGTTGTTTTTTTTTTAAAATAGATTTTTTAAATATTTTTTTCACAGTGCTTCTGGGGAAGGGGTGGGGAGTATGTGTCGGTGATGGTGTCAGTAGGGCAGTGGATGGTGTCAGTAGTTTTTATTTTTATTTTTAGCGGCGCTTTTCGGGCGCTAGCGGGGTGCTTTTAACCCCCACTAGTGGCCGAATAAAGGGTTAAAAGCGCCCGCAAAGTACCGCTGCTGCGGCGCTTTGCCGGCGCTGCCCATTGATTTCAATAGGCAGGGGCGCTTTAGGAGCGGTGTATACACCGCTCCTAAAGTGCCTCAAAGAAGCTGCTTGCAGGACTTTTTTTGTCGTCCTGCCAGTGCAGCGCCCCAGTGTGAAAGCACTCGGGCTTTCACACTGGGATTGCAGATGAGGCTTTTTTCAAGCGCTTTGTAGGCACCATTTTTAGCGCTAAAGTGCCTGAAAAACGGCTCCAGTGTGAAAGGGGTCTTAACTAGGGTTGTCCCGATACCGATACTAGTATCGGTATCGGCACCGATACCGAGCATTTGCCCAAGTATTTGTACTCGGGCAAATGCTCCCGATGCTTCCCCCGATACCTGGACTGTCAGCGGTGATCGGCGCGTGGGGGAGTTACAAGCTTCTCCCCCAGCGGCTTTCAGCTGCTTTAGTGACATACAGCGGTGATCGGTGCTCGTAACTCCCCCACAGGTGATCACTGCTGACTGTCACTGCATCCTCCTCCATGCCCCCTCCGTTCCTCTGTCCCCCTCCGCTGTCCCTCTTCGTTCCGCGGTTCCCCTCTCCTTCTCTGTCCCCTCCGTTCTGCTGTGCCTCTCCGCTGTCCCCTCCGTTCTGCTGTGCCTCTCCGCTGTCCCCTCAGTTCTGCTGTGCCTCTCCGCCGTCCCCTCCGTTCTGCTATGCCTCTCTGCTGTCCCCTCCGTTCTGCTGTCCCTCTCCGCTGTCCCGTCCGTTCTGCTGTGCCTCTCCGCTGTCCCCTCCGTTCTGCTGTGCCTCTCCGCTGTCCCCTCCGTTCTGCTATGCCTCTCTGCTGTCCCCTCTGTTCTGCTGTCCCTCTCCGCTGTCCCCTCCGTTCTGCTGTCCTCCTCCTCCTTCCTTTGTGAATGGACAGAGTCAGTTGACTCTGTCCATTCACATAACTGAAACATTGTAATCTTTTGTAATTACGATGTGTCAGTTTATGAATGGAGAGGAGCCGCTGTCTTCTCTCCATTCATTTGCAGTGCAGCTGAGGCTGCAGAGAAAGGGACTGGGGAATCTCTATCCTCTGTCTCTTTCTCTGTCTCAAGGGGGAGATATCAGAGGTCTGTTAAGACCCCTGATATCTCACCAAAGCCCCCCAACAGGGCTGATTAAAAAAAAAAACACACACACACACATATTGCAATAAAGAATAAAAAAAATATTATTGTAAAAAATAAAAATTGTAAAAAAAAAAAAAAAACACACACACACAGACACGTTCACCCCCCCCCCCCCCCCCCCCCGAAAAAAAAAGAAAGCAAAAAAAAAAAAACACTGTCACGTGACATTAAAAAAAAAGTATCGGTAATCGGTATCGGCGAGTACTTGAAAAAAAGAATCAGTACTTGTACTCGGTCCTAAAAAAGTGGTATCGCTGCTGCGGCGCTTTGCCGGCGCTGCCCATTAATTTCAATAGGCAGGGGCGCTTTATACACCGCTCATAAAGTGCCTCAAAGAAGCTGCTTGCAGGACTTTTTTTGATGTCCTGCCAGCGCAGTGCATTGCAGATGAGGCTTTTTTCAAGCGCTTTGTAGGCACTATTTTTAGCGCTAAAGTCCCTGAAAAACGCCTCCAGTGTGAAAGGGGTCTTAACTAGGGTTGTCCCGATACCGATACTAGTATCGGTACCGATGCCGATACCGAGCATTTCCCCAAGTACTTGTACTCGGGCAAATGCTCCCGATGCTTCCCCCGATACCTGGACTGTCAGCGGTGATCGGCGCGTGGGGGAGTTACAAGCTTCTCCCCCAGCGGCTTTCAGCTGCTTTAGTGACATATAGCAGTGATCGGTGCTTGCAACTCCCCCACACGCGATCACAGCTGACTGTCACTGCATCCTCCTCCAGGCCCCCTTCGTTCCTCTGTCCCCCTCCGCTGTCCCTCTTCGTTCCGCCGTTCCCCTCTCCTTCTCTGTCCCCTCCGTTCTGCTGTCCCTCTCCGCTGTCCCCTCCGTTCTGCTGTGCCTCTCCGCTGTCCCCTCCGTTCTGCTGTGCCTCTCCGCTGTCCCCTCCGCTCTGCTGTCCCTCTCCGCTGTCCCCTCCGTTCTGCTGTCCCTCTCCGCTGTCCCCTCCGTTCTGCTGTCCTCCTCCTCCTTCCTTTGTGAATGGACAGAGTCAGTTGACTCTGTCCATTCACATAACTGAAACATTGTAATCTCTTGTGATTATGATGTGTCAGTTTATGAATGGAGAGGAGCCACTGTCTTCTCTCCATTCATTCTCAGTGCAGCTGAGGCTGCAGAGAAAGGGACCGGGGAATATCTATCCTCTGTCTCTTTCTCTGTCTCAAGGGGGAGATATCAGAGGTCTGTTAAGACCCCTGATATCTCACCAAAGCCCCCCAACAGGGCTGATTAAAAAAAAAAAAACACACATATTGCAATAAAGAATAAAAAAAATATTATTGTAAAAAATAAAAATTGTAAATAAAAAAAAAAAAAACACACACAGACACCACTCACCCCCTCTCCCCCTCTCCGAAAAAAAAGAAAGCAAAAACAAAAACAAAAAAAAACACTGTCACGTGACATTATAAAAAAAAGGATCGGTAATCGGTATCGGCGAGTACTTGAAAAAAAGTATCGGTACTTGTACTCGGTCCTAAAAAAGTGGTATCGGGGCAACCCTAGTCTTAACCTTTTTTGAGTCACGGATCCCTTTAATAATCTGAAGAAAGCTATGGACCCCCTCCCCAGAAATATTCACATAAATGCAACTTTGCATGCAATTAATGTATGTTCGTTGATCGCTCCACACATATGACATATACAAAGTTTGGTCAAAGTAAACAGTCGTAACAAAAGACTCACTCCTTTTTATGCAAAGGTAATGGCCACTCATTACAAAAATGACATACGATAATCTTGTACACATAAAACAAATCCTTGTCTATCTATCTATCTATCTTACACATGCTACACATATCACTCTTCAGCCTTACTGTGAAAGAGATTGTGGTCAATTAAAGCGGTAATAAACCCAAAGGCAAAAATGAAATATATTGCAGCTTTCCAATCATTAGATGTGGTAGCTCCCTTGGTTTTATTTTCTTCTGTTTTTTCTCTCTGTTTTCTCCTGGTTATCTGCCCAGTAACACACTGTATTAGAGTGCAGGTGGAGCGCTTCTGTGTGAGAAAGAGCTCAGTTCCTTTTACCTTTCAGGAGCGCTGACAGGCAGAATCGGGGCTGTTCAGAGGTGAGATCTGGTCACTGGCAGATGGCATGGGGACCGCTGAGAGCCGGCATGGGGGAAAATGAGAGGTGGGATTGGGGGCCAAAGAGGGGGGCAGAGCTGAGAGGTGGCCTGAAAATAATGTCATCGGTTGCTAGGACGCCCTAACAACCAGTGAATGCATTGAGGAAGGGGGAGCAGAGGTTGCCGGCCAGATATTCTCTCATGAATCCTCACTTAGTGCTGTGTATGAACACATATTGCACCCATTGAGCATACCACTACGGAGTGGAGCCAGCCCTGGGTTCCAGGACTCCAGCCCAGATCAGACCTCGGGACTTACTTCAAATAGCGGGATGGTCCCGCAGAATCTGTGACAGTTGGGAGGTATTCCAGAACTAGTGGGTTTTGAGAGGAGTTTTTCAGCTGTAAAAATGCTCTAACTCTGCTCAAAGCTAAAAAAAACACTGAAAAATGCGGATATTCTGCATTTATTGGTGTTTTTGAGCCATTAGCTTTTGTGGGAGTATAGTTTTGCTAAAAAAAAACCTAAAAACCGCTACAGCTAAAAAACACAAAAAAATTAAAAAATGCTGAAAAACGCTACTGCAAAAACGCTGCAAAACTTATTCTACAGCTACAGCTTTCTACAGCTAAAGCTATTGGCTTTTGTTATAACATCCAGTGTGCATGGATCCTTATAATCAGTTACAGTAAACAGTTTTCTTCCTTTTGGGATGCATGAATTTACAAAGTTTAAATGAATAATTAAATGCTGATTATTTTAATGACCCCCGCCAGAGTTAAATGGCTTTGTCTCATCCATGTAAACTGATTCATTCTGCTGGAGAGGTTGTGCTTTTGAAAAACAACAGACCGGTTGGCTGGATCACCAGATGAAAATAGAAGAAAGAAAGCCTGAAAAAGGAAACAAATACAGTCATCGTATCTAAGAATTGATAAGCTGCAATACTGTATAATGTTTGCTTTTGTGTTTAATACTGCTTTGGGCCTCCCCAGTATATGAGAAGAGAATCAAGTCATGATAAACCAAGGAAAATGAAAATTAACACTTGCTAATATGGAGTGGCACAAGATGAGAAGGATGATACAAATTTAAATGGTAAATATGAGCCAACAACCAGTCAAGGGATGCTTGGTGGTCAGCACTATAAGCAGTGGCAGGGTGCATTTTCTTTCATTTCTTGTTGGGAAACAATTGATTAGGACAAGAGGGAGGGCTGTATAGTAAATGTAAATGTTATTTTTTATCTGACTCTCATGGACCCCCTGAAACCAATCTATGGACCACTTAGGCGTCCAAGTTAAAGTCATTGTAAAGGTTTTTTTTTTTTTTAAATAACAAACGTGTTATACTTATCTGGTCTGTGCAAGGTTTTTTTTGACAGATCGGCCCCCGATCCTCCTTTTCTGGGGTCCCCCAGAGGCGCTCCTAGCCCCTCCTCTTTATTGGGTGCCCCCATGGAGAGCCGATTTCCATGGAGGCATCCGTGCTGGCATGCTCCCGAGGCCTGCTGCTCCGTCCATTGACACAGACAGCAAGACTCGGCCCCGCCCCCGGCTCCTGTGTCTCTGGATTTGATTGACAATCAATCAATTTATCCAATGAGGACCCAAGACCGTGGCTGGAGGTACTGGGCTTTTCCCCTCTTCGCTGGAATGATCGGGTTCAGGTAAGGTGCTGCAGCACAGAAGGGTTTTCATCTTAATGCATAGAATGCATTAAGGTGAAAAAACATGAGACTTTACAACCCCTTTAAGAACCCTGAATTAGAAGGATATAGCCTAGACATGTGCGGTTCATTCCATTCCATTCCGAATTAATATTCGGACAATTTTTTGGTTTTTCAGAGATTTAGATGTATCCAAATACCCGAATTACAATCTAAACAGATTTTACTGAATGCTCCGAATAACGTAACGAAATTCGTCCGAACTTCGGAAATTCGGACTGAAATGCGAATCGAATTTTACACTGAACTCCAGTCAAATTATAACTACACATATTGCTGAAATCAAAGACTGTGTGTGTTATTAGAGTACCATTTCGAAATAATGCTGTTTTTATTAAGCCAAAGGTGATTTAAAGAGTCATTGTAATCATTTGATGAAGATTTTTCTTTTGTTTGTTCACTTTGCTGCATTCAAATCGAAAACAATATAACATTTTCGCTTCGACCGATTCGACAATTTATCGTTTTGAACGTTTTGAATCAAAAAAATGAGTAAATTCGAGAAAAAATTGAAAATTCCGAATACGAATTCCAAGAATCTACAGAATTGAACTAAACAACTAGATTAACAAATCAAACGAAATGAAATGAAACAATTTTTTTCTAATTTAATGTCTAATATAGCCTGGAAAGTGTTGGTAAGGGAATTAGTAAATTGTTTATGAAAGAACAGTATGTTCCCTGCCATGTAACCAGGGCCGGTACAAGGTAGGGGCGGAAGGGGCACGTGCCCTGGGTGGTACCATTTGGTATGGGGGGGGGGGGCGCAGCCTGCAGGTGAAGTTCTGCCACGCCAGTGTGTACAATAATACTGTCTTACAGGGCATGTACAGCGCTCAGCGGCACTGTACAAATTCCCTTTGTGCGCTCCTGCATGATCCTCCCTCCCCTTCCCTCAGCACACAACTACAATGTTTACTCCCCTACGGAGGAGTCCCGTAGTCTCTGCCAGCGCCGTGACGTCACTCACGGCCGGAGGCGAGGTGGGAGGACACAGACGAGCGCAGGGAGGCGGGAGCTGTGAGGTGTGTCGGCGCGCTGTCTGTTACCTCAAGCGGAGCAGAGCTGAGGAGCTGCTGGCTGGCTGGCTCAGGCTGCTGGATTCAATCTGAAAGGTAGAAGAGTGCAGTGTCAGTGTCATGTGTGCCAGTGTTCTGACTCAGATCTTAAGCAGTGGTGGTCACTGGTCATTAACCTCGCCTCAGCCTCCTCCCCTCCCCCAATCCAGCCATTTATTAATCTGTTTTTTAGTGTTTACTTACACAAGTTCAGACTCATAACTTCTGAGACTGAACTTGTGTAAGTAAACACTAAAAAACAGATTAATAAATGGCTGGATTGGGGGAGGGGAGGAGGCTGAGGCGAGGTTAATGACCAGTGACCACCACTGCTGAATACCCCACAACACTGTGCAATACTCTGCAATACCCCACAATACTCTGCAATACCCCACAATACCCTGAAATACCCTGCAATACCCCGCAATACTCTGCAATACCCCGCAACACTGTGCAATACTCTGCAATACCCCACAATACCCTGAAATACTCTGCAATACCCCGCAATACTCTGCAATGCCCCGCAACACTGTGCAATACTCTGCAATACCCCGCAATACTCTGCAATACCCCGCAATACTCTGCAATACCCCGCAACACTGTGCAATACTCTGCAATACTCCACAATACTCTGCAATACTCCACAATACTGTGCAATACTCCACAATACCCCGCAACACTGTGCAATACTCTGCAATACCCCACAATACTGTGCAATACTCTGCAATACCCCACAATACCCTGAAATACACTGCAATACCCCCCAATACTCTGCAATACCCTGCAACAATGTGCAATACTCTGCAATACCCCGCAATACTCTGCAATACCCCGCAACACTGTGCAATACTCTGCAATACCCCGCAATACTCTGCAATACCCCGCAACACTGTGCAATACTCTGCAATACTCCACAATACTCTGCAATACTCTGCAATACTCCACAACACTGTGCAATACTCTGCAATACCCCAAAATACTGTGCAATACTCTGCAATACCCCACAATACCCTGAAATACTCTGCAATACCCCGCAATACTCTGCAACACTGTGCAGTACTCTGCAATACCCTGCAATACTCTGCAATACCCCGCAACACTGTGTAATACTCTGCAATACCCCGCAATACTCTGCAATACCCCGCAACACTGTGCAATACTCTGCAATACTCCACAATACTGTGCAATACTCCACAATACAACGCAACACTGTGCAATACCCTGCAATATGTTCCCTGCCATGTAACCAGGGCCGGTACAAGGTAGGGGTGGAAGGGGCACGTGCCCTGGGTGGTACCATTTGGTATGGGGGGGGCGCAGCCTGCAGGTGAAGTTCTGCCACGCCAGTGTGTACAATAATACTGTCTTACAGTGCATGTACAGCCCCCAGCGGCACTGTACAAATTCCCTTTGTGCGCTCCTGCATGATCCTCCCTTCTCTTCCCTCAGCACACAACTACAATGTTTACTCCCCTACGGAGGAGTCCCGTAGTCTCTGCCAGCGCCGTGACGTCACTCACGGCCGGAGGCGAGGTGGGAGGACACAGACGAGCGCAGGGAGGCGGGAGCTGTGAGGTGTGTCGGCGCGCTGTCTGTTACCTCAAGCGGAGCAGAGCTGAGGAGCTGCTGGCTGGCTGGCTCAGGCTGCTGGATTCAATCTGAAAGGTAGAAGAGTGCAGTGCCAGTGTCATGTGTGCCAGTGTTCTGACTCAGATCTTAAGCAGTGGTGGTCACTGGTCATTAACCTCGCCTCAGCCTCCCCCCCTCCCCCAATCCAGCCATTTATTAATCTGTTTTTAAGTGTTTACTTACACAAGTTCAGACTCATAACTTCTGAGACTGAACTTGTGTAAGTAAACACTAAAAAACAGATTAATAAATGGCTGGATTGGGGGAGGGGAGGAGGCTGAGGCGAGGTTAATGACCAGTGACCACCACTGCTGAATACCCCACAACACTGTGCAATACTCTGCAATACCCCACAATACTCTGCAATACCCCACAATACTGTGCAATACTCTGCAATACCCCACAATACTGTGCAATACTCTGCAATACACCACAATACTGTGCAATACTCTGCAATACCCCACAATACTGTGCAATACTCTGCAATACCCCACAATACTGTGCAATACTCCGCAATACCCCACAATACTGTGCAATACTCCGCAATACCCCACAATACTGTGCAATACTCTGCAATACCCCACAATACTCTGCAATACTCTGCAATACCCTGAAATACTCTGCAATACCCCGCAATACTCTGCAATACCCCGCAACACTGTGCAATACTCTGCAATACCCCACAATACCCTGAAATACCCTGCAATACCCCGCAATACTATGCAATACCCCGCAACACTGTGCAATACTCTGCAATACCCCACAATACCCTGAAATACTCTGCAATACCCCGCAATACTCTGCAATACCCCACAACACTGTGCAATACTCTGCAATACCCCGCAATACTCTGCAATACCCCGCAACACTGTGCAATACTCTGCAATACCCCGCAATACTCTGCAATACCCCGCAACACTGTGCAATACTCTGCAATACTCCACAATACTCTGCAATACTCTGCAATACTCCACAATACTGTGCAATACTCCACAATACCCCGCAACACTGTGCAATACTCTGCAATACCCCACAATACTGTGCAATACTCTGCAATACCCCACAATACCCTGAAATACTCTGCAATACCCCCCAATACTCTGCAATACCCTGCAACACTGTGCAATACTCTGCAATACCCCGCAATACTCTGCAATACCCCGCAACACTGTGCAATACTCTGCAATACCCCGCAATACTCTGCAATACCCCGCAACACTGTGCAATACTCTGCAATACCCCGCAATACTCTGCAATACCCCGCAACACTGTGCAATACTCTGCAATACCCCGCAATACTCTGCAATACCCCGCAACACTGTGCAATACTCTGCAATACTCCACAATACTCTGCAATACTCCACAACACTGTGCAATACTCTGCAATACCCCACAATACTGTGCAATACTCTGCAATACCCCACAATACCCTGAAATACTCTGCAATACCCCGCAATACTCTGCAACACTGTGCAATACTCTGCAATACCCCGCAACACTGTGCAATACTCTGCAATACCCCGCAATACTCTGCAATACCCCGCAAAACTGTGCAATACTCTGCAATACTCCACAATACTGTGCAATACTCTGCAATACTCCACAATACTGCGCAATACTCTGCAATACCCCGCAACACTGTGCAATACCCTGCAATACCCCGCAATACCCCGCAACACTGTGCAATACTCTGCAATACTCCACAATACTGTGCAATACTCCACAATACTGTGCAATACTCTGCAATACCCCGCAACACTGTGCAATACTCTGCAATACCCCGCAATACTCTGCAAAACCCCCCAATACTGTGCAATACCGTGCAATACCCAGCCATACTCTGTGATACTCGGCGATACCCTGCCATACTCTGCAATACTCGGTGAGACCCAGCCATACTCTGCCATACCCAGCCATACTCTGCCATACCTAGCCATGCTCTGCCATACCCAGCCATGCTCTGCTGTACTTGGCCTCTGTATGTGGCCAGGCTGTGGAAGTCCCAAACATGTGGTATCGCAGTACTCAGGAGAAGTAGAAGAATCTATTTTGGGGTGTCATTTTTGGTATGTACATGCTATGTGTTAGAAATATTGTGTAAACGGACAACTTTGTGTTAAAAAAAATGCGTTTTAACCACTTCCCGTCCGCCGGTTGTCATACGACGTCCTTGACTTTGTGCGGGGATATCTGAATGATGGGTGCAGCTACAGGCATCATTCAGATATCAACTTTTTTAGCCGGCTATTCTCTACACTATAAGAACGATCATAGCGGCTGTTCCACTGCTTGATATATTCTTGTTTTGAAACTACATTGATTGTTTATTAAAAACGGGGTGCGCAGTTTGCCATCTTCGCCCTGGGCACCAAATGGCCTTGTCCCAGCACTGCATGTAACTGATATGCTTAACGATCAAAACATGACTCATTGCACATGGAAGGGATTTTCAGAGAAGGAGAAAGGCTCTTAAAAGAGAAGTTCAGGATTTAAAAAATTAAACAATCATACTCACCTGGGTGCATGCATCATTGGTTCGATGCTGTATCTGTCACCTCTAAGACGGAGAATTGAGTGATCAAAGGCTGCTGAACTAAGTGCACTCCTGTGACCCACAGGGGAAGTATAGCCAAAGAGCTTTAGCCCTACTTCTCCTTTAACAAGTTTTGCATTGGGAGAATAAAGAGGAGTAAATGTTAAAGTGGAAGTAAACCCCACTTGGTCATTTTTACCTACAAGTAAGCCTATAATAAGGTTTACCTGTAGGTACAATGAATATCCTTTAAACGTGCACCATTTAGGAGAGATTCACCCTGAATGCAGCCAGTCATATCACTGGCGCATGCACTCTGAAGGTGGCGGACCTTCAGAGCTTCGTGCCAGAACTGAGGGCTCCCGCACACATCTGCATATGGCATTCCCTTGACAACGTACGTGGCACGAAACCCATTGTGAGAGGCCCATTTGCTGATGTATTGCCACCGCTTCTATGTGTTTGGAGTGACAGCTGAGGATCTTTTCTGGGCTCCTGGCTGGTGAGCTTTTTTATTGAGTGTGGTGATCTTGATATCATTCCCATTCATCCTGCAACATCCACTGAAGAGGTTTATGTTCCTGTCATAGAAATGTATTTCTGGTGCGTGTAATATTTGGGTGAAGGCTCACACATGAAGATGTCCCTATGCACATGGTGATGCTGGATGGATATTTTATCTTACTCTATCATTTACTGCTTCTGGTAAGCTGATAAGACTACTGCCAATTATATGTTGATAGGTTTTCTCCTATGCATGGACTGTTGCTCTAAAATATATCGGAACTGATTACTGCCTATCACAGAGGGAAAAGATTCTCTTATATGGACTATTGTTTGTACATTTCTCATACCTTAAGGACATTGGGTTCTTGTTTACCCCTTTTGTATAAACTATTTATACGTTTATATTTTATTATACTACCTCCATTAAAGAAGGATTCCGGCCAGGATAATTTTATTTTTAAAAGTCAGCAGCTACAAACACTGTAGCTGCTGACTTTAAATAAGTAGACTTACCTGTCCTGGGTGCCCGCGATGTCGGCCGCCCGACGCCGAAGCGTCCCTCGGCTCTCGGGTCCCAGCACCGCCATCCTAAGTAAGGGAAACAGGCAGTGAAGCCTTGCGGCTTCACTGCCAGTTTCCTACTGTGCGAGCAGCGCAGCGCTCTGTGAATGGCCCCGTGGTTTTCTGGGAACACACACAGTTCCCAGAAGGCAACGGGGCCGCTCACCGAGGAGCAGGACACACCGCTGAATAGGAAGAGGCAGATTAGGAAGACTGCCTAGCAACAAGGGTTTCAGGTAAGTAAAAAAAATTTTCTCACGTTTTTTTTTTTTTTACATTTTTTTAAGATTTTTGGTGCAATTTTTTTTTTTTTTGGGTGGGCCTCCACTTTAAGCACTGGATGTCTATTGGTTTTTGTACTTTGCACTTTGCACTTTGCAAGAGCAGTTGCTCTAGAGCTTAGTAAATGAGCAGAATCTCTGCTAAGGCTCCATTCACACTAACGCGTTTTTTGATGCATTTTGCAGAAATGCACGGGAATTTTTTAACATGGGTTCCTATGGAACATGTTCACATCAAAGCCTTTTTGTTTCTCTGCATTTTTGGAAAGGGTCAGGGACTTTTTTTCATGCAAAATGCAGCGTTTTGCATGTAATAGAATTCAATGGACAAGCATCAAAAACGCAAGTGCACTGTTTTTGCAGCGTTTTTGGTGCGTTTTTGCTGTTTTTTTTTTTTTGTTTTTTTTTAAGACTGTAAAAAAAAACTGAAAAAAAACCCGCAAAACGCAAATCACGGCAAAAACGCCGCAAAAACGCTGCTCAAAAACGTGGCAAGCATGAAAAAAAAACCTCCAAAAACGCTCAAAAGCAACATGCATAGGTGTGAATCGAGCCTTACTTCCATCATCCAATCATGTGCAAGCAAAAATGCTGTTTCTTCTATTTTCCTTGCACGTGATTGGATATTTTTTGCAAAGCAAAGCTTTACCTCATTTACTATTTAGCAAATCAACTCCTTTACCTCTTTACCATCATATCAACATATATGTGCAGGCAGGCTAAAGATAACACTTATATATAATTTCCTCCAGACATGTGGATTTTTTTGGGTAGCCATTTTTTTAAATATAATTAAAATTCTCTAATTTATGATAACATGTTTGTAAATCAAGCTCTTGCAAAAACAGGAAAACCACCTGGTTCCTTATGGTGCCTTCCTGCCTTGACCTTTTTTATCTATATATTACTATGTTTTTGCCTGTGATTTGATACGTTATCTGCTCACCTGTTGCTGCTTACATCCACCACTGGTAAGAACTGCACAGTACTTTGTGCTTTGAGAGAGCCTACATACACCACTAGTGTCATCTACTATTATTTTTGACCAGTTACACAGGAGTCAGGCTGGCCGTTCATGTGCATAACTTTATTTGGTACTGCAAAATATCATATATACAAATTCAAATAACCTAAAGAAGTGAGGGGACACCAAGTTGAAGATTGTGTTTTTTTTAAAACAGTTTTTTGTCATATGAGACTTTGTTTTAAAGACTTGTAGCGGTACACCCCATAGAGGCTGCTAAGAAATGTAGCCCACCTGTCACCCTGCCCAGCCCGGAATTCCCTTCCCAGACACTCCAAGACAATGAACAGTCCGTTGCTTTGTTTTTGTTGTTTTATTGGGGGAATTCAACTTGGATGGTGTGGGAAATATGGGATGCCCCTTAGAATTATAGCAAAGTTGCTAGGGACAACTATGTACACTCCTTTAAACTCCTCCTGCACACCTCTTGCTTGCAGACTATTGCTATCTCTCTCTCTCTCTCTAGGAGCAGCTAGCACGTGGTTAGGCCTGACACTGGCTCAGCCAGGCCCTAGGAATTGCCCCTTGCAGGCAGTCCCTACAATGTAGCAGAAAATATGAAAGTCCTGTTAGTGCTAGCTGTCCTTCTGGTGGACTACTGCTCCCAGTCAGTCCTCTTCAGGTCCTGCCAGCCCTCCTGGCTGCAGCTGCCCGACTTCACTGCCCTTGATATTGCAATCCTCTCTACTGGCTTCACACCTAGCTCTGACTGTTTCCTCTCAATGCTCTCTGGCATGCCTCTCCAGTTCTCTCGACTGCACATGTCACTCACCAGCCCTCCTGGCTGTGAACGGTGGTTCCCTCCTGAAGACTTGCCTGGCAATACTAGCTTCCGCTGTCCTCTCTGACTCCTCCTGTGCCTCCTGTCCAGATCCTTCATGCTTGTCATTGAAAATGTGACAATGCTGAAAGCTGAAAATTGGCCTGGACAGGAAGGAGGTGAAAGTGCCCAGTAGTGTTTAAGGCAGCTATAGCAACACTGGCTAAAGATTTAGAATTGATTACTGAAGCACTCAAAACACAGTATATGTAGAAATCATGCAATATTGAATAATGGGCATGAGTAGAGTATATGCATTAGTAACAAAGTTTTTATTGTTCGACCAGTTGGTTTCTCTGTGCTGATTGCCTGATGTTAAAGAGGACCTTTCACCTATCTGCCAAATAAATTTTACGGCGCTACAATAATGTTATGACATAAAATTAAAAAAGACTTACCAGTCCATGTTTTACTCACAGCTGAAGTCCCCACCCTGTCTCGTTACTCCTGTGCTGCCATATGGTTCCTGGTTGGTATATCAGGAGCCAGCTACTATTTTCTGGTCGGGTTATATTCTTGTAATGCCTTACATGCCTACAGCCTTTGAGGATACATGATGTAGATCTCCCATGAGACTGTGGGTGGCAGAGGATGTGTCATTCTCACATAGGCAAGAAGGGGAATGTGTGAAGGGGAGATGAAAGTATAAGATTTATAGAAAATTCGAAAAAAAAAAGATTTATAGAAAAAAAAAACTATTTGCTTTTTTTTTTTATATTAAGGCAGGAAAAAGTGATGCTATGAAGTTGAAAATAAGTTAAAGGTGTGCTTTAGGCATTTCAACAGGTCAATTTTCCTGTAAATTTTACACAGCTGTTGAAATTTCATAATGATCATCAAATCTCTTGATATGAGATAATAGATTCAGAACAGAATACTTGATTTTAGACTGGTAAGTGACTATGATGATTTTTCAAAACTAAAGTCCATATCTCTGAACTGAAATTTAAAGTGCAACTGGCTGTAGCCTGGCAAATGGTGGTCTATGGAAGTCTACCCTGATGAAATGTATTAGTTGCCAAATGTAATAAACCTTTTTGCTTAACAAGTCACATATTTTTCCAACACTGTGAACCTTTATGAAGAACTAAATAAATGTATACAAACTGCATTATACATGTATACAAACTGAAGTATAAATATGGGATAGCAACATACACATACCTTACAGAACTAGATTGTTCATTACCAATATATGTTTGCTGTAAGCTTATATTCTTTTTAGGTGCCTTGGGGGCCATTTATTGCTAATTGCCTTTTACCCAAGGGGCAACTGTCAGAACAATAACAATATTTCACAGTAAAAATAGATCATTAACTCAAAAAATAAAGGACCTATTCATTTAGTGATAATTTGATCTTTTTTCATAGAATTTCTATTTCACTGGCTATTTGCAATTTTTTAAAAGTGCTTAAATTTGTAACTTCAACATTTAAACATTTCAAAATTTGATACAAAATGTTTAGGGCCTTTCTGCCTATTGTAGAACATCCTTCACAGTGTAGCACTGGGTGGGGAATATTTAATGCAGATGTATACTACATCACCACAACAGCAGTCTGTAATATTATTCCCCCTTTTTCCACTGGCCAGCTTGTTGGGGCCCAACACTTATGTTGAAGCGCTCAGGATAATGTCACTTTAAGAACTGATAAAGGGGACTGTCACTGTGTTACTTGCAGACAACGTTGTCCTTTTTTGGTCAAAGTATAGTGTGGTTTTGGCCAGCAGCCTCTTATCAATATCTGTGTCAGTAGGTGATCTCTCTCTCTCAGAGGCGGCTCTAGGCTTTGTGAGGCCTTAGGCAAAACTTAGACATAAGGCCCCACTGACGCCCGTAATGGAAAAAACATTTAAGCGATACAAATTAACTGTATGAACTGCATATATTAAGAACCTTAAAGTGCTGGTGTCAGTTTCCTCTATTTCAATGCTGGCATCAGTGTACCTTCTCAGGCCTGGCATCCGTGTGCTCTCAGTGCTGGTGTTTGGGCACTCTATCTCAGTACAGTGTGTCTTGGAGCTGGTGTCAGTGTCCTCTATCTCACGCTGGTGTCAGGGTGCTCTATAGGCATGAGCTTCGTGTTCGAATCGAACGCATGTTCGACTTGAACATTTCCTGTTCGGTCGTTCGCCGAATTCCGAGCGATATGGGCCGTTCGCACCAAATTCGAGTGGCGCGTCACGGCCCACAATTCACTGCGGCATCGCAGTGCATTGCTGGCTGATGATTGGCCAAGCATGCACTATGACCCGCATGCTTGGCCAATCACAGCGCCGTCTGTACAGAGAGGTGGCTTTGGCCAATTATGGCTCAGGGGGTTTAGTACACACCCCACACTATATAAGGCCGCCTGCACGGCGGCCCTGTGTAGTGTGTTCCGGTGTTGAGAGAGAGATAGATAGACAGAGAGACAGTGTCATTTGATTTAAGTTAGATAGAGTAGGCAGGCGAGTCAGTTAGCTGCACTTACAGTGTATTGTGTATATATATATACACATCCTAGGTGTTGTGTGTGTGTATATATATATATATATATATATATATATATATATATATATATATACACATACACTGTATTCAGTTTAGCTAGATCCGTTCCTGTTATTCTCTTCCTACTACTGACAGGCAGGCGTTTTTACAGTATTTACAGCTACCTGAAGAAAATTGCTGGTGTTCTTCTAATCCTATTAGTCCTATTAGCTACAGTATTTACAGTTAGTGTAGTACGTCCTCTGCACAGTGTGCACCTAAAGCTACCTGAAGAAACTTAGTGGTGTTCTTCTGATCCTATTAGTACAGTACCGCAGGCAGCTGCAGTATTTACAAGTTAGTCTAGTGCGTCCTCTGCACAGTGTGCACCTAAAGCTACCTAAACAAAATTAGTGGTGTTTTTCTGATCCTATTGGTACAGTACCACAGGCAGCTGCAGTATTTACAAGTTAGTGTAGTGCGTCCTCTGCACAGTGTGCACAGAAAGCTACCTAAAGGAAATTAGTGGTGTTCTTCTGATCCTATTAGGACAGTATCACAGGCAGCTGTAGTATTTACAAGCTAGTGTAGTGCGTCCTCTGCACAGTGTGCACCTAAAGCTACCTGGAGACAATTGCTGTTGTTCTGCTCCTATTAATACCACAGGCAGGCAGCTACAGTATTTACAGTTAGTGCACTGTGTCCTCTGCACAGTGTGCACCTAAAGCTACCTGAAGAAAATTAGAGGCGCTCTTCTGATCCTATTAATACCACAGGCAGGCAGCTACAGTATTTACAGTTAGTGTAGTGCGTCCACTGCACAGTGTGAACCTAAAGCTACCTGAAGAAAATTAGTGTTCTTCTGATCCTATTAGTACAGTACCGCAGGCAGCTACAGTATTTACAGTTAGTGTAATGCGTCCTCTGCACAGTGTGCACCTAAAGCTACCTGGAGACAATTGCTGTTTTTCTGCTCCTATTAATACCACAGGCAGGCAGCTACAGTATTTACAGTTAGTGTAGTGCGTCCTCTGCACAGTGTGCACCTAAAGCTACCTGAAGACAATTGCTGGTGTTCTCATACTAATAATACTACAAGCAGGCAGTTGATTCTGCTAGCTGCAGTATCAGTATATATATACATCCCAAAAACTGTAAAATGTGTGGACAATATAAACCGCCTCTGCCTCACATTAATCCGCGCCTTGAAATTACTCTGTGATCTAATGCAGCAGGCTAAAGCAGCTACTTTAAAAATTGAACATGTAATCACACAATAAGTCTAAAATCATAAACTACGCGCCAAGTCTCTGACAATTATGCTTATTGAAGCAGCGCTAAGTGTCCGATGTTGCAAAACACTATATATAGAGCAGATGTTTGAAGAGACAGGAAAGTTCAAAATAAAGCTGTGGTCTGTGGATATGAAGATGTGCGTAGAAATCCTTCCACCAGTGATGATCACCGCGTGAGGGGGTCACCCCCCGTGAGATTGCACTCACCACAATTTCAATAACCACAAGCCTTTAGGTAATGATCTTTGAAAACCTCTCCGTCTCCTTGGTTCAACCACCAGATGGTGCAATACCCTCTCGGCAAATGTAACATAGGGGGGAAAATAAATGCTATATAGCGTAATATTGCTTATGAAAGTTTATTAAACAATACACAACATTACACTCCCCCCGTTTAAAATCTGCGTACCAGATACAAAAGTATATTAGAGCATTGAAAAGTGCACTGTGCCTGTTTATTCGACCTCCGGGAGAAACGCCGGGATGCGCGCTGTATGCAGCTGGTCTTTTTCGCTTCCTGGTTACCTTCCGTGGAACGCACACGTCACTTCCGGTAGATTACGACCCTGACGCGTTTCGTCACTTCCGGACGTCGTCTGAGGGCGTAATCTACCAATCGTGAGGCCGGCTTTAAATAACAATAATGGGTTTAAGCAGCGAATGAGGGAGGCGGATCTGCCAGCCACTCCCACTTCATAATCAATGCTCCCAGAGCTGTCAGCAAAGGAAGACTTTGACTCAATTACTTGTAATCCGCTGAAACTATTTTTAAACCCTGCCGACTTCGCTGGGAAGATTGTGACTCAAAAAATATCACAGGGATCTAGAAGATTTTAAAATTAACCGTATGTATTCTTGGCAGCCAGTTCCCAGCAATAAAGAAGGAACGGGAGCACCTATTCAGAGATCACAGGTCCCCACGCAAGCACCTAATATTCCCAATCCCATGTCTACTAATCATCATGTATATGAAAATGATTTTATAGAAGACACCGCATATTTTCCGAAAACCTCTACTCCTAAGTTTTCCACCCCTATACAAAGAAGGGGAGGAAAAGGAAGAGGTGTGAGGAAATATGGTAAACAAAGGGAAAATAATCGAAAGGATGATCAGCTACCGGGGTTGTCCAATGTACCGCTACATAATAGATTTCAGCCATTACAAGGGTACCAAACAAACTCAGAGTATTATGATGGTCAACCTCAAACCCGTCCTTTTTTAGGAAGAGGGAGGGGCTTCCAGCGGAGGGGACGGGGGGGGCATCCACACAAATGGAGGCCTCCTTCGTACCCTCAAACCCCAAATCAGTACAGGAATCCACAACCCCCATCCCAGTACAGAGGCCCTCAATCTCTGGTCCAACACAGAGGGCCACAACCCTGGAATTACCTCAAAACACCTTATTGGAAGGAACAGCAACTACAAAAGAACCACCCTCAGCAATCAGCCATAGACAAAAACAATACAGAGGCTGTAGGGCAGGATCTAGAATCCAAAAAAAGAAGAAGAGTGTCCGAGTAGGGGGTATTTTCAATTTGTCCAAAGTGAAATTAACACAGAAGGAAACTAATATTTTAAACCTTGGTCTCAAATGTGGTTTAAAAAAACCCATCAATAAATTTGACGTCTTTATTGATGTTCACAAATATATCAGAAAATTGAACATCAAAAAATATTTCTTAGGCTGCAATGTTCCTCCTAGCACCGCTATTGCACATAAACCTAATGAAGTGATCAATAGTGGTTTAAAAAATAAGTCTCTGTTTAATCCTCTAAATAATCCAAATCATCAAGTGGAGGTCTTCAAAGGACTGATCTTACGCGATTTGGAACGACTTAAACCAAAGAAAGATATAAACATGCGACATATTAGCGAAGGAATCTCCAGTCTAGAAAAAAGGAAAGAAATTATTATAAGGCCAGCCGACAAGGGAGGAGGAGTGGTGATACTCCCGAAGGAGATGTATCATGGTCAGATCATTCAGATGTTGTCTGATCAAGTGACATACAAGCCCTTGGAGAAAGATCCAACTAAAGCCTATAAGGATCAATTAAAAACCCTTGTGGAGATGGGATCAAAAAGCGGTGTTCTGAATGATAAAGAGAGGCGGTATCTAGTACCTTCAAGCAACCGTATACCCACATTATACACTTTGCCCAAGATCCATAAAGACCCCAGTAACCCCCCTGCAAGACCGATAGTAAACAGTATAGGATCGGTCTCTGCAAGAATGGGTCAGTATCTGGATTGCTTCCTGCAAAAGAGCGTAGTAAATACTCACTCGTACTTGAGAGATACAAAAAGTTTCTTGAATTTTTTGCAGGCGGTTGATTTAACGGACAAACCACAAGTACTGTTGGTAACAGCCGACGTAGCGTCGTTGTATTCTATTATACAGCATGACGATGCTCTATTGGCACTAAATTGGGCCCTCTGCCAAAGAGATGATTTACCTTTTAAACAAAAAGTTTTCTTAAGAAACGCCCTTGACTATTGCCTCGGTCATAATTATTTTTGGTATGACAACAATTTTTATACACAACAGAGAGGCGTAGCGATGGGCGCTAAATTTGCGCCGAGCATTGCAAACCTCTTTATGGCAGAGTGGGAAGACAAGACCATTTTTAAAGAACAACGTCCGGAACTAATCTTTTACAAACGTTTTATTGATGACCTATTTTTTATCTGGGCTGGATCAACAGAGTCACTAGAACAGTTTTTACAAGTTTTAAATTGTAATGACAACAACATTAGATTGACTTCTAACTGGCACAATGAAATGATTAATTTTTTAGACGTCACTATATATAGAAAGAATGACAAATTAGAGACCAAGGTATTCTTCAAAAAGACCGATAGGAACAGCTATCTACCTATCACCAGTGGTCACCACCCTCTATGGCTTAAAAATATTCCGAAAGGACAGCTCATGAGGGTGAGAAGAAACTGTTCCGAAGACACTGAATTCCATCAACAATCAAAAATTCTTGTAGAAAGGTTCGAGGCCAGAGGATACAAACCAGAGACGCTACAGAAAGTGGTAGAAGAAGTGGCATCTGTACCTAGAACTGAGTGTCTACAACCACCAAGCCAGGATAGGCTCTCTAAGAAAGGAAACGAACAAAATAACGAATGGGGATTTGTCTCACAATTTCATACCCAGTATAAAGAAGTTGAAGACATCTTTAGAGAACACTGGCACATCCTTCTAATGGACAAAAAATTGACAAATGTTCTTCCACCTATACCTCAGTTCATTTATAGGAAATCTATGAATTTTGGAGATAAAATAGTTAAAAAAGTCTTAGATCCCCCCTCAAAACCACAGACGTTCTGGGACCTCAATGGATTTTTTGCGTGCAGAAAGTGTAAAGCATGCAGAGAAGTCACCAGAACCCTGAGGGGTATTAATAACTTTTTATCTCCAGTCAACAATCGCTCCTTTGATATAAAGCAATTTATCACGTGTAACAGCACTTATGTAGTCTACGCTCTAAAGTGCCCCTGCGGCCTGATGTATATAGGCCGTACCAAAAGGTTGTTGCGGATTAGGATTGCAGAGCACATTAACAACATTAAAAATGGTTACAAAGACCATAATGTGTCTCTGCATTTCAGGTTGAAACACAACAGGGATCCCAAGGGGCTGGAATTCTGGGGGATAGAGCATCTACAAACCCACTGGAGAGGTATCAATCGTATTCGTGAATTATCTAAACACGAAACCCGGTGGATATATTCCGTGGATGTTCTTTCCCCCCGAGGCCTAAACATAGAGCTAGATATAAATTGCTTTATTAGCGACACATAACATACAGTTCGTTATCTTTGAGTCTAGGTGCATACAGTCCCGGTTTGATATATGTAATAATTTTTCATAATTTTTCTAAATTTTAAATTTTTATCATATAAATTTTAAATATTATATCAATAATGAATTTAGTAACTGATCCCTAAAATTTATACCATCCCTATTTTTTGGACATCTATTACCATTCAATTAATTCATACAATTTTAATTAGATTTTATTTGGTCTTTGAATAGTAGGTGTAATGATGTAAGTTTGATTCTTACCAATGAATGTAAAGCCATTTTTAACGCATCCTCCATGTATAGTGGGATTATATTCAATGCATTGAATTTATTATTACCCTTCTAAATTACTCACACCCATTCATATCCAGGTTGAGGGCTTGCACCCTTGATGGGTGACAGCAGATGGTAATGGTATTGGGTAAAATACGAGGGAGGATGCTACTCATTTTAGTTTATTTTATTTTATTCTCACCATTAAGAATATATATATGTCTAGTATTTATTATCATTTAATATAATTTTTATTAATTTTTATACCATTTTCTATATTCTTTATTGTACCTCATTCATACGAAAAAAATGTATAGTAACGCTATATGTGATATAAGTATGTAATATAAAATAGAGGTCGACCGATATGGGTTTTTCTCTGGCCGATGCCGATGCCGATATTTAGAAATTGCGGTGGCCGATGGCCGATATGTGATGCCGATTTTTTTGGGCCGATATATTTGGCCAATTTTTTTTTTTTCTTTTTTCCCTTCATCTCATAAAATCTAACAGTTAGACCCCTTTCACACTGGGGCGTTTTTCAGGCGCTTTTGGGCTAAAAATAGCGCCTGTAAAGTGCCTGTAAAACGGCTCCCCTGCAGTCTCAGTGTGATATCCCGAGTGCTTTCACACTGAGGCGATGCGCTGGCAGGATGTAAAAAAAAGTCCTGCAAACGGCATCTTTGGAGCGGTGTATACCGCTCCTCCACCACTCCTGCCCATTGAAATGAATGCGCACCGCTGCGGAAGCGCCTGCAAAGCGTTTTGGCAGCGGCGCTTCAGGGGCGCATTTAACCCCTTCCTCGGCCGCTAGCTGGGTTATAAGCGCCCCGCTAGCAGCCGAATAGCGCCTCTAAAATGAAGGTAAAGCGCCGCTAAAACTAGCAGCGTTTTACCATCAACGCATGCCTGCTCCAGTGTGAAAGCAGCCTTAAGTAATACAGAATTTTTTTTTCATTTAAACATTAAACAAAACAAACCTCCAATCAGTTCACTTGTATGTATAATTTAGAAAACAAACAAAAAAAAAAAAAAACTATCTTAAATATTAAATACACAAAAACAGGTAATCAAAACTTTTGGACGAAAAAAAATGGGCTAACTTTACTGCTTAGGTTTTTTTTTAATTCATTAGTGTATTTTTTTTTTAAAAATTGCGTTTAAAGACCGCTGCGCAAATACCGTGTGACATAAAATATTGCAACAATCACTATTTTATTCCCTAGGGTCTCTGCTAAAAAAATATATATAATGTTTGGGGGTTCTAAGTGATTTTCTAGCAGAAAATACAGGATTTTTACTTGTAAGCAACAAGTGTCAGAAAAGATTTAGTCTTTAAATGGTTAAACTGAAAACTTCTCCACGGAGTTCAGTCTATTGATAAAAAGAACCTGAAAGATACAAATGTATCTTCTTATCAGATTTGGCAGGCTGCCCAGAGGAGGAGAGAATCTTTCCACAGATAATGTCAGGCAACTTGCATTAACTTCTATTACAGAAGTCATTTGCAAGTCAAGGCTGAAGTTACAATCGGCCTTTTTTATCAGCACAATCCGCCGATGCAAATATCGGCCGATATATCGGTCGACCTCTAATATAAAAGTTTATAGGAGATATCTCTAAGCAAGACATATGAGTCACAATCTTCCCAGCGAAGTCGGCAGGGTTTAAAAATAGTTTCAGCGGATTACAAGTAATTGAGTCAAAGTCTTACTTTGCTGACAGCTCTGGGAGCATTGATTATGAAGTGGGAGTGGCTGGCAGATCCGCCTCCCTCATTCGCTGCTTAAACCCATTATTGTTATTTAAAGCCGGCCTCACGATTGGTAGATTACGCCCTCAGACGACGTCCGGAAGTGACGAAACGCGTCAGGGTCGTAATCTACCGGAAGTGACGTGTGCGTTCCACGGAAGGTAACCAGGAAGCGAAAAAGACCAGCTGCATACAGCGCGCATCCCGGCGTTCCTCCCGGAGGTCAAATAAACAGGCACAGTGCACTTTTCAATGCTCTAATATACTTTTGTATCTGGTACGCAGATTTTAAACGGGGGGAGTGTAATGTTGTGTATTGTTTAATAAACTTTCATAAGCAATATTACGCTATATAGCATTTATTTTCCCCCCTATGTTACATTTGCCGAGAGGGTATTGCACCATCTGGTGGTTGAACCAAGGAGACGGAGAGGTTTTCAAAGATCATTACCTAAAGGCTTGTGGTTATTGAAATTGTGGTGAGTGCAATCTCACGGGGGGTGACCCCCTCACGCGGTGATCATCACTGGTGGAAGGATTTCTACGCACATCTTCATATCCACAGACCACAGCTTTATTTTGAACTTTCCTGTCTCTTCAAACATCTGCTCTATATATAGTGTTTTGCAACATCGGACACTTAGCGCTGCTTCAATAAGCATAATTGTCAGAGACTTGGCGCGTAGTTTATGATTTTAGACTTATTGTGTGATTATATATACATCCCAGCTTTGTGCAGCTACATCTCACTGCAGGTTAGTATGTCTGGAAGGCCAACAAGGAGAGGCAGACAGTCACAAGCCAATAAAAGAGGGCAAGCAGGCTCTGTGTCTAGAGGCAACAGTGCTGGTCGTGGAGACGGTGCATCCTCATCAGCACGTGGCCGTGGGACAAGCTTGTCCTTTTTTTCGGCAGCTAGCCGTGTTGAGCCACAACATGCTGAAGACTTGGTAGAGTGGATGACCAAGCCGTCCTCATCCTCCTCATCCTCTCTTACCCAGGCTCAGGGTACTTTGTCTGGCAAAGCAGCTGCCAAAGCGGCCTCTTCCCTCGGCTCAATCGCATCAGTCACTCCTTCCCTAGCCCCACCATGTCCTCCTGAGGAGCCCCCCGAACTGTTTGACCAGTGTTGGGTACATGCTCCAGGAGGATGCCCAGCGTTTTGAAGGCTCCGATGATGGTACCCAGTTGGAGGAAGGCAGTAACGTGAGCCCAGAGAGAGGGGGTCCACAAGAAGGACAGCAATCTGGCAGTCATGTTCCCCCAGCTGCAGCATACTGTCAGCTTTGCTCCAGTGATGAGGAGGGAGGGGATGATGAGGTCACTGACTCCACGTGGGTGCCCGATAGGAGAGAGGAGGAGGAGGAGGCACATCACCAATGGGGCAGCAAACCGATTGCATCACACCGCAGAGCTCCGCATGTGCAGGGCGCTGCTGTCTCTGCGCATTATTCCAAAAGTTCTTTGGTGTGGGCCTTTTTTGAGACGAGTGCATCAGATCCCACCGCTGCTATTTGCAACATATGTCTCAAGCGTATCTCTTGTGGCCAAAACATCTCCCGCTTGGGCACCACATGCTTGACCAGACATGCAGGTCGTTGGCAAGCGTACCTAAAAAGACCCACACCAAAGAACAAAGAGGACCTCTCCTTGCTCCTCATCAGCTGGGATCTCCAACCCCACTATACCTTCAGTCCTCTCTGAGACCCGCACTGAGAGGAATGAAGGTGTAGAATTAGGTGTGTCACAGCCAAGTACTTGGGGGCAATCTGCTCTCGGTACACCGACGGCAGATTGTACCAGGCAAATTTCCCTGCTCCAGCTGCTGCACCGCTGAAAGAAGTTCGCTCCCAGCCATCCACATGCCCAGCGGTTGAATGCTAGCTTGGCTAACTTTCTAGCACTTCAACTGCTGCCTTTTCAGTTGGTAGACTCTGCCCCCTTCCGTGAGTTTGTGGAATGTGCGGTTCCTCAGTGGCAGGTTCCCAAACACCACTTTTTCTCATGGAAGGCGATTCCAGCTCTCTACCGGCATGTAGAAGGCAATGTCTTGGCCTCGCTGGACAGGGCGGTCAGCGATAAGGTGCATATTACCGCTGACTCATGGTCCAGCAGGCATGGACAGGGACATTACCTATCTTTCACCGTGCACTGGTTGACTCTTCTGGCAGCTGGGAAGGATGCAGGACAGGGTGCATTAGTGTTGGAGGTTGTTCTGCCACCAAGCCTCCAAAATACTACTAGTGGTGATTCTGCCACACCTCTCTCCTCCACCCCCTCCTCTTCTTCTTCCTCCATGGCCTCTTCCTGTGCTGATTTGGCTTCGTAACCAGCGATGCTCCGTAGGCGTTCAAGGGGCTACGCAAGCACGCAGGCCAAAAGATGCCATGCAGTGCTTGAGCTGGTGTGCTTGGGGGACAGGAGCTACACTGGGGCAGAGATTCTGTCAGCTCTGCAGGGGCAGGTTCAGAGGTGGTTGACGCCACGCCAGCTTAAGGCAGGTATGGTGGTTTGCGACAATGGCACCAACCTCCTCTCTGCCCTCCGACAGGGACACCTGACCCATATGCCCTGTTTGGCTCACGTCCTTAACTTGGTGGTGCAGCGGTTCTTGGGCAGGTACCTGGGCTTACAGGATGTCCTGAGGCAAGCCAGGAAAGTCTGTGTGCATTTCTGCAGGTCATATAATGCCAGTGCTCGGCTGGCTGACCTCCAAAAGGAATTTAACCTGCCCAAGAACCACCTAATCTGTGACATGCCCACCAGGTGGAACTCAACGTTGGCCATGCTGCAGCGGCTGCACACGCAGCAGAGGGCCATCAATGAGTACCTGTGCGACTATGGCACCAGGACAGGGTCAGGGGAGCTCGTTTTTTTTTTCCCCACTCCAGTGGGCCATGATCAGGGATGCATGCACTGTCCTCTCACCATTTGAGGAGGCCACGAGGATGGTGAGCAGTGACAGTGCATGCATCAGTGACACTGTCCCCCTTGTCCACCTGTTTGAGCACACGCTGCGTGGAATAATGGACAGGGCACTTGAGGCAGAACAGAGGCAGGAAGAGGAGGACTTCCTTAGCTCCCAAGGCCCCCTTTATCCAGACAGTGTTCTTGCGTGCCCGCCGATCACACAGGAAGAGGAGGAGGAGGAGGAGGAGAAAGAGGAAGAGGAGGATTGTGTCAGCATGGAGGTGGAGCCTGGCACTCAGCATCAGCAGCAGTCTTTAAGGGATCATTTACAGTCCCAAGAAACCCATGGACTTGTACGTGGCTGGGAGAAGTTGGAGATCATGTCGTCCTTAGTGACCCAGAGGACTCCGGACCGAATGCCTCAGCAAACCTACGCTGCATGGCCTCCCTGATCCTGCAAAGCCTGCGGAAGGATCCTTGTATTCGTGGTATCAAGGAGAAAGGAGAAATACTGGCTGGCAACCCTCCTTGATCCACGCTACAAGGGTAAGGTTGCGGACCTTATCTTGCCGTCGCAGAGGATGAAACATCTTCGGGAGGTCTTGCAGAAAGGTCTGTGCAACGCGTTCCCAGAGACTGGGAGGTTACAAACTCCTGTTCCTGGACAACGTGTTGCTGAGACTTTGGTCAGTCAAAGAAGGAGAGGTGGAGAAGGTGGCCATCTGACCGATGCGTTCAGACAATTTTTTACCCCAGCTGCCAGGCCACGAGGATGGTGAGCAGTGACAGTGAATGCATCAGTGACACTGTCCCCCTTGTCCCCCCTGTCCACCTGTTTGAGCACACGCTGCGTGGAATAATGGACAGGGCACTTGAGGCAGAACAGAGGCAGGAAGAGGAGGACTTCCTTAGCTCCCAAGGCCCCCTTTATCCAGACAGTGTTCTTGCGTGCCCGCCGATCACACAGGAAGAGGTGGAGGAGGAGGAGGAGGAGGAGGAAGAGGAAGAGGAAGAGGAGGATTGTGTCAGCATGGAGGTGGAGCCTGGCACTCAGCATCAGCAGCAGTCTTTAAGGGATCATTTACAGTCCCAAGAAACCCATGGACTTGTACGTGGCTGGGAGGAGTTGGAGATCATGTCGTCCTTAGTGACCCAGAGGACTCCGGACCGAATGCCTCAGCAAACCTACGCTGCATTGCCTCCCTGATCCTGCAAAGCCTGCGGAAGGATCCTCGTATTCGTGGTATCAAGGAGAAAGGAGAAATACTGGCTTGCAACCCTCCTTGATCCACGCTACAAGGGTAAGGTTGCGGACCTTATCTTGCCGTCGCAGAGGATGAAACATCTTCGGGAGGTCTTGCAGAAAGGTCTGTGCAACGCATTCCCAGAGACTGGGAGGTTACAAACTCCTGTTCCTGGACAACGTGTTGCTGAGGCTTTGGTCAGTCAAAGAAGGAGAGGTGGAGAAGGTGGCCGTCTGACTGATGCGTTCAGACAATTTTTTACCCCAGCTGCCAGGCCACGAGGATGGTGAGCAGTGACAGTGCATGCATCAGTGACACTGTCCCCCTTGTCCCCCCTGTCCACCTGTTTGAGCACACGCTGCGTGGAATAATGGACAGGGCACTTGAGGCAGAACAGAGGCAGGAAGAGGAGGACTTCCTTAGCTCCCAAGGCCCCCTTTATCCAGACAGTGTTCTTGCGTGCCCGCCGATCACACAGGAAGAGGAGGAGGAGGAGGAGGAGAAAGAGGAAGAGGAGGATTGTGTCAGCATGGAGGTGGAGCCTGGCACTCAGCATCAGCAGCAGTCTTTAAGGGATCATTTACAGTCCCAAGAAACCCATGGACTTGTACGTGGCTGGGAGAAGTTGGAGATCATGTCGTCCTTAGTGACCCAGAGGACTCCGGACCGAATGCCTCAGCAAACCTACGCTGCATGGCCTCCCTGATCCTGCAAAGCCTGCGGAAGGATCCTTGTATTCGTGGTATCAAGGAGAAAGGAGAAATACTGGCTGGCAACCCTCCTTGATCCACGCTACAAGGGTAAGGTTGCGGAACTTATCTTGCCGTCGCAGAGGATGAAACATCTTCGGGAGGTCTTGCAGAAAGGTCTGTGCAACGCGTTCCCAGAGACTGGGAGGTTACAAACTCCTGTTCCTGGACAACGTGTTGCTGAGACTTTGGTCAGTCAAAGAAGGAGAGGTGGAGAAGGTGGCCGTCTGACCGATGCGTTCAGACAATTTTTTACCCCAGCTGCCAGGCCACGAGGATGGTGAGCAGTGACAGTGAATGCATCAGTGACACTGTCCCCCTTGTCCCCCCTGTCCACCTGTTTGAGCACACGCTGCGTGGAATAATGGACAGGGCACTTGAGGCAGAACAGAGGCAGGAAGAGGAGGACTTCCTTAGCTCCCAAGGCCCCCTTTATCCAGACAGTGTTCTTGCGTGCCCGCCGATCACACAGGAAGAGGTGGAGGAGGAGGAGGAGGAGGAGGAAGAGGAAGAGGAAGAGGAGGATTGTGTCAGCATGGAGGTGGAGCCTGGCACTCAGCATCAGCAGCAGTCTTTAAGGGATCATTTACAGTCCCAAGAAACCCATGGACTTGTACGTGGCTGGGAGGAGTTGGAGATCATGTCGTCCTTAGTGACCCAGAGGACTCCGGACCGAATGCCTCAGGAAACCTACGCTGCATGGCCTCCCTGATCCTGCAAAGCCTGCGGAAGGATCCTCGTATTCGTGGTATCAAGGAGAAAGGAGAAATACTGGCTTGCAACCCTCCTTGATCCACGCTACAAGGGTAAGGTTGCGGACCTTATCTTGCCGTCGCAGAGGATGAAACATCTTCGGGAGGTCTTGCAGAAAGGTCTGTGCAACGCATTCCCAGAGACTGGGAGGTTACAAACTCCTGTTCCTGGACAACGTGTTGCTGAGACTTTGGTCAGTCAAAGAAGGAGAGGTGGAGAAGGTGGCCATCTGACCGATGCGTTCAGACAATTTTTTACCCCAGCTGCCAGGCCACGAGGATGGTGAGCAGTGACAGTGAATGCATCAGTGACACTGTCCCCCTTGTCCCCCCTGTCCACCTGTTTGAGCACACGCTGCGTGGAATAATGGACAGGGCACTTGAGGCAGAACAGAGGCAGGAAGAGGAGGACTTCCTTAGCTCCCAAGGCCCCCTTTATCCAGACAGTGTTCTTGCGTGCCCGCCGATCACACAGGAAGAGGAGGAGGAGGAGGAAGAGGAAGAGGAGGATTGTGTCAGCATGGAGGTGGAGCCTGGCACTCAGCATCAGCAGCAGTCTTTAAGGGATCATTTACAGTCCCAAGAAACCCATGGACTTGTACGTGGCTGGGAGAAGTTGGAGATCATGTCGTCCTTAGTGACCCAGAGGACTCCGGACTGAATGCCTCAGCAAACCTACGCTGCATGGCCTCCCTGATACTGCAAAGCCTGCGGAAGGATCCTCGTATTCGTGGTATCAAGGAGAAAGGAGAAATACTGGCTGGCAACCCTCCTTGATCCACGCTACAAGGGTAAGGTTGCGGACCTTATCTTGCCGTCGCAGAGGATGAAACATCTTTGGGAGGTCTTGCAGAAAGGTCTGTGCAACGCGTTCCCAGAGACTGGGAGGTTACAAACTCCTGTTCCTGGACAACGTGTTGCTGAGGCTTTGGTCAGTCAAAGAAGGAGAGGTGGAGAAGGTGGCCGTCTGACCGATGCGTTCAGACAATTTTTTAGTCCGCAGCCCCAAGGTATGATCGGTTCCAGCAACCATCACCAGCGTCTGTTTTACATGGTGCAGGAATACCTTGGGGCAAGATCTGACTTGGACACCTTTCCCACCGAAAATCCTCTGGGTTACTGGGTCTTGAGGATGGATCACTGGCCAGAGCTTGCACAGTATGCAATTGAGCTACTGGCCTGTCCTGCATCCAGCGTTCTTTCAGAACGCACATTCAGTCGATCGACTGACCTTCATAAAAATGAATCAGTCTTGGATCACCACCAGCTACCAAGCACCTGATGCTGATGTAACTGAATAATTTTTTTTGAAATGTCAGATCCCTTCAAGACTGCCTATGCTGATGCTGAGTGACTATCCTGTTATGCTAAGTGACTATCCTCTTCCTCCTCAATGATCATGCTGATAGCTTGTAAGAATATTTTTGGTTCTGGGCGCCGCCACGAGTGGCTAAGGCCCAATTTTTTAGCCCCTGTTTAACAGGGGCGTGTAATTACAGTTTTTGATGCAATATTTTGCAAGGAGGATTCGTTGCTGCACTCAGCTAGAGTATTTGTGAGGGGTTGCAATGTTGTGGCACCAGCACCAGTGCCTAAGGCCCAATTTTTCAGCCCCTGTTTAGCAGGGGCGTGTAATTACAATTTTTGATGCAATATTTTACAGGAGGGCTCATTCCTGCCCTCCAACTAGAGTATCTGTGAGGGGTTGCAGTGTTGTGGCACCAGTGCTTAAGACCTCTGCCGGGTTAGCCCCCCTATATCAAAATGTTTGAAAAAATCTTATGCAGTTTGTTAGATCTTTGTTAGATCAACTTAGATCAACCATTGTTTGCGTTGGATCTCACACAGAAGAAGCAATATCAACAGTTATTTGCTGGGGGGGCTAACCCGTCATCAGCCTCCCCTTATCAAAAAATTGACCAAACAGCGATTTTGGAAGCAATTTGTTAGATCCGGAAAGATCAAGTGGTTTTAACGTTAGATCTCATATACTTAGAGACTTATTAAGTGATTAATGAGGGGGGCTGGCCCCCCCTTATCAAATTTTCTGGCCAAAAATCATTCAGGTTAATAGATATTCGTTAGATCCGGTAAGATCAAGTGTTTTTAACGTTAGATCACACATCATTTCAGAGATATTCCACATCAAAATAGAGATATTAGGTGGTACATATGGACGGGCTGGCCCCCCCTTATCAAATTTTCTGGCCAAAAATCATTCAGGCTAATAGATATTCATTAGATCCGGTAAGATCAAGTGGTTTTAACGTTAGATCTCACATCATTTCAGAGATAGTCCATAAAAAATAGAGATATTAGGTGGTACAGAAGGTACATCCATCTTCAACCTTCTCTGGATGGTCTCTGGAACCTTCTTTGCATGGTTCTTGAGCGGGTGCCTGTATTCTCTCCTCACACCTCCGTTCACCTCCCTGCCTCATGGTGATCTCTCCTCAGACCAACAAGCTTAAGTCTTTAGCTAGCCCCCCCTTCTTGCAAAGCAGGCTGGGCTTGGTAGTTCCACCCCCTGTAGAAATCAATGGGGCTGTATTGTGGGCCGTAGTCCTCTGCTGCTCCTTGACTGGCTTCCTCTCCCTGCCAATAGGGACACAGGAAGAGGAGAGGGAGGGGGAGAAATCCCCCACAGGGACTGACAGGTGTGCTCTCCCTCAGTGAGTGCCTGTGTTAGTGTCTATTCAGTCAGGAATGATGGGAGGTGCGGGACCACGGGTGATAGAGTAGCCCACGCTACACACTCCCCCCACCAAAGAACCTTTGGTCCACCAAAGGAGGTAAAGAGTGTATGACCTGTTACATGCTTTTGATATACACACGGGGAAAAAAAACAGGTTAGTGTGCACAGGAAACCATACAATTTACATCTGCATAAAACCCTGGCAGAGGAACATCCCAACAATTAGCATAGGAGGGGAGGTTAACTGGAATGGCCCAGCTAGATGTGCCAGGAGCTGAGTGTCAGAAACCAAGAAATCAGGCCGAGACAGAAGTACAGTTAAATCACACTTGTTTAATAATAAAAGTAAAAAGAACAAACATAGTCAAAACATAGCCAAAGTTCAGTAACCGGAACGGATAGTCAGCCAAGCCAGAAGTCAGGGATCAATGTAGTGGAACAGCAAGCAGGATCTGGAGCCAGAAGGGATGTCAGCAAAGCAAGTCTTGAACAGGATCGCAGGAGATTGTTTCTGTGATGTTGACCAAGGTGAAGGCAGAGATCCTCTGGACTGGACGGCTTATGTAGGCAGGACTGACGAGCAGGATATCATCAACAGCTGAGTAACTGTGGAGAGATAGGAGCTGGCAATTATCCGACAGCTGAGTGGCCAGCTCAGAGAAGGAAGGGCTGAGCCAAGCCCTGACAGTGAGTTGGGATTGTCCACCACCAAATCTGCAGTGGAAGGGTCAGTTTCTTCAAGAGTCCTTTTTGCAATGAGAACGACCTCCTCAGAGCTTTCACACAAAGTATCATATATTAGTCTTTTGGGTGGGTGAATAACCCTTCGCTCTCGCTGTTCTTTAGGTTTTGGGGTTACAGGCACACTGGTCTCTTCTTCTTCCTGCATATCAGATTCAGCTTCCTCAATAAAGGATGGAAAGTCTTAGGGGTCTGTTGTCAGCAGGGAAGATTGAGGGTCTTCCAACTCTTCAAAAGGTGGACTTTGAGGTACAAACTCAGGAGCTTCTGGCCTGAAAGTCACCTCAGTCACCTTGGGAGGAGAAGAAAGGGGGGATGGCAGGCCCTGGCATTTGAGATGGCCACAGACAATCTTTCTCTTCATCCTCGCGGTTTTCATCTTCAGCAAGGGGTACAGAGTGAGATCTAGTCACTGGCCGGGATCTTTGAGAGGCCGTGGGTGTGGACTGTAAATCTGGCTGTGGTGGCACATGAACTGCTTCTGACAGAGGCAACAGATGATTGTGATGCTAAGTCTTCAGCAGGCCTGTGCTTCCCTCTGGCCCGGATTTGATATACTGGGTGTCTGGGCAGATGCTTGCAAACGACATAGGGCTGCGACTTGTTAGCCAACTTGTGCTTTCCAGGGACACCCAGGTTTCTCAGCAGTACCTTGTCATCCGGCTGTAGGTCCTGCACTCGTACCCTAAGGTCAAAGTTTATTTTGTTTCTCTGTCCTCGGGTATATGAGGCAGCTTGAGCCTTATCATAGGTGGTTTTCAGACATCTCTGCAGGCGATCCTCTGTGGAAAGTTGCTAAGGTATGGTCGAGGGATGTGCCGAAGGCCAAGTCTACTGGCAGCCGGGCCTACGGTCTGAACATCAAACTATAGGGAGAGTAACCTGTGGCATCATTGGCGGTGCTGTTATAAACATGCACAATAGCCACTATATGCTTGCTCCAGTGCTGCTTTTGTTCTGAATTTAGAGTTCCAAGTATATCCAGGAGGGTTCAGTTGAATCTCTCTGGTTGAGGATCTCCTTGAGGATGATACGGGGTGGTTTTAGACTTCCTGATGCCCAACGGGTCTGAAAGTCTCTTAATGAGACTACTCTTGACATCTCTGGCTTGATCAGAGTGGATGCGTTGGGACAGACCATAGTGCACAAAGAATTTCTCCGTGAAGATCTCGGCCACCATGGATGCTTGTTGGTCCCTCGTGGAAAGCGCCTGGGTATACCGAGTGAAATGGTCAGACACTACCAGGATATTTCAATGGGAGATGAGTACAGCGCTGCACCAATAATAACGGAAAATGGTTACACAGTAAGCAGCTGACACTCCTCTTAGACAAAGGAAAATAAAAATAGGAAGTGTATATAGTGTAGCGCTATATGTGTAAATATAATAGATGAGAAAACAAAGTGAACTAGGCCCAAAACATTCCTGGGGGGCCCACGAGAAAAATAAAATTAATATGGTTCAAGGTTACATATAAATGACTAAACACAATCGGAATTAAGCAAAGTGCCACACACTGTCATATAGATTGATACTATTGGACCAGTGAGAAAACAATGTGAAAAATGATATAAAAGTGATATAAAAGTGAAAAAATGACAAAATGTCCATAAATGTTGAAAATTATGATCAAAATGAAATTCAACACCCACCACCCAAAAGTCTCTAAGGGATGAATAATGAAAACAATGGTGGAGAACTTCTGCCAAGTGGATAGATAAAACACCAGGTAAATAAGACGTCTAAATGAGGACCACCACCAAAGCATCGAAGGAGGCTTACCGGAACCAGGTGACTTGAGAAGACATACGTCTTACAAGTCCCAGAAAGCTTGTTTAGCCACCAAGGCTGGCAAGATGGATCCTCAGGTGTCCTCAACTTCAAATGGGGGGGAGGAGAGAGATAGAGATCCCGTCACAGCTTCAGCCGTCCAGACTTATCAACAGGCCAACCGGATAAAATTACATGCCATGGGAGAAATAAAGCTCACATGGCATGATATCGTTTAAAAACATGAATTTATTGAAACAATAAAAAAGGAACACTCACATTTTAGGAGATCAGAATAAGCTCAAAACAGTATAACAATCGCGGTGATCGTAGGGAGTCCACCCAACATGTTTCGGCTAACGAGCCTTCATCTGGGGTGTGGAGCCCCCCTACCTCACCGCTATTTAAACTAGAAATGACCCCCACTGGGAGTGTCACAACACAGGAAGTGCCCCACTGATGTCATTTCCGGTTCAATAAATTGGTATGGAGTATATATAAATTGTGGGGTTCTGATCAGTGGTATTGAACCACTAATGCCAGTTAATAGCATTCAAACGTAAAATTATAAAACAAAAGGAACGTCTATATTGTTCATATGGCCAGCCGACCCGGAAGTGCTCGGAATATGACCAAGCCTCGGTGTCAGCATGGCCAGATAGGCAGATCAGAGCGCCGTCGTGCTCCGCCCGCCGAGCGTGTCCAGGAAGCAGGGCCGTGCGCGAAAGCGGAAGTCACAGGGGGAAGTCCGCATGCGCACCAAGCCTCGCTCTCACTAGGCGAATCCGTAGGTCGGAGCGTCATCACGCTCCGCCCCTCGGACTCAACATCTGAAAAATAGACAGAGCCCGTCTATGTCGAATACTGCACATGCGCGTTCGACGCTCGGGACTCAGCTACGTCACCACGCCGACAGCTCTCACACTTCCTGCAATTAGGGAGGAGGGCCCCAATAGGCCAGAGAAAGCCGGAACTACATCCCGGCGATCTCGTAACCCAGGTCAAGTGTCAGCAAAGGTGGAAGTTTTGGGAACCTGGAACACAACACAAATTGTGAACGTCTACACGCTCAAAATAAAATATTGGTAAAATTAAAGAATTAGTACTGGTATTTATATGGGGGCATTAGCCACAACCATACAGTATTAAAAAGTGACACTACCAATGGGGGGCATCCCGAACAATCGATATATTGCACCATAAACAAAGGGGACTACCAATAACAGTAATACCATTAAACCAGGGAACATCCACCAAAATACACAGATACATGAAGTAATGGTATAATGTCACGATATAAAATAAATTAATGGTCAAAAAACTGCCTGGCATTAATGTAAGAATTTAGTTAAAAAACACATATACACCAGAAAAAGATATGTAAAAATAGTAAAAAATAAAGATAAAAATACAATTAAGAGAGATCATAGATAGCTATGCCTGATTAATAAACTAATTAATGTCGTTTATTAATAGCTATGCCTGATTAATAAACAAATTAATGTCCCACTCTACGTTAATACCTTGTGGGAAGTGGCAACCCAATTCGTAAATCCAGTAAGTCTCACGACAGGAGACCCCCCTAAGGGTTGATCCACCCCGCCAGGGCGCCACATATTTGTCGATGATGAGAAACTGGGTACCTTCAGGGTTCCGATCGTGGGATTCCCTATAATGACGAGGTACAGTGTGTTTGGTACTACCCGCCTTGATAAGGTTGATGTGCTCTGAAACTCTGGTCGTAAATGACCTGATAGTTCGTCCCACATACTGTTTTCCACATGGGCAGGTCAGGAGGTAGACTACCCTCGTGGTCGCACAGGTGCAAAACTGCTTGATCTTGTAGGAGCGGCCAGTCACCGTGGAGAAAAAAGTGTGACTAGCTCTCCTACCATTGGTATTGTATTGACAGACCAAGCATTTTTTACAGGGGTGAAAACCGGTCCAATTGTGAAAAAAGGAAGGTTTATTTGGGGGATTAAACACATTAGGTGCCAACCTGTTACGAAGGGACGGAGCACCCCTGAAGACCACCTTAGGGGTTTCGGGCAACATAGGGCCCAAGATCTTATCTGTTTTTAGAACGTCCCAATGGTGTTCAAAAATCCTTCTGATGTGTTTATGTTGGATGGAGAAGGATGTCATGAAAGACCATTTAAAGTCCTCATTGACCTGTCTAGGTTTGTCTTCTAAGAGTGTTTGACGATCAGCAAGACAGGCATTGTCTATCTCCATATCCAAATCTGAGGGTTTATAACCCTTCTCCAAAAATCTATTTTTAAGAGACACTGCTTGGGTCTTAAAGGTGTTGAGATCACTGCTGTTCCTGCGCAATCGCAGGAACTGGCTTTTAGGGACTGATCTGATCCAAGGGGCATGGTGGCAGCTATCGGTAGCAATATATCCATTCCGATCGGTGGATTTAAAATAGGTACTGAATACAAATTGGCCTTCCCTTCTCTCAATAGTCAGGTCCAAAAAATGGACAGAAGATAAGCTTGCTTCAAAGGACAAGACAATATTCATGTTGTTATCATTAAGGGTCGCAAAAAAATCAACCAAAGAATGTCAATGCACACCAGCTCCATGGGTCCTTGACTCTGAAGATGGTCCTTTGGGGCAGCTCGGTGAGGCAAAGTCTTCCTTTGGATACATCTGATGCAGGAGTGGCAATAGTCCTCAACTTCAGCCTGCATGCAGGGCCAGTAGAACTGGTCCCTCACCAGGAGAAAAGTCCTCTTGGGCCCTAGGTGGCCATGGTTGTCATGTAGGTGTCAGGGCTGGGCTCAGCCCTTCCTTCTCTGAGCTGGCCGCTCAGCTGTCGGCTAATTGCCAGCTCCCATTTCTCTCCACAGTTACCCAGCAAGTTGTCCAGCTCACTTGATCTCTGCTTTCACCTTTGTCAACATCACAGAGTCTTTCTCCTGCATTCCTGTTGAAGACTTGCTAGGCTGACATTCCTTCTGGCTCCTGATCCTGCTTGCTGTACTACTACGTTTATCTCTGGCTCTCTGACATTTGCTTGGCTGACTACCCGATCCGGTTACTGAACTCTGGCTTGTTTTGACTACATTTACTCTGTTTACCTTATTATTATTATTATTATTAAAGAAGTGTGATTTAACTATACTTCTGTCTCGGTCTGATTCATGGTTCCTGATAGTAGGGCAGTTAATACTGTCTCTGTATGTTTTTCAGGTAGAAATAGCTGCCATTTTTCTTCAGAATCGTCAGAGGGGCCCCTTCGGTAGACCAACCCTCTGTGCACCTGAAACCGATCCCACTCTCGGTGCAGCAGATGGGTTTCCTTCAGGGAGTCAGTGAGGAGCAAGTCAGGGCATTGGCTCTCCAAGGCCTTGAATGCCAAGCTACAGGGAGGGTCCTCTAACTGGTCCCTCCACAGGTCTTTGACAGCTTGGGCAGACCTTCATCCCCGACTTGGGTGACATTGCAATAACATCTGGGGACACCAACGGCTGACACTCCAACCTCTTCGGTCCTGGATCCTACTCCAAGTTGATGTTCTGCTCCTTGATATAAGGCTCGTACCCTTCAGGTGTCAGTTGGGCCTATTCTTCTGGAGGGTCTCTGGAACAATGGGGCTTTCTTGACAAAGCATCAGCGTCTTGTTTCCTGACCCCGGTCGATACTTCAGGCTGAAAATAAACCCTGATAGAGCAGCCAACCATCTGTGACCCGTGGCGTCCAACTTAGTGGTAGTGAGAATGTAGGTGAGAGCATTGTTGTCGGTCTTGATCACGAACTCCACTCCATACAGGTAATCCCTTAGCTTATCCACCCACTTCAAGGCCAGAAACTAAAGTTTGTGCATGGGATAGTTCTTCTCGGCAGGGGCCAAGTTCCGACTCACGTAGGCAACAGGCCGTAGATGGCAGTCATGTTCTTGATATAGCACCCCACCTAACCCATCTCGACTGGCGTCAAAGTGTAGCTCGTATGGCCTGGTTGGATCTTCATAGGCCACGACTGGAGCGCTTGTTAGGCTTCACTTCAGCTGCCTAAAACCTCTTCACACTTCAGAGTCAATTGTTCCTGAATGGACTCTCTGGGTTTTCTGGGCCCTCCAGCTGGTCTGACAGGCTTCGCCAGATCAGGGTCAGCGTCTTAGTGAATTCCTTGACAAATCTTCTGTAATAAAAGCAGAATCCCAGAAATGACCTAAGCTCAGTCACGTTGGTAGGCCTCGGCCAGGAGGTCACTGGCCACTTCATCAGCAGACACAATGTGACCAAGGTAGTTGACCGAGGGTTGATAAAACTGGCACTTTTCCAGAGACAGCTTCAACCCCCTCACCATGGAGTCTCTTAAGGACCTTCTGCAGAAACTCTTCGTGCTCTTCCAGGGTCTTGCTGAAAATGATGATGTCATCTAAGTACACCAACACCTCAATCAGTTTCATGTCACCCACGGTCTTCTCCATTCGCCTTTGGAAGATGGCTGGGGCACCAGACAGGCCTTGTTGCATACGGTCAAATCCAAAGATCCCCTGCGGGGTAATGAAAATGGTCTTCTCACAGTCCTCAGGGTGCATGGGGATTTGGTAATACCCACTCTTCAAATCCAGCATGCTGAACCACTTCGCTCATGACAGGCTCTGCAAGACATCTTCTATCCTTGGGGTGGTATATGGGTCGGGAATGGTCCTTAAGTTCAGCGTCCGGTAGTCAATACCCAGCCTCAGTGACCCATTCTTCTTCTGTACCACCACTACTGGGGAAGCGTATAGACTCTGGGACTTGGATGATACCTGCCCTCTTCAACTTTGCCAGTTGTTCATGCAGATCCTCCAAGTCCCCTAAAGGAATCCATCAAACTCTTTCCCTGAACGGCTTATGCACTCGAAGAGATGGATCTGGTATTGGGCACTTTTTGTACACCCCACATCAAATTCACTCTTGGAGAATGCAGCCTGCCATCTCAGGAGCTGAGTCTTGGCCCTTTCTTTCCATTCAGGCAAAAGGGGAGTATTTTTCGGATAGAGCTCCTCCACAGAAATTCCATCCTTGCTCCCCCCACCAAATCAGACGGCGGGGCTGGGGTGGCCAGATTCACTTGTCCCAGCAACATCTGACATGACATCTTCACTGGCGAGGCTGTTATGTTGTGGACACTAACCAAGATCTTCCCGTGACTTCTTTGCAACCCTTTGGTTGAAACCACCTCGGGAATTATCTCCACTCCTATGTCTTCTCTCTGTCCATCTGATTCAAGGACAATGAAAGGGCCTGCTTGCTTCCAATTTAGCTTGACAGATGCTCGTAAATAGGCCACTTTACCAGGCTGTAACACCTTCTCACACTGGTCCAAGCACCAGATCTTTCCCTTCTGTTTTTGTACCAGGTGCTGGTAGGCTTGACTCAGCATGGGGTGCAAACTTGTTGTTGAAGTGCCCGACTCCAGAACAAGAGGTGTCAACAGCCTTATGACAAGATCAGTATTGGTCTCTATGATGAGAGAACTCTTACTGGCCCCTGGTGGGCGAGGACAGACCACTGCCTGAGTTTCAAAAGTCTTGGCTTTCCCAGCCATGGAGGGATCGAAGGTCAGCTTGACCGGTAGATAGCCATCATAGGGGAAGTTCTGAGTCACAATGCCCCATATCTGCAGCTCTTTCAACTTCTGCAAAGGCAGGTGCTTGAGGTGCCTGTCATAGAAGTCTCTGTAGAGAAGAGTCACTTAAGCTCCAGTATCCAGAAGGGCCTTGGTGTAGACTCCCTTTACTTGGATGGGAACAACAGGAGAAGGTCCCACCAGCTTGTCAGGGAGCACGGAGGAAGTGGTGGCCCTGGCCTGTTTGGTGGTTTGTATCCACGCTCCTCTCTGCGAGGTTCTGATTGGGCTTAAGTCTGTGCTAAGTTCTGGGAGTCTGGTGTGCATTGACTCTCTGACACCAGGCAGCATTTGTCAAAAGAAACAGGACACTGGGTTGTTTGGAGGCAACAATGGGGGGTCCTCTGCAAGGGTTTGGACTTTCGCTGCTGTCTCTTCGTGTCATTGGTTTTGAGCCAGCTACCGTAGATGGGCACACGGTTGACTCCTTCACCAGAGCCCTCCGAAGCTTCTCTCTGGCTTCTGTCACTGTGCTTCAGGCTTCACTGGGCTTGGACACACCTGTCGATTATTGTCCCACATACTTTCAGCATACCTCGGTATGCTCAATGGCACTCCTCACTGGTACATGTGAAAATGCTCATCACCGCCTCCGATATAGACACGTGTGGATATACGTGCATCGTTACCAAATATCCATAATATCCCTGTAATTATGGATAATCAAATATTAAACTCACTTGATCTTACCGGATCTAATGAATATCAATTAGCCGGGTGATTTTTGGCCAGAAAATTTGATAAGAGGAGGTAAGCCCCCCTCATTAATCACTTAATAAGTCTCTAATTATGTGAGATCTAATCTCATCCTTACGTACTACCACCTAATATCTCTAACGTTAAAACCACTTGATCTTTCCGGATCTAACGAATATCTATTAGCCTAGATGATTTTTGGCCAGAAAATTGCATGTAGGGGGGCTAACCCGTCCACATGTACCACCTAATATCTCTATTTTGATGGGGAATATCTCTGAAATGATGTGAGATCTAACGTTAAAACCACTTGATCTTACCGGATCTAATGAATATCTATTACCCTGAATGATTTTTGGCCAGAAAATTTGATAAGGGGGGGCTAACCTGTCCATATGTACCACCTAATATCTCTATTTTGATGTGGAATATCTCTGAAATGATGTGAGATCTAACGTTAAAACCACTTGATCTTACCGGATCTAACGAATATCTATTAGCCTGAATGATTTTTGGCCAGAAAATTTGATAAGGGGGGGCCAGCCCCCCCTCATTATTAACTTAATAAGTCTCTAATTATGTGAGATCTAACGTTAAAACCACTTGATCTTACCGGATCCAATAAATTGCTTCCAAAATAGCTAACTGTTTGGTCATTTTTTTGATAAGGGGGGGATGATGACGGGTTAGCCCCCCCAGCAAATAACTGTTAATATTGCTTCTTCTGTGTGAGATCTAATGCAAACAACGGTTGATCTAACCCAGGGGTCCTCAAACTTTTTAGACAGGGGGCCAGTTCACGGTCCCTCAGACTGTTGGGGGGCCGCACTATAGTTTAAAAAAAATATGAACTAATTCCTATGCACACATCTTATTTGTAGTGCAAAAAAAATCAAAAAACAGGAAAAAAACAGTACAATATTTAAAATAAAGAACAATTGTAATCCATATAAACTTATCAGTATTTCACAGACTCCCCTCATTACAGAACCCCGCCCAATCACAGACTCACCCCATAACAAAGCCCCCCCATGACAGACTCCCCATCACAGATCCCCCCATAACAGACTCCCCATCACAGATCCCCCCCATATCACAGATCCCCTATCACAGATCCCCCCATAACAGACCCCCCATAACAGATCCCATATCACAGATCCCCCCATATCACAGATCTCCCATAACAGACTCTGCCATCACAGATCCCCCATCACAGACTCCCCCATCACAGACTCCCCCATCACAGACTCCCCCATCACAGACTCCCCCATAACAGACTCCCCCATAACAGACTCCCCCATATCAGTCCCCCACCATAGCACAGACTCTCCCATCACAGACTCTCCCATCACAGATCCCCCCCATCACAGACTTCCCCATATCACAGATCCCATATCAGACTCCCCCATATCACAGATCCCCCATCACATACCCCCCCATATCACAGATCCCCCATCACAGATCCCCCCATATCACAGATCCCCCCCATGTCACAGACTCCCCCCCATGTCACAGACTCCCCCCATGTCACAGACTCCCCCCATGTCACAGACTCCCCCCATGTCACAGGATCTCCCCCCCATGTCACAGGATCTCCCCCCATGTCACAGGATCTCCCCCCATGTCACAGGATCTCTCCCCCATGTCACAGGATCCCCCCCTGTCACAGACTCCCCCCCATATCAATATTACACTGCCGCCCCCATAATATCACAGCACTCAACACTTACCTGTATCACGCAGGACCCGAGGCATGGTAGGTCAGGACGGAGGGTGGGACTTTGGAAGTGAGGGGCAGGTGATTGGTTCCTGGGACCGCTCTGATGCCTAGTAACCAATCACCTGCTTCTTAGCACAAAAGGTCCTTTGTCCAGCCTGTCATGTTTCCCGTCCTGTGTGATGGAGGGAGCAGAGGGCAGGGGGAGTGCTGCAATTTTAAAGGGGCTGTCCGCGGGCCGGATCAAAAACGCTGGAGGGCCGGATTCAGCCCGCGGGCCGTAGTTTGAGGACCCCTGATCTAACCTGATCTAACAAAGATCTAACAAACTGCATAAGATTTTTTCAAAAAGCAGAGGTGTGCTTAAGGCCCAATTTTTCTGCCCCTGTTCAACAGGGACATGTAATTACAATTCTTGATCTAATATCTCACAGCAGAGCCCGTTCCTGCACCCACCAAGAGTAACTATGAGGGCTTACAGTGTTGTGGCAACACCAACACCTAAGGCCCCAATTTCTGCAGAGTATATAGGGCAGGCCCTTACTTTCAAACATCCAACTTACAAACGACTCCTACTTGCAAACGGAAGGAGACAACAGGAAGTGAGATGAAATCTACCCCTAGGAAGGGAAATTCACTCCTGTAAGAGTTAATATTGGAAAACGTGTCTCCTTGCAACTGATGCTTTATCACCAATCCTTGTTTCACTAAAAACCCCAAATTGTCAAAAAACATTTGTCATTGGGGCAGAAAGTGAGGTAAAATCTTCTGAAGAGGGGGGTGATAACCCTTCTCTACGTTTGCCAAAAAGCTTACAAATAGATTTTTTGGCTGGAGCTACACTTTACTAATGTACCAGTTCAAAATTACAAACAAATTCTACTTAACAACAAACCTACAGTCCCTGTCTTGTTTGAACCACCTGTATACTGCTGTTCAGAGGGCCTGGGGCCCCACGCCTTTCCTTTTTTTAATTTGGGTGTGGGGTTCTCCTTAATATCCATACAAGATCCAAAGGGCCTGGTAATTGACTGGGGGGGGGGGTACCCATGCCGTTTGTCTCACTGATTTTCATCCATATTACCGGGACCAGACATTACATTAAAGCCCTTACCAGAGGTGATGGACCTCTAGATTATAGGAGGTCATGCGAGCCTGATAACCAGAAGCTTCAGCAAAGCTGCTTGGATCCCTTGGAAATTAACCTCATCCGCCATTACGTTCATGCAAGCTGGAGACAGTATCCTTCATAAATCACAGCACTCTGGATATCCTTAACAAGATCCTCAGTAAGGTGTATAGGAAAAAACATTGGTGGGATGCCCAAAAATAAAATAAAAGAAGAGTCCTCTAAGTGCAGACTGGTTGCTACTTTAATAAAGACCTCCAGGGCAAATGACAGTAAAAAGCGCTACAGCGCAATGTAAAAAAGCAAAAAAGCAAAAAGCCGTCCAGTGAGACACTCAGCTGTTCGCGTCCGAACAGCTGAGAAGGTTGCGGGTGACGTCACAAGGTAGACTCTGCCCCCGTACACGGCGTTACGTCCATACAGACTTCGTCAGCGAGGGTGGAGTCTGTGAGTCACCCTCGCTCCTCAAATAGCTGCCGCCTGTCAGCTGGAAGTGATCCGTTCCCGGAAACGGAACCCACCTCACAAATAGAGGGGCCGCTGCATGGGGACACTAATACCGAATCTGACAGGAGCAATTAATAAAAGCTGAATAAAGGAGATCAAATTGTGGGCTTAATTAGCCTCAAAAAAACAGTGAATTACCATTAAGTAAGAAACTTCAAACTGTACTAATATAATATACTAGAAAATAGTTAAAAATAACCCCAAGATACTAAATTGGGAAATTAAAAAACCCAAAGCTTTATTACATATATGCTTAAATAAATTGCCTAAAAGAGATAACCTGTGTGTACCCGCAACCTTCTCTTACAATAAAAATATTGATGCAATATAATCAAACAATGCTTTTTAACATCAGAATAAATACACTTTAAATAAAAATAATTAAGATCTCATAACTAATTTTATTTGTCAGAAATAAAACAGTTGAGGTTGAACTCAACATTCAGACCTCTTGGGACCCCTACCTGTGTCTCATGTATCCATAAAGATTCTCTTTGGCTTAACTGCCTGATAAAATTACCGCCCCTCCAATGTCGGGTTACTTTCTCTATCCCCCAGAATTGACGTTTTTTCGGATCTCTATTATGACATAACCTGAAATGTTTGGACACAAAATGTGTCTTGAGACCTTTTTTGATGTTATTTACATGCTCGCTAATGCGGACTCCAATAGACCTGGAGGTTCTTCCAACATACTGGAGACCGCATTCGCATTGGAGCATGTAAACTACTCCGACAGTGTCGCAGGTGATTAAGTTCATAATTTGGTGCATTCTATTAGTGGCGGTAGCTGTAAATTCTTTCCTCCTTTTCAGGTTAAACTTACATTGCTTGCAAGCTGGACATTTTCCACAGGAGTAAAAACCGGACATAAAATTAAAAATTCTATTTTCCCTAAACACAGGAGGATCCACTACCCCGGGAGAAATAATGTCCCTTAAGGTAGGGGGTCTCCTGTATACAAATCTAGGGCGGGCTGGGAGAGTAGGGCCTAATCAGTGGCGTAGCGTGGGGGGTGCGAGGGGGACGGAGGCCCCGGGCGCAACATTTGGGGGGGCGCAATCCCATGTCAGTGTGTATCACTCTGGCTCCGTCATCCTAATTCCTTTTTACTGTGTCCCCTGCGATCCGGCCGCCATGTTGAATGTCAGCTGGGCGGCCGGCGCCCTGTGATTGGGTGAATGGGGTCATGTGAGGCGTGGAGCTGACCTGTCCTTAAAGAGGAGTTCCACCCAGGGGGGCCGTCCAAAAAAAAAAAAATTAAAAGTCAGCAGCTACAAATACTGCAGCTGCTGACTTTTAATTGGACACTCACCTGTCCCTGGGTCCAGCGATGCGGGGGATCGAAGCCCCGCTCGTCTCCCCCCTCCGCTCGTCGGCGCCGGCATTACAACTGTGGGCGCCAGGCTGTGGCTTCACAGCCTGGCACCCACTGCGCATGCGCGAGCGGCGCCGTGCGCCGTGATTGGCCGCTCAATCACCTGGGACCTGTAATGGGTCCTAGATGATTGACAGGAGGGAGGGAGCAGAGCGGAGCCCTTCCTGTGCCGAGGAGGAAGTGATGTCACCAGCCCAGGCTAAGGGACAGGCAGACTACGAGGGCCCACCTAGCAACAGGCATTTAGAGGTAAGTGAAAAAAAAAAAATATCCAAATGTTTTTTTGTTTTTTTTTTTAGAATTTTTACAGGTAGTTTTGTTTTTTGGGTGGAACCCCACTTTAATGCTCCTGGAGTTCCGCCTCTGCTATCTTCTTTTCCTCCTCCTCTCCTCCTGACCGCAGCATCTGGGACTTGAATCATTCCCCGTTGGCTGTGGCAGACAGCCAGTGAGACTGGCAGTGTGGCAGACAGAGGTCAGATCGATGGTGAGCAAAAAAATAGCAGGTGAGACGAGGGAGCAGCCTTTACTGCAGCTAATCATCCTCTCCAAGGTAAAGCCAGCACTGTGAGTTCTGCCTCTCTCCTCACAAGAAGTGCATGTATACTTTCCTGGCTTCCTATTGGCTGTGAGACTCGGGACACTGAGCTGCTTCCAGTCCAATGAGTCCATGCAGCATACTGCTCAGAGCTCCTCTGCTGTTCCATGGACATGTGTGCTGCTGTACCCAACATGTAATGACATGGACGTCTCTGGCTCACTCACTGTGGTATGTGACACTCAGCATGTTTAACACAGTCACATAGGACAAGCTACACTCACAGTCTACACAGTACTACACACATACACAGAGCATCACCCTCTTCCCCACTTATCCCAATGTCCCTCCTCTCCCCCCACTTATCCCAAATGTCCCTCCTCTCCCCCTACTTATTCCCAATGTCCCTCCTCTCCTCCCACTTATCCCAAATGTCCCTCCTCTCCCCCCACTTATCCCAAATGTCCCTCCTCTCCCCCCACTTATCCCCAATGCCCCTCCTCTCCTCCCACTTATCCCCAATGTCCCTCCTCTACCCCACTTATCCCAAATGTCCCTCCTCTCCTCCCACTTATCCCCAATGTCCCTCCTCTCCTCCCACTTATCCCCAATGTCCCTCCTCTCCCCCCACTTATCCCAAATGTCCCTCCTCTCGCCCCAATTATCCCCAATGTCCCTCCTCTCCCCCCACTTATCCCCAATGTCCCTCCTTTCCCCCCAATTATCCCCAATGTCTCTCCTCTCCTCCCACTTATCCCCAATGTCCCTCCTCTCCTCCCACTTATCCCAAATGTCCCTCCTCTCCCCCTACTTATTCCCAATGTCCCTCCTCTCCTCCCACTTATCCCAAATGTCCCTCCTCTCCCCCCACTTATCCCAAATGTCCCTCCTCTCCCCCCACTTATCCCCAATGCCCCTCCTCTCCTCCCACTTATCCCCAATTTCCCTCCTCTACCCCACTTATCCCAAATGTCCCTCCTCTCCTCCCACTTATCCCCAATGTCCCTCCTCTCCTCCCACTTATCCCCAATGTCCCTCCTCTCCCCCCCACTTATCCCCAATGTCCCTCCTTTCCCCCCAATTATCCCCAATGTCCCTCCTCTCCCCCCACTTATCCCAAATGTCCCTCCTCTCCTCCCACTTATCCCCAATGTCCCTCCTCTCCTCCCACTTATCCCCAATGTCCCTCCTCTCCCCCCCACTTATCCCCAATGTCCCTCCTTTCCCCCCAATTATCCCCAATGTCCCTCCTCTCCCCCCACTTATCCCAAATGTCCCTCCTCTCCTCCCACTTATCCCAAATGTCCCTCCTCTCCCCCCACTTATCCCAAATGTCCCTCCTCTCCTCCCACTTATCCCAAATGTCCCTCCTCTCCTCCCACTTATCCCCAATGTCCCTCCTCTCCCCCCCACTTATCCCCAATGTCCCTCCTTTCCCCCCAATTATCCCCAATGTCCCTCCTCTCCCCCCACTTATCCCAAATGTCCCTCCTCTCCTCCCACTTATCCCAAATGTCCCTCCTCTCCCCCCACTTATCCCAAATGTCCCTCCTCTCCTCCCACTTATCCCAAATGTCCCTCCTTTCCCCCCAATTATCCCCAATGTCCCTCCTCTCCCCCCACTTATCCACAATGTCCCTCCTTTCCCCCCAATTATCCTCAATGTCCCTCCTTTCCCCCCACTTATCACAATTTCCCTCCTCTCCCCCCCCCCCCCACTTATCCCCAATGTCCCTCCTCTCCCCCCACTTATCCCAAATGTCCCTCCTCTCCCCCCAATTATCCCCAATGTCCCTCCTCTCCTCCCACTTATCCCCAATGTCCCTCCTCTCCTCCCACTTATCCCCAATGTCCCTCCTCTCCCCCCACTTATCCCAAATGTCCCTCCTCTCCTCCCACTTATCCCAAATGTCCCTCCTCTCCCCCCACTTATCCCAAATGTCCCTCCTCTCCTCCCACTTATCCCAAATGTCCCTCCTTTCCCCCCAATTATCCCCAATGTCCCTCCTCTCCCCCCCACTTATCCCCAATGTCCCTCCTTTCCCCCCAATTATCCCCAATGTCCCTCCTTTCCCCCCACTTATCCCCAATTTCCCTCCTCTCCCCCCACTTATCCCCAACGTCCCTCCTCTCCCCCCACTTATCCCAAATGTCCCTCCTCTCCCCCCCCCAATTATCCCCAATGTCCCTCCTCTCCCCCCCCTTATCCCCACCAATGTCCCTCCGCTTCCCCCAATTATCCCCAATGTCTCTCCTCTCCTCCCACTTATCCCCAATGTCCCTCCTCTCCTCCCACTTATCCCAAATGTCCCTCCTCTCCCCCCACTTATCCCAAATGTCCCTCCTCTCCTCCCACTTATCCCAAATGTCCCTCCTCTCCCCCCCACTTATCCCAAATGTCCCTCCTCCCACTTATCCCCAATGTCCCTCCTTTCCCCCCAGTTATCCCCAATGTCCCTCCTCTCCCCCCCACTTATCCCCAATGTCCCTCCTTTCCCCCCAATTATCCCCAATGTCCTTCCTTTCCCCCCACTTATCCCCAATTTCCCTCCTCCCCCCCCCCACTTATCCCCAATGTCCCTCCTCTCCCCCCACTTATCCCAAATGTCCCTCCTCTCCCCCCAATTATCCCCAATGTCCCTCCTCTCCCCCCACTTATCCCCAATGTCCCTCCTTTCCCCCCAATTATCCCCAATGTCTCTCCTCTCCTCCCACTTATCCCCAATGTCCCTCCTCTCCTCCCACTTATCCCAAATGTCCCTCCTCTCCTCCCACTTATCCCCAATTGTCCCTCCTCTCCTCCCACTTATCCCCATTGTCCCTCCTCTCCTCCCACTTATCCCAAATGTCCCTCTTCTCCTCCCACTTATCCCAAATGTCCCTCCTCTCCCCCCACTTATCCCAAATGTCCCTCCTCTCCTCCCACTTATCCCAAATGTCCCTCCTTTCCCCCCAATTATCCCCAATGTCCCTCCTCTCCCCCCCACTTATCCCCAATGTCCCTCCTTTCCCCCCAATTATCCCCAATGTCCCTCCCCCCCCCCCCTTATCCCCAATTTCCCTCCTCTCCTCCCACTTATCCTCAATGTCCCTCCTCTCCCCCCACTTATCCCAAATGTCCCTCCTCTCATCCCACTTATCCCAAATGTCCCTCCTCTCCCCCCACTTATCCCAAATGTCCCTCCTCTCCTCCCACTTATCCAAAATGTCCCTCCTCTCCCCCCACTTATCCCAAATGTCCCTCCTCTCCTCCCACTTATCCCAAATGTCCCTCCTCTCCCCCCACTTATCCCAAATGTCCCTCCTCTCCCCCCACTTATCCCTAATGTCCCTCCTCTCCTCCCACTTATCCCCAATGTCCCTCCTTTCCCCCCAATTATCTCCAATGTCCCTCCCCCCCACTTATCCCCAATGTCCCTCCTTTCCCCCCAATTATCCCCAATGTCCCTCCTTTCTCCCCACTTATCCCCAATTTCCCTACTCTCCCCCCACTTATCCCCAATGTCCCTCCTCTCCCCCCACTTATCCCAAATGTCCCTCCTCTCCCCCCAATTATCCCCAATGTCCCTCCTCTCCCCCACTTATCCCCAATGTCCCTCCTTTCCCCCCAATTATCCCCAATGTCTCTCCTCTCCTCCCACTTATCCCCAATGTCCCTCCTCTCCTCCCACTTATCCCAAATGTCCCTCCTTTCCCCCCACTTATCCCAAATGTCCCTCCTCTCCTCCCACTTATCCCAAATGTCCCTCCTTTCCCCCCAATTATCCCCAATGTCCCTCCTCTCCCCCCCACTTATCCCCAATGTCCCTCCTTTCCCCCCAATTATCCCCAATGTCCCTCCTTTCCCCCCACTTATCCCCAATTTCCCTCCTCTCCCCCCACTTATCCCCAACGTCCCTCCTCTCCCCCCACTTATCCCAAATGTCCCTCCTCTCCCCCCCCCAATTATCCTCAATGTCCCTCCTCTCCCCCCCCTTATCCCCAATGTCCCTCCGCTTCCCCCAATTATCCCCAATGTCTCTCCTCTCCTCCCACTTATCCCCAATGTCCCTCCTCTCCTCCCACTTATCCCAAATGTCCCTCCTCTCCCCCCACTTATCCCAAATGTCCCTCCTCTCCTCCCACTTATCCCAAATGTCCCTCCTCTCCCCCCACTTATCCCAAATGTCCCTCCTCCCACTTATCCCCAATGTCCCTCCTTTCCCCCCAGTTATCCCCAATGTCCCTCCTCTCCCCCCCACTTATCCCCAATGTCCCTCCTTTCCCCCCAATTATCCCCAATGCCCTTCCTTTCCCCCCACTTATCCCCAATTTCCCTCCCCCCCCCCACTTATCCCCAATGTCCCTCCTCTCCCCCCACTTATCCCAAATGTCCCTCCTCTCCCCCCAATTATCCCCAATGTCCCTCCTCTCCCCCCACTTATCCCCAATGTCCCTCCTTTCCCCCCAATTATCCCCAATGTCTCTCCTCTCCTCCCACTTATCCCCAATGTCCCTCCTCTCCTCCCACTTATCCCAAATGTCCCTCCTCTCCTCCCACTTATCCCCAATTGTCCCTCCTCTCCTCCCACTTATCCCCATTGTCCCTCCTCTCCTCCCACTTATCCCAAATGTCCCTCTTCTCCTCCCACTTATCCCAAATGTCCCTCCTCTCCCCCCACTTATCCCAAATGTCCCTCCTCTCCTCCCACTTATCCCAAATGTCCCCCCTTTCCCCCCAATTATCCCCAATGTCCCTCCTCTCCCCCCCACTTATCCCCAATGTCCCTCCTTTCCCCCCAATTATCCCCAATGTCCCTCCTCCCCCCCCCTTATCCCCAATTTCCCTCCTCTCCTCCCACTTATCCTCAATGTCCCTCCTCTCCCCCCACTTATCCCAAATGTCCCTCCTCTCATCCCACTTATCCCAAATGTCCCTCCTCTCCCCCCACTTATCCCAAATGTCCCTCCTCTCCTCCCACTTATCCAAAATGTCCCTCCTCTCCCCCCACTTATCCCAAATGTCCCTCCTCTCCTCCCACTTATCCCAAATGTCCCTCCTCTCCCCCCACTTATCCCAAATGTCCCTCCTCTCCCCCCACTTATCCCTAATGTCCCTCCTCTCCTCCCACTTATCCCCAATGTCCCTCCTTTCCCCCCAATTATCTCCAATGTCCCTCCCCCCCACTTATCCCCAATGTCCCTCCTTTCCCCCCAATTATCCCCAATGTCCCTCCTTTCTCCCCACTTATCCCCAATTTCCCTACTCTCCCCCCACTTATCCCCAATGTCCCTCCTCTCCCCCCACTTATCCCAAATGTCCCTCCTCTCCCCCCAATTATCCCCAATGTCCCTCCTCTCCCCCACTTATCCCCAATGTCCCTCCTTTCCCCCCAATTATCCCCAATGTCTCTCCTCTCCTCCCACTTATCCCCAATGTCCCTCCTCTCCTCCCACTTATCCCAAATGTCCCTCCTTTCCCCCCACTTATCTAAAATGTCCCTCCTCTCCGCCCATATATCCCCAATGTCCCTCCTCTCCCTCCACTTATCCCCAACGTCCCTCCTTTCCCCCCACTTATCCCAAATGTCCCTCCTCTCCTCCCCTATATCCCCCACTTATCCCCAATGTCCCCCTTCCTCATCTACGCATCCCCAATGTCCCGCTTCTCCCACTTATCCCAAATGTCCCTCATTTGCCCCCACTTAGCAACAATGCCCCCCTCCCCCCACTTAGCAACAATGTTCACACTCTCCCCCAAGTTAGAAATTAGCACATTGCCCCCCCCATTTAGCACCAATGCCCCATTAACGTAGCACCAATGCCATCCCCTATCCCCTCTCTTTGCACTAATGACCCCTCTCTCCACTTAACATTGCACTCCTACTGTAAGTTGTAGTTGCTTTTGGTGGGGAAGAGATGATTTAGGAGTGGAAGGAGAGCTCTGTACTGGAAGTAGGGTTGCCACCTGTTCGGGATTCACCCGGACAGTTCGGGTTTGGAATCATGCGTCCGGGTTTCAGACTGTTTGAGACCCCGACACAATAATCAGACCGGACTAAGTCTCCCCCCTCCCCCCTTCCCTCTCCTGCCTCTAAGTTAGTACACTAAGACCCCTTTCACACTGGGGCGGTTTGCAGGCGCTATTGCGTTAAAAATAGCGCCTGCAAACCGACCTGAAAGTGCCGCTGCTTTGTCTCCAATGTGAAAGCCCCGAGGGCTTTCACACTGGAGCGGTGCACTAGCAGGACGGGAAAAAAAGTCCTGTTAGCAGCATCTTTGGAGCGGTGAAGGAGCAGTGTGTATACCGCTCCTTCGCCGCTCCTGCCCATTGAAATCAGTGGGCCACCGCGGCTATACCGCCGGCAAATCGCCTAAGCAGAGGTGCTTAGTGGTGGTTTTTAACCCTTTCTCGGCCGCTAGCGGGGGGTAACAGAGGCCAGAGGCCACAGCGCTCCCCTTTACATCAGAGTCTTCTCCGTACACCAGAGCATCCCTTATGTTAGAGCCCCCAGAGTTCTCCCTTACCTCAGAGTCTGCAGAGTCCCCCCTTACAGTGAAAAGGAAACTCTGTGTGTTTAGATGTAAGAGGGGAGCTCTGCAGATTCAGATGTAAAAGGGGAACTCTGTGGACTCTGATGTAAAGGGGGAACTCTGTGAACTCTGATGTAAAGGAGGAACTCTATGGACTCTGATTTAAAGGGGGAACTCTGTAGACTCTGATGTAAAGGGGGACTCTCGTGATTAACTTCATATGATTAGAAATGTTATTTAATAGCAACAGCTATGCATTGTTTATCTATGCATACTATGAAAAACAATTGCTGTGTGACACCGAAGTGTTCGGGTTTGACTTAAAGAAAAGGTGGCAACCCTAACTAGAAGGGGGGTTGTAAACTGTCCTGTGAAGTAGGCATTCCTGATCCATGCAATCTGTACGTAGCACAATCATGAACTCTGCACTCTGTATGCAGTGTACTCCTGAACTCCGCACTCTGTACGTATTACAATCTTGATGTTTGTATTTTGTATATAGCACACTCCTGAACTCTTCACTCTGTGCAGAATGCATAAGTGGTATTTAACAATGCCCCATTAAGACTCTCCCACTGTTAGGTGGTGGTTGCGGCATGGTTAAGTTCTTGCACCTATTATCTGAGGAAAATAGCCCTGCATATAGTATGTCTGCAGTCTTTCACTGTATCTCCTGTAGTATGTCTGCAGTCTCTGACCATCTCCTGTATCATGTCTGCCGTCTCTGACCATCTCCTGTATCATGTCTGCAGTCTCTGACCATCTTCTGTATCATGTCTAGCACTAAATATTATGCACAACCCCTAAATCTGGGTTATTATTAGGCAGCCAATCAGAGGCTCAGGCTGTGAGTGTGGAAACCCTTTGTGTTTCGACTATTACAGCACATAAGCAGCAGCAGAGCAGTCCCTGAGCCCCCCTACTTAGGTGCTAAAAGTTCACAGGTTAGGGGGCGCAAATTACTTGCCTTGCCCTGGGTGCTGACATCCCTTCTTAAAATGTCCCAGTGTCTAAGAATGATTTTTTCTACTTTTTTGTATTGTATATTGTAGTCTAAAATGATCCTGGATTCTGGTCACTACTTGCTTTAGTTGAATTTGCTACCAACCTAGATCTATCAATGGTGCCCACTTTGGTCAATTCTTCTAATATATGCTACTGAGTATAACCTTTCTGTATGAATTTCTCTGCCAGAACGTTGGCCTGAGAGAAATAATCACTATCGAGAAAGCAATTACGTCATAAGCGAATGAATTGTCCTCTAGGTATATTGAGCAACCATGAATTATGATGACAACTGTCTAAGGGAATGTACCCATTCCGATCTGTTGGCTTGCAATAATTCCTGGTTTTGAAAGTCCCATCATGCTTAAAAATTTCTAGGTCGAGGAAGGCTATGCAGGAAGCATCAGCATTCCAAGAAAGACAAATATTTTTGGTATTACCATTGAGCTTAGACATGAATAGTTGGAGGCTCAAAAGATCACCCTCCCATACCATGAATAGGTCATCTATATATCTTTGTGTTGTATCAATTGTGTTGGTCTACTACCAAAGATAAATTCCTCCTCCCAGTGTGCCATGAAAATATTTGCGACACTAGGTGCAAATCGTGCGCCCATGGCAACACCGAGAGTTTGAAGAAAAAATTTGTTCCCATACCAAAAATAATTTCTAGTGAGGCAAAACTCAAGTGATTTCAAAAGGAAGGATTGTAATTGGGAAGGGAGGTCAGACTTATTTAGGGCCCATTGTACCGACTGAATCGCATCATGATGTCCGATAATCGTGTACAATGAGCCGACATCGGCTGTCACCAACAAACTGTTATTCTTAAGCGGTAAGTTTTCCACTATTTGAATGATATGCTTCGTATCCTTCAAAAAAGCTGTAGTGGTGGTTACTAAGGGTTTTAAAAAGAAATCGATATATTGCCCCAAACGTGTAGAGACCGAGTCGATACCATTAACGATCGGTCTCCCTGGGGGAGCCTGAGGATCTTTATGAATCTTAGGTAGAAAATAAATAAATAATCGGTCTCCTACAGGCACTCAGGACCAGATAAGAGGCTTCCTTTTTATACATGAGACACGGGTAGGGGTCCCAAGAGGTCTGAATGTTGAGTTCGACCTCAACTGTTTTATCTCTGACAAATAAAATTAGTTATGAGATCTTAATTATTTTTATTTAAAGTGTATTTATTCTGATGTTAAAAAGCATTGTTTGATTATATTGCATCAATATTTTTATTGTAAGAGAAGGTTGTGGGTACACACAGGTTATCTCTTTTAGGCAATTTATTTAACCATATATGTAATAAAGCTTTGGGTTTTTTAATTTCCCAATTTAGTATCTTGGGGTTATTTTTAACTCATTTCTAGTATATTATATTAGTACTGTTTGAAGTTTCTTACTTAATGGTAATTCACTGTTTTTATGAGGCTAATTAAGCCCACAATTTGATCTCCTTTATTTAGCTTTTATTAATTGCTCCTGTCAGATTCGGTATTAGTGTCCCGTATTAGTGCCCCTCTATTTGTGAGGTGGGTTCCGTTTCCGGGAACGGATCACTTCCAGCTGACAGGCGGCGGCTATTTGAGGAGCGAGGGTGACTCACAGACTCCACCCTCGCTGACGAAGTCCGTATGGACGTAACGCTGCGTACAGGGGCGGAGTCTACCTTGTGACGTCACCCGCAACCTTCTCAGCTGTTCGGACGCGAACAGCTGAGTGTCTCACTGGATGGCTTTTTGCTTTTTTGCTTTTTTACATACTTTACTGAGGATCTTGTTAAGGATATCCAGAGTGCTGTGATTTATGAAGGATACTGTCTCCAGCTTGCATGAGCGTATTGGCGGATGAGCTTAATTTCCAAGGGATCCAAGCTGCTTTGCTGAAGCTTCTGGTTATCAGGTTGCATGACCTCCTATAATCTAGAGGTCCATCACCTCTGGTAAGCGCAATTTCCTACAGATTTAAATTTGCAAGAGTATCTGTGAAGAAATCATCTGTCCTATTTCGATCAAGAGCGGGATTGTATTCCATTTATGAGTTATTAAGGACTTTTATTTCCACAATTCATTTATAGATATCTTATCATTTTTCTACATGTGTTCATTTCATTTTTGCGCTGCACTTGTTTTTCATATTTTATATACTTTGGGTTGGTGAATCCTTTAGTGTTCAGCCTGCATAGTCTATTCATTTGTCAGTTTTTGCGCTGATTGCTTTCCATTTTGAATTACATTAAAGTCGTAAGCAGTTTAATGACTTTTATTCTTTTAAAAATGTCATTTTGTGCAGGGACTGTTCTAAGCACGGGAAACACGCGCCACTTTACAGGCATACTATAGACACCCCCCCCAGGTACGATATTTAAAGGAATATTTCACTTTTTTTTTCACTTTAGGCATCATTAAAATCACTGCTCCTGAAAAAATAGCAGTTTTTAAAACTTTTTTTTGCATTGATACATGTCCCCTGGGGCAGGACCCGGGTCCCCAAACCCTTTTTAGGACAATACCATGCAAATTAGCCTTTAAAATTAGCACTTTTGATTTCGAACGTTCGAGTCCCATAGACTTCAATGGGGTTCTAACGTTCGTGCAAATTTTCGGTCCGTTCGCAGGTTCTGGTGCGAACTGAACCGGGGGGGTGTTCGGCTCATCCCTAGTGCTCTATCTCCGTGTCCTCTATCTCAGTGCTGGTTTCATGGCACTCTAAGTGCACGCTGTCTTGATGTTGGAGTTGGTGACCTCTACGCTCGTGTCAGTGCTGGCATGCTCTCAGTGTTGGTGTCAGTGTTCTCTATCTCAGTGCTGGTGTCAGTGTTCTCTATCTCAGTGCTGGTGTCATGGCACTCTTTCTCAGTGCACAGAGATGGGGTCCCTGTCCCCAAGTAAGAAAGGGTCCCTGTCCACAGGGGAGATGATGGGAGCCCTGTCCCCAAGTAAGAAGGGGCCACTGTCTGCAGGGGAGATGGGCTTTCCCATTCCCAGGGAAGATGGTGGGGGCCCTGCCTCCAGAGAAGAAGGGGTCCCTGTTGCCAGGGGAGATGATGGGGGCCCTGTCCCCAGGGGAGATGATGGGGTCTCTGTCCCCAGGGTAGAAGGGGTCCTTGTCCCCAAGTGAGAAGGGGTCCCTGTCCCCAGTGGAGATGGGGTTCCCATCAACAGGGAAGATAGTAGGGGCTCTGTCCCCAGAGAAGTAGGGGTCCCTGTTGGCATTGCCAGGAGAGATGATAGGGGCCCTGTGCCCAGGGGAGATGAAGGGGACCTTGTCTCCAAGTGAGAAGGGGGTCCCTGTGCCTATATGAGAAGGTGTCCCTTGCCCAGGAAAGATGAGGTACCCATCCCCAGGGAAGAAGGGGTCCCTGTAGCCAGGAGAGATGATGGGGCATTGTCCTCAAGTGAGATGGGGGCCCTGTCCCCAGGTGAGATGATGGGGGCCCTGTCCCCAAGGGAGATGATGGGGGCCCTGTGCCCAAGGGAGATGATGGGGGCCCTGTGCCAGAGTGAGAAGGGGGTCCCTGTCCCCAAGTGAGAAGGGGGTCCCTGTCCTCAAGTTAGAAGGGGGTCCCTGTCCTCAAGTGAGAAGGGGTCCCATCCCCAGGAAAGATGGTGGGGGCTCTATCTCCAAGTGAGAAGGAGTCCCTGACCGCAGGGGAGATGGGGTTCCCATCCCCAGGGAAGATGGTGGGGGCCCTGTCCCCAGAGAATAAGGCGTTCCCAGTTGCCAGGGGAGATGGGGCCCTGCCCCCAGGGGAGATAATGGGGGCCTTGTCCCCAGGGGAGATGACGGGGGCCCTGTCCCCAAGGGAGATGAGGTCCCCATCCCCAGGGGAGATGATGGGGGTCCTGTCCCAAGGGGAGATGATGGGGGTACTGTCCCCAAGTGAGAAGGGGGTCCCTGTCCCCAGGGGAGATGATAGGGGCCCTGTCACTGAGTGAGAAGGGGGTCCCTGTCCCCAAGTAAGAAGGGGCCCCTGTCCTAAAGAAGGGAAGGGGGTCCTGTCCCCAGGAAAAATGGTGGGGTCCCTGTCCCCAAGTGAGAAGGGGTCCCTTACCGCAGGGGAGATTGGATTCCCATCCCCAGAGAAGATGGTGGGGGCCCTGTCCCCAAAGAATAAGGGGTCCCAGTTGCTAGGGGAGATGATGGGGCCCTGCCCCTAGGGGAGATGATGGGGACTTTGTCCCCAGGTCAGATGATGGGGTTCCCGTCCCCAGGGATGATGGTGGGGGCCCTGTCCCCAGGTGAGATGATGGGGGCCCTGTCCCCAGGGGAGATGATGGGGGCCCTGTCCTCAAGGAAGATGGGGTCCCTGTCCCCAGGTGAGATGATGGGGTCCCTATCCCCAGGGAAGATGATGGGGGGCCCTGTCCCCAGGGGAGGAAGGGTGGGGTATGGGATGGTGTGAGCGGATATGGCAGGGATATGCAATTAGCAGACCTCCAGCTGTTGCAGAACTACAAGTCCCATGAGGCATTGCAAGACTCTGATGCCACAAGCATGACACTCAGAGGCAGAGCATGATGGAACTTGTAGTTTTGCAACAGCTGGAGGTCCGCTAATTGCATATCCCTGGGATATGGGGTCATATCCAAGCTAAATGTGATTGGGATAATGCTCGGAGCCACGATTTATATATGAATCCCAGCAAAAAAGAAATAATAGAAAATAGAAAAAAAAATTTATTTATATGGTTTATTACTTCATGGATATTTGGAGTTTTTTTTGCAGCTGCATTTTTGTGAATTTAATTTTTGATTTATTGTATTTTGCTCACTAGCGCAAGTTTTTTCCACCATTTCATATCCAAGCTGCAGGCCACTCATCCATGGTTGCCTGGCTGGGCTCCCTCCAGCAGCAGCACAGACAGGGCGATCAGCATGGGGGGGGGCTGGCAGACAAGCCTGCAGTGTCCTCCGGCTCTCATAGAGCTGCTGCACATGTGTCCTTAAACTTCCTTAGCGCAGGGGAAGTGTGCAGAGCATTTCCGGAGCACCGCAGAAAGGAATGGATGCAGGCGACTTTGGGGGGTGGGACTCTGGCTGGGGAAGACACTGAGCTGGGTGGCGCTGCATTAGGCAGGAGAGAGGAACCAGGAGGAGCTGGCCAAGGACAGGGCATGAGAAACATACATACATAAGTTTTATGGTTTTAAATATAGATTGAGTTCATGTGCAGTTTTTACATTGTTGATGAGCTATGCTTTTTATGTCGAGGCTTGAATTGCTTTTTACGACTCCTATGTGTTCATGCCATATATCACCTTTTTGATATTATGACATAAATAAAGAACTAAGAATCATTGTTACTTGCCTTAAATATCACTTTGCTGCTAAAAAAACCCCTTGAGGGACCTTTCATTCAATTTAACAAATTGGGGTGTGCAGCTTTAACAACTTATATATATGTTTTATCTATTCTATATCATTTTGGGTGGTTAAACACCCGCCCCCCTTTGCTTTCCCTTTCTCTAACACATATGAGTTGTAAAAAGTAAGCTATTGGTCCAGTCTTTCCCTTTATTGTTTGTATCTTTATTTTGTAAATATGAGTAACTTTCATGGTGATGAATGGGTGATTGTCATGTCTGGCTGCGAGATTTCGAGCTTTCGAGCAGGGATACCAGATTGAAACATTAATCTCCTCCCTCCTCCAAAAACTGAACAGACCATTGGAGAAAAAATCCGCCCTATTCTGGCACATATTAGATAATTTTACCGTTACGTCAAAGACAAAATTAATCCATACAGAATTTCGAAACGTGTACAGCACGGAGATTGGTAATCGATACCGACCGTGGGCAGACACGTGGCGCCCCATCACCACTACAAAATGTTAAAAGTAACGTTTGCCGCCCTCGATGGGATACATATTCCTGATCGAGGGAGCGATAGGAATAAATTGCATTTGGTAAAACATATTAAATTTTTACTTTATTCCCTTTAATCTTAAGCTTTATTAGAACATTCATTGGGAAATTACTTGGACCTTTGTAACCCACAGACAACCAATTACTGTCTGATTGGTGAATTAAAAAGAGGAATATACCTATAGCAAAAATTAGTTTTCTTATTTAAGAATCGACAATCGACATTTAACATAGGGAGTCCTTATATACATATGGAATCCTAATTGCTGTTTCTCTTTTCGCCCTCCAGCCCTTGGTGAATACCGTTCCCGCATTTCTCCGTCCTCCTCCTGGGGTAAGTATTCCTCGCTTCCCCTTCTTCCCGGCACACAGAGAAGACACTGGTTTTCCAGTAGTTCTCCTCCTTTAATCTCCAAGCTGTGCAGTTTCCCATTGCGCCGCTAGATGGAGCCTATGTGTGCCGGTGGCGTCCCATGACCATCGCTGGATGTCTCTGATGGCGTGCACGTCCGCGGTGCTACCGCGCATGTGCGTGACATCATGGCATCACGCGTGCTTGCGGTGTTTCCCACGCATGCGAGGTACGTCGGGGCGTCTCGCTGTTGCCACAGCCATGACGGCAGTAGCCGGGGTTTAAACACCCTCCAGGACGCCAAGGGAGCCACGCCACAGCAGCTGTTACAGGTGCATGGATATGGGGGGGTCAATGGGCAAGGGGAGGGGATGAGCGCTCAGGCAGCTGATGAAAAAGTATGTGAACCCTTGGATTTAATAACTAGTTGAACCTCCTTTGGCAGCAATAACTTCAACCAAACGTTTCCTGTAGTTGCAGATCAGACGTGCACAACGGTCAGGAGTAATTCTTGACCATTCCTCTTTACAGAACTGTTTCAGTTCAGCAATATTCTTGGGATGTCTGGTGTGAATCGCTTTCTTGAGGTCATGCCACAGCATCTCAATTGGGTTGAGGTCAGGACTCTGACTGGGCCACTCCAGAAGGAGTATTTTCATCTGTTTAAGCCATTCTGTTGTTGATTTACTTCTATGCTTTGGGTCGTTGTCCTGTTGCAACATCCATCTTCTGTTGAACTTCAGCTGGTGGACAGATGGCCTTAAGTTCTCCTGCAAAATGTCTTGATAAACTTGGGAATTCATTTTTCATTCGATGATAGCAATCCGTCCAGGCCCTGATGCAGCAAAGTAGCCCCAAACCATGATGCCCACACCACCATACTTCACAGCTGGGATGAGGTTTTGATGTTGGTGTGCTGTGCCTCTTTTTCTCTACATAGTGTTGTGTGTTTCTTCCAAACAACTCAACTTTGGTTTCATCTGTCCACAGAATATTTTGTCAGTACTGCTGTGGAACATCCAGGTGCTCTTGTGCAAACTGTAAACGTGCAGCAATGTTTTTTTTGGACAGCAGTGGCTTCCTCTGTGGTATCCTCCCATGAAATCCATTCTTGTTTAGTGTTTTATGTATCGTAGATTTGCTAACAGGGATGTTAGCATATGCCAGAGGCTTTTGTAAGTCTTTAGCTGACACTCTAGGATTCTTCTTCACCTCATTGAGCAGTCTGCGCTGTGCTCTTGCAGTCATCTTTACAGGACGCCCACTCCTAGGGAGAGTAGCAGCTGTGCTGAACTTTCTCCATTTATAGATAATTTGTTTTACCGTGGACTGATGAACAACAAGGCTTTTGGAGAGACTTTTTTTTAACCCTTTCCAGCTTTATGCAAGTCAACAATTCTTAATCGTAGGTCTTCTGAGAGCTCTTTTGTGCGAGGCATCATTCACATCAGGCAATGCTTCTTGTGAAAAGCAAACCCAGAACTGGTGTGTGTTTTTTATAGGGCAGGCCAGCTGTAACCAACACCTCCAATCTCATCTCATTGATAGGACTCCAGTTGGCTGACACCTCACTCCAATTAGCTCTTAGAGATCTCATTAGTCTAGGGGTTTACATACTTTTTTCACCTGCACTGTGAATGTTTACATGGTGTGTTCAATAAAAACATGGTACCATTTAATTCTTTTTGTGTTATTAGTTTAAGCAGACTGTGATTGTCTATTGTTGTGACTTAGATGAAGATCAGATCACATTTTATGACCAATTTGTGCAGAAATCCATATCATTCCAAAAGGGTTCACATACTTTTTATTGCAACTGTATATATAAAAAAGCATTATCGGTTGGCCATATAGGTGTGTGCATATACACTTATTGGCTATATGCGTATTAGACAACTTATGTTGATCAGATACGACACCGCTATTCCTGCGTATGTACTTTTAGGCCCTTAATGATCTGTCTGTGATATTCCTTGAGGTCATTGTAAATAAAATTATTTTTAAATGTTGCAATTTAGAAAATTGCGGGTGCCCTTGTGCCCACCCAAACCCCTTTCTCCCCCCAGTCCTACAAATTGGTGACTTCCTGCAAGTCGTGTGGAGGCGGAGTCTTCTCTTCCGTGGAGGACAGGAGAACAATGTGAGGATACATCGGGCTTGGAGCGCTTTTAGATGAACAGCAATTTGTCTGGCTATGGAATGTAACTTTCTCGTCAAGAAGTGGTAAATGCACATAGCCAACTCTACTATAACAGTATACAATGACCATGTAAAATAATGATACAGTTACAGACAGTATAACTTATAAACTTTTTCTTTTTTGCATAGAATAAATTACCCTGAAGAAGACCTTTACAAAAACAGGTTGAAACGCGTAGGGATATCATGTGAAGCTCTACATAAGTTTTATGGTTTTAAATATAAATTGAGTTAATGTGCAGTTTTTCCATTGTTGATGAGATATGCTTTTTATGTCAAGACTAGAATTGCTTTTTACGACTCCTACGTGTTCATGCCATATATCCCCTTTTTGATATTATGACATAAATAAAGAACTACTCATTTTTAAGAAAATCATTGTTACTTGCCTTGAATATCACTTTGCTGCTACAAAACCCCTTGAGGGATCTTCCATTCAGTTTAACGAATTGGGGTGTGCAGCGCTAACAAGTCATATATATGTGTTATCTATTCTAGGGCATGAGAAACATAGCAGCCAGTGCGATAGAGCAGGGAGCTCTGCTACAGAACCGGCTCTTCAATTAGGCAAATTAGGAGCCCGCTGGGCCCCTATGAGTTGCGAGGCCTTAGGTGGCTGCCTAATTTGCCTAATTAGAGAGCCGCCTCTGCTCTCTCTGTTCAGTATGTAAAGCATAGCCAGTTAGTGTCCGCAGTGTCCTTACCCTTGATCAGGCAACGGGCTGCACGAAAATCCGTAGCTCTTTCCAATAATCTCTCTATAGTCACTACTACACAGTCCTTGTTCATTCCTCTCCAACCCCTTTACATCCCCCCTTCCTTCATATCAGATTAGCTCCCCACCCTGCTTCACAGCCCCCCACCTTAATTGGGGTTGCTGACATTGTCAGCAGAGTCATCATAGCTGACAGTGAACAGTTAAACCTAGTGTAGCTGACACAATACAATCTGATTTTGCATATGTTCTGCATATTTCTCCTACACATACTGCCCACCATCATATCCTCCACACTCCTCTCCTACACATACTTCCTACTTTCATACCCTTTACCCTACTCGCCTGCACCTGTTGCTCACAATTTTGCCCTCTCCTTAGCTCTCTTGCACACAATGCTCATCATCATACCCTTCGCACCCTACTCCTACACATATTACCCACTGCCATACCCCCGCACTCTTCTCTGGCACATACCATCCACCATATATTCTTTGCACTCTTCTGCTGCACTTACTACCCACTGCAATACCCTATGCACTCCTCTCCAACACATACTGCCCACCACTATACCCTCCACACTCCTCCACTATGAATCTTATCCTTTAAAACAGTCAACATAATTTAGAACATCTCCAGCGTTGCCCTCTCTCTGGTACGGCCATGCTTTTGCTGACAGCTAAAGAAAATCTTCACTGTCTCCAATTTGTTTCTGCCCATTATTAGATTTCATTATGTTTAGTGATTTCTACTGAAATTGTGATGTATGGGGGAGCTTGGGGAGGGCAGTTGTTAATAAATTTTCCACCAGGGTGTCAACTATGCTGGGTACACCATTGTCATTGTATACGTGTTAAGCATCATTTATTGCACAGGACAAATACATTTTTATAACTAGTAATTTTTCACCTGCTTTTCTTTACTGTGCAGAATGATTATTCATGTACTTATTGTCTACAGTTACCAGGTCCTGTCTTTTCTGCTGTCCACAGTGGATTGGGGAAATCCGGTGGAAATGGACCGCCTGTCCGTTTTTACCCGATCTGCCAGATGGATAAAAATAGGGCCACCATCCATCTGGATTTTGCAGGCAGGATCGGATCGGATGGCGGAGGGTGTCAGCTCCATAGGGGAGACAGATGATCAGGTGTGCCTCAAAAACTGGCACGAGGACCTGATCGGAAAGCCCATGTGAAAAGATCCTTAGGGTGAGTGTTTACATGTGTACTGTTACTACCAGTGTTTTGTTGTTTCTGTTTACTTTTGTATTTCTTTAGCCCACAACTACAGCTCTATGTTATAGGTTTAATTTAAATAATGATATGTCACTTTTAAAACCATGCCCATTTTAAATGAATTCCCCACCCCTAATTAAAGTACATTCTCTGCCTAAAGAAGCTTTCTGGATGCACAGCAAAAAAGGCAACTATGCTGTAGCTGTGAGTAAAAACTGCATCAGTTTATCCAACTAGCAGATTGTAAGCCATCTCCCAATATACTGTAACTAAAGTTGTCCCTGAGTGCTAATTGGACATGAACAGAAAGGGGGAGGAAGACAGATGGGGGAGGGAGATAGTCATAGTAGAGTTCAGTCATAGTGCAGAGCTCAGCTCTCTCACCCCAGGATTGTCTGGTGGCTCAGCAGAGGAATCAATCTTGTAGCCACCATGGCTGCAGTGCTTCAAATTTCCCGCCCACACATCCTCTCAGGCACAGCACTAGGCAGGAAATGGGATGTGGGTGTGGCAGACACAATGAGAGGGGGAGGGAGGAGGTGTGCACACCGATATCTCTCCTCTCCTTTTTGTGCAGGGAAGGGGGGGGGGGGGAGTGTGTTGTCTGAGCTTTGTGAGATTGTCACAGACAGCCTTGAGACATGCAGCTAGCTTTACTAAAGGGACAAGATCAATAGGTTGCCTGGGGGGGGGGGGGCACAACTGAAATCTGGGGGGCTTAGCCCACCCCAGCAACCCCCCTAGATCTGGCCATGCTGATCATAACAAAGAACTGCAGATTGCACTGTAACAATCAAAAGACATTGTTATAAGTGTAGCACTGTCCCCGTAGGGATTGCTGAGTGTTGACTCCATAGGTCTCTCCCTGGTTATCTGCAGCTGGTTGCCAATGATTCCCACTTAGGTGCAAAGGGTTCCCACTACATTGCTGAGGGTCCACGCTTGGTTGCTATGGGTTCCCGCTTGGTTGCTGAGGATTACCCACTATGTTGCTATGGGTTCCTGCTTGGTTGCTGAGAGCTCCTGCCTGTTTGGTAGGAGTTCCTGCTTGTCCCTTCCTTACTCCCGCTTGCTCGTTACTCAAAGACCAGTCCAGGGTATTTTGTTTTTTTGTATTTTATTTTGAACTTGGATGGGAGAAGGGATGAGTGGGATACTCCAACTTGAACTATTCACAATAGATGAGGAAAACTCTCACTTGGCCTCATCGGATTATCTGTGGAAGCAGACACACTGCTTGAACCATACAGCCACATGTATGGAAGTATTAAGTCTTCTTGCTCTCACTAGCAGCAGACTTGATGCACTACTTTATCTTCAGGACACTCTCTAGCATCCCCCTTACTAACACCCATCCACTGACTCTTCTAGCTGAAGGAGGTGGCCCTCACTCGAAAGGCCCCAAAGACACAGATCTGTACTCACAGTAGGCAGATTTAGATCCTTCCTGGTGTCTCCCTTCCAGTCAGCTCTGCAGAGCGTCTGGGTTCAGCTTCTCCCTCTCTCTCTAGGCCCCTGGGTCGACCACCCAGGGCCGCACCACCACCTCCGCGGAGGAGAGGGCAGCCATCCCTTTCCCTCCTAGACTCTGTTCCCCAGCTTAACTAACTCTGAGCACATGTACTCTGGCCTTATATACAGTATCCCACAATGCAATCCAGCACTTTCCCTCCACCAATTGCCAGGGCTGTAACAGAGCCTGTGCACCCAATTGCCAAGTCCACTCCCACTGTCCAATATGCCTCCCTATTGGATCAGTGGGGGACAGTCAGAACAAGCTGAGCTGCACCTGAGTACAATGAGCAGACCTAACCAATAGATCCTGCTCCCTGGTAGGCAGAGAGCACAATAATGCCCTGTACACACAGTCGGACATTGATCGGACATTCCGACAACAAAATCCATGGATTTTTTCCGATGGATGTTGGCTCAAACTTGACTTGCATACACACGGTCACACAAAGTTGTCGTAAAATCCGATCGTTCTGGACTATAAACGGGGCAATAGCCAATAACTTTCGTCTCTTAATTTATTCTGAGCATGTGTGGCACTTTGTGCGTCGGATTTGTGTACACACGATCGGAATTTCCGACAACGGATTTTGTTGTCAGAAAATTTTATATTAAGCTCTCAAACTTTGTGTGTCGGAAATTCATATGGAAAATGTGTGATGGAGCCTACACACGGTCGGAACTTCCGACAACAAGGTCCTATCACACATTTTCCATTGGAAAATTCTATCGTGTGTACAGGGCATAAGTTTTACCTGACCATCTTCCTGGTAAGCAGAAAGACCAAAAACTATACTAGAAAAAAAATCGTTAGTACCTAAAAAAAAAAAAAAAAATGAATGAGAATGCCCTAAACATCCTGCAAAAAAAACTGTTTTCCTTTAGGTTGGATTCAAACTGGTGCGATGTTAGACAGATTGCTGTGCAGATTGCATGCAATGTCTGTGCAATGCGAATTCAGCCATACATAATGTATGGCTGAACTCGCATTGCATTTGCACCAAAATGGTGCAGGACCCTTTTCTTGGTCCGCACTGGAATCGGATCGCATGGGTGTTCACATGGTTTACATTTTGGAACAGTAACAGAGATAAGCCATATCTCCAGTCTTATTGTCCCCATGATAAAGAAAGTGGCTGCTCCTATCCATGCGCCGCATTCTGGTGTATTTGGTAAAAGGCTGTCTGTTTTTTTTTTTTCTTACATTTTAATGCATTGGAAGGCCCATAGAAGTCAAAGGCAGTGCATCAAAATGCAAATAACATGTGTTTGTGTCGTAATGCAGATGAAAGTTCAACTACAGGCAAGAAGTTAAAGTGGAGTTCCACCCAAAAGTGGAACTTCCACTCATCAGATTCCTCCCCCCCTCCGGTGACACAGTTGGCACCTTTCAGGGGGGAGGGGGGTACAGATACCTGTATATTACAGGTATCTGTACCCACTTCCGGCATAGATAGCCGCAGAATCTGCGGTTATTTACGCCACTTCCTGCTCCCTCCCCGCTGCCTGCTGGGAAACACACGGGTCCCAGAGGCAGCAGGGAGCATCCTTATTGCGCGGCGCGACTCGCGCATGCGCAGTAGGGAACCGGGAAGTGAAGCCGCACGGCTTCACTTCCTGATTCCCTTACCGAAGATGGAGGCGGCAGCACCCGAGGACGGAGAGACGCTTCGGCCTCGGGTGCCGACATCGCGGGCGCCCTGGACAGGTAAGTGTCCATGTTTTAAAAGTCAGCAGCTGCAGTATTTGTAGCTGCTGACTTTTAAAAAAAAAATTTTCGGTGGCGCTCCGCTTTAAAACCTAAACTCAGCACAAGGGACGTTACTGACTCAGTGGGATTTGTCCCTGCTGTTCTTGCTTTAGTAGAAAGATTATGGAAATGTGTTTAATAGAGCTGAGGGACCTGTGACAGGCACTCATCAAGAGTGCCTGGCTATGCCCACCCTTTTAGTTTCCAATCATTTTTAATGAAAAATTTTATGTGTGATACAGGTTGTAAAACTTTATCTTCCACAAACAAAGAGTAAAGTCTAGAAAGGGGTTGATTAACCCCTTCATGCCAACAGTATGCATATATGCAGCCCCACTGGACTGGGCTTTTTTCTGTGGGGCCACATATATGCGTATCTGTCTTTGTGCGCGCTCCCAGCACAGAGACAGGGGTCTCAGTGAAAGCCCTGGGTCCCGTTCTATTGATCGGTTCCCAGAATTCCCAGTTCAGGGTCACCTGATCACTGTGATAGTCTCTGATTGGCTATCACAGTGATCAGTCACTGTGAAGCCCGCCGCTGTGTTTCTCTCTCTGCAAATGAAGGGGAGAGATACATTGTATCTCTCTCTCTCCTTAGAGAGAAAAAAAACAACTGCGTGTAAAAAATAATAATAATAGCAATATAAATAAAAAATAGCTAGATCAAGGTTTGATCTAGGTCAGTGCCAGGGTTAGTGTTTGGGTTAAAGGTCAGGGTCAAATTTCATGGTCAGTATATTTTGGCAAAATTTTTTTTTAAAAGCATTTTTAAAATTAGTATCAGTGTCAGCGTGTTTTAGGTAGGATAAAAAAAATCAAAATGCACACTATTGTTTTGGAATGTACTATGGGTTCATACAACTAACATACACATATGTGCTATCTGCGATCGTCCACAGCAGGAGAATTATATATTATATACAGCTACATTTAAAAAAAATAAATACATTTTTTTTATATGCATTTGGGCCAGTCTTCCTATGATTATAAAACAAAAATCAGGAGATATCCATTACCATTTCCCACCAAATGAAAGCCCAATTTGTCCTGAAAAAAAGAAGGTATAATCCACCTGGATGCCCAAAGTAGTTGTGATTATATGTACAGTTTTACTAACACATATTAAAATTGCAAAATTGTGCTTAAGCATTAACATTTGTTTTACTCTTAGAAGTGAAGGGGTTAATGTTTGCATAATCCCCTCTCATAAATAAAACAGTGTGAACAGTCACCATTAAATTCCAACAAGGGAAAGAGACAATCCTAGCCTTAAATAACTTTGTGAGTCCACCACCTCATAAGGCACATGGTGCAAAAGTATGCCCACCGTTTTCATCCAACTCCTCCATTCATACTATAGCTTCTATGAATGAAAAGTGCTCCATGAATGGAGGAGAGGCAGATGATTGAAAGCTTTGTCTCCTCCACTCATAAATTGTGTTTCATTCATAGAAAATGTGTATGTACTGATGTGAATGTACAAAGTACCCAGGGCTCAAAATTTCAAGTCCTGAGCTACTAGCCAGGCCTCAAGGGTTAATCGCCACCAGTTGCCCCGCCCAACCCCTACCCTGCCCCGCCCCTAATTCCGCTCCTAAACGCGCCCTCATAAATTATCTCATGAAATGACAAACAAATGTTTTATGCAGAATTAAGGTATAAAAATATTAACAACAATTTTATCTGTGCCCAACAATGCAGCTTGTCCGTGTCCACTAATGCAGCCTGCGCCCGCCAATGCAATCTGCGTCCACCAATGCAGCCTGTGCCACCAATGCAGCCTGTGCCACCTAAACCACTGGCAACAAAAGTGAGTACATCCCTAAGTGAAAATGTCCAAATTGGGCCCAATTAGCCATTTTCCCTTCCCAGTGTCATGTGACTCGTTAGTGTTACAAGGTCTCAGGTGTGAATGGGGAGCAGGTGTGTTAAATTTGGTGTTCTCGCTCTCACTCTCTCATACTGGTCACTGGAAGTTCAACATGGCACCTCATGGCAAAGAACTCTCTGAGGATCTGAAAAAAAGAATTGTTGCTCTACAGATGGCCTAGGCTATAAGAAGATTGCCAAGACTCTGAAACTGAGCTGCAGGACGTAGGCCAGGACCATACAATGGTTTAACAGGACAGGTTTCACTCAGAACAGGCCTCGCCATGGTTGACCAAAGAAGATGAGTGCACATGCTCAGCATCATATCCAGAGGTTGTCTTTGGGAAAAAGACATAAGTGCTGCCAGCACTGTGCAGCTACGTCACAACACAGCTGATCGCGGGGCTCCACTGCGCATGCTCGGTTTCACTGCAGCTATACCACGCATGCGCAGACTCTCCTTTCAGTCGAGGAAAATTTTAGACGCTGGCGGAGGCGGTTCAAGTTCCTTAATTACATTATCGTCAGCACCGCCTCCAGCCACGCCCCTAGCCTGCTCTGGAGAAGGGTGGCGGGTCCCGTGCTTAGCACAGTCTATATCAATGGGACAAGGTCGAGGAAAAATATAGAGCTGCACCGCCTTCAGCCCCGCCCCCACCCCTAGCCTGCTCTGCTGAAGGGAGGCGGGCCCCTTGCATAGCACTGTGTATATCAATGGCAGGTCGAGAAAAAAATAGAGCTGTGCCTGTGGGAGGGGCCAAGCTTTTGTGTCAGGAAATGCCTTCTAGCAAACGTCCTAGCAAGGAGCCGTCCGGCGCACGCGCAATAGCGTGAATAGCAGCGTACGGGCGCACGCAGGAGCGCGCGCACGCTTCTTGTGACAGCACTAGTCGCCAAGATGTGCTATTTAAGGGGACTGATGCCTTGCTGTCCGGTCTACAGTGTTTCCTGAAGACCCCTGCTGCCCTGTTACCTTGTTACCTGAATCTATTACCTACTTAGCCTGTTCCTGACTTCCCTGTTTGCTGCCTGCCCGATTCCGGCTTGGACTTTGACTACTCTTTTGGATTGCCCTCTTGTACCTGAACTGCCCGCCTGTGTTTTGACCCGGCTTGTCTGCACCTCCCTGCTGTCTGCATCCTGCTGCTGGACTACAGTGCACCTCCCTGCTGTCTGCATCCTGCTGCTGGGCTACAGTGCACCTCCCTGCTGTCTGCATCCTGCTGCTGGACTACAGTGCACCTCCCTGCATCCTGCTGCTGGACTACAGTGCACCTCCCTGCTGTCTGCATCCTGCTGCTGGACTACAGTGCACCTCCCTGCTGTCTGCATCCTGCTGCTGGACTATAGTGCATCTACCTGCTGCCTGCATCCTGCTGCTGGACTACAGTGCACCTCCCTGCTGTCTGCATTCTGCTGCTGGACTACAGTGCACCTCCCTTCTGTCTGCATTCTGCTGCTGGACTACAGTGCACCTCCCTGCTGATTACAGGATCCAGCCCTCTACTCCAGCCTTCCAGTCAGGCACTTGTGCCCCTTTGTACTCTCGAGCCCCTGTCAACACTACCAGGGGTTCCGGAGTCAGAGGTATAGGAGAGGCCGTTCCCTGCATTCCGGGCTCTACCTACCAGGTACGTGACAGTACCGGACAGCCATGTCCGAGCCCACGCAGGGAACCTCGCCCATGGAGGACTTATGCCGTCATCTAGCTGTACTTACGCAAGCTGTTAAGGACTTACAAGACGGTTATAACTGACTGGAAGAGCGTGTCCAAGTTTTATCTACCCCAGCTCCTGGAACGTCCACTGCTCCTTCAGTGGTCATGCTCCCTCCTGAACCCAAAGTTCCCACACCAGAAAGGTTCTCAGGGGATCGCAGCAAGTATAGGGCATTCCGTAATGCCTGTGAACTTTTCTTTGCATTACAACCCAGAACCTTTTCTCTCGAAACTACCAAGGTGAGCTTCGTCATTTCCCTCTTACTAGGCGAACCCCAGGTATGGGCCCATCGCCTTTTGGAGCAGGATAACTGCCTTAACCACCTGGATACTTTCTTCCAAGCCATGGCCCTTCTCTATGAAGATCCGCAACAAGCAGCTACCGCAGAAGCAGCATTATTCTCTCTCCAGCAGGGCCGTAGGGCGGCGGAGGACTATGCATCTGAATTCAGGCGTTGGAGTTCCGATACAAATTGGAACGACGCCGCCCTACGTTACCAGTTCCGCATGGGTCTCTCCGAACCATTAAAGGATGAGTTGGCCCAGGTTGGCATTCCGGCAACACCTGAAGCTCTCATCAACCTGTCCATCCAAATAGACAGGCGTTTAAGAGAACGAAGAGCAGAACGTACTGCTGGTCCCTCTCGCCCAGTATGGATGCTACCACGTGTACCAAATCCTCCTGTTCACACTTCCGCTGATACTTCTGAGCCAATGCAATTAGGCTTGATCCATCCCTCTCTGACTCCTGAAGAACGAAGAACGTCAATGCTGGCGGGCTAACAATCTTTGCCTCTACTGCGGGGAATCTGGACACTATGTGAGGACTTGTCCCGCAAAGATCCATAAGCACATTACCCTCTCCTCTACCTCCTTACCTGCTGTGTTTAATAATGCAACTCATTTGGCTATCTCCATTTCTCTACAGCTTCCAGGAGGGAATACTCAAGTAACCGCCATAATTGAATCCGGAGCCTGCAGCGGGTTTATGGACTTATCTTTTGCCCGCAAACTCCAAATCCCTCTACGACCCAGAGTACAGGGACTGTCTGTACACCTAGATGACGGATCGGCTATTAAATCTGGGCCTGTAACCTAAGAAACGGTTGCTCTAAACACCATCATTTCCGGCAGCCATCGTGAACTACTCTGTCTTGATATCATCGAGTCTCCCTTGTTTCCCATCATACTGGGCATGCCCTGGCTCAAAGCCCATAATCCACAAATTGACTGGTCTACTGGAAAAATCAGTTTTCACTCCCCCTACTGCCGTCAGCATTGCCTATGGGGAGCTACCAACGTCCCATCTTCCTTGCTGTGTCTGGAAACTGATGATGAGACCTGCCAAGCTGTCCCCGAGGCATACCATAGTTTTCTGGATGTGTTCAGCAAAAAGGGGGCAGAGACACTTCCTCCACATAGACCCTATGACTGTCCGATTGAACTTCTCCCCGGAGCAGAGATTACCTTTGGGAGAATTTTCCCCCTAACCGAACTGGAGCTAGGTACTCTTAAAGAATACATTGATGACAATCTGAAAAAAGGGTTTATACGCCCCTCCACCTCTCCAGCAGGAGCAGGGATTTTATTTGTGGAAAAGAAGGATCACTCCCTACGCCCCTGCGTAGATTATCGGGACCTCAATAAAATTACAATCAAAAATCGGTACCCTCTACCTCTGGTACCTGAACTCTTTCAGAGACTTGGAACTGCGTCTATATTTATCAAACTGGATCTTCGTGGAGCTTACAAACTAGTCCGGATCTGAAGCGGGGATGAATGGAAGACTGCCTTCCGCACCCGCTTCGGACACTTTGAGTATCTTGTTATGCCCTTTGGGTTATGCAATGCTCCTGCCACTTTCCAGCATTTTGTTAATGATATTTTTAGAGCCTACCTTGACCTGTTCATCATAGCTTATCTGGATGACATCTTGATTTTTTCCTCCTCTCTGTCTACCCACCGGGAGCATGTCAGAAAAGTTCTAACTCGACTTCGCCAACACGGCTTGTACATAAAACCCGAGAAGTGCGAGTTCAAACGCCAAAGCATTCAATTTCTGGGCCTGATTATTTCTATAGATGGTGTCAAGATGGATCCGCAGAAGGTCTCCGCCATCCTGGATTGGCCAGCCCCTACAGATAAAAAGGGAGTTTAGCGCTTTGTGGGTTTTGCGAATTTCTATCGCAAGTTTATCAGGGGGTTTTCTTCCATCATCTCCCCCATCACAAGTCTGACTCGGCAAGGCACCCGGTTCCAATGGTCCCCTAAAGGCTCAAGCTGCTTTCACCTCCTTGAAAAATCAGTTTGTGTCAGCTTCTGTCCTGAAGCATCCTGACCCAGCTTTACCTTACATACTGGAGGTAGACGCCTCCGAGATAGCAGTAAGGGCGGTACTTTCACAGGGACAAGGATCCGAGGCTTTATTACATCCAGTGGCGCTCTTCTCCCGCAGGCTAACAGAAGCTGAGAAGAATTACGATGTTGGGGACAGGGAGCTACTTGCAATCAAAGCCGCACTTGAAGAATGGCGTTACTTCTTGGAAGGAGCGGCCCACCCTATTCTGGTGTACACCGACCACAAAAATTTAGAGTACCTGAAAGTTGCCAAGAGATTGAAACCACGTCAGGCCAGATGGGCACTCTTCTTTACTAGGTTCGCTTTTCACATCACTTACAGGCTGGGATCAAAGAATACCAAACCGGACGCGCTGTCCTGGATGTTCAGCGAACCTGAAGCTCCTTCTCCTCTGGATACCATTCTTGCTCCTGGAAATTTTGTCATGCTTCAAGGAGACCTACTGTCCCAAATCAAACAGGCATCTTCAACGGCTCCCCATCCAACAGACATCACTTTACAGTCCAGAGATGACCTATTATGGTACAAAGACAGAATTTTTGTGCCACAACAAACACGGGTTGCCGTCTTTAAATCTTGTCATGACCATGAACTAGCTGGCCACTTTGGTATACACAAGACCTCCAAACTCCTCCAACGCACGTTCTGGTGGCCTCAGCTTTTGAAAGATTGCAGACGTTATGTGGAATCATGCATTACCTGCATTCAGAACAAGGGCAGCAAGACCAAGGCTTGGGTGCTGCTAAAACCTCTACCTGTACCGGAAAGACCATGGAGGATGATCTCCATGGATTTCATTGTTGAATTACCACCATCAGAAGACTACACCACTATCTTCGTAGTGGTCCACAGACTTTCCAAGATGGCTCACTTCCTGCCTATGAAGGGTACCCCATCTGCCTCTGAAACCGCAGGGATTTTTATTAAAGAGATTGTAAGACTCCACGGTATACCTGCAAACATCGTATCTGATCGGGGAGTACAATTTACATCCAAATTCTGGAGAGCTCTATGTAAATCCTTGAAGATTGACCTTTCTTGCTCCTCTGCTTATCACCCCCAGACTAATGGTCAGACTGAACGAACAAATCAGACCCTTGAGCAATGCTTACGATGCTATTCTTGTTTTTCTCAGGATGACTGAGTTCCCCTATTACCTCTTGCCGAGTTCGCCTATAATAATTCTGTTCATTCTGCAACCAAGCAGTCTCCATTTTTTGCGAACTATGGTTTCCACCCCTTGTTTTTGTCTAACAACGTTCCAGAGTGTGCAGTACCGGCTGCCCAAGAAGCCTTGAGTTTCTTTAGCACAAATAACAAGCTACTCCAAGAGACAATGGCAAAGACTCAAGAACATAACAAAGAGACATTTGACAGAAAAAGGAGAGGGGAGCTTGACCTGAAAGCTGGAGATCAAGTCTGGCTGTCCATCCTGAATCTGAAGCTAGCATGCCCATCCAGGAAATTGGGCCCTAAGTTTGTGGGTCCCTTCCCAGTGGTAAGAAAAATTAATAACGTGGCTTATGAATTGAAACTACCAAAGTCATTTCGTATACACCCAGTTTTTCATGTGGCTTTACTTAAACCTTCAGTCTCGGACCACTTCTTCAACCGGAACACCGGTCCTCCTGAGCCTGTGCTCATCAACGGTGAAGAAGAATTTGAGGTTGAATCAATCATAGATTGCCAAAAGAGATGCAATCAGGTTCAGTATCTGGTAAAATGGAAAGGATATGGCCCTGAGGAAAACTCCTGGGAACCAGAGACTAATATCCACGCCAAAAGACTGATCCTAGCCTTTAAAAGATCTCACCCAAGTAAATTGGCCCAGTTGGGCATCCAGAGGCTGCCCATTGGAGGGGGGCAATGTCAGGAAATGCCTTCCAGCAAACGTCCTAGCAATATTAGAACTAGAAGAGAACGTGTGCACAAAGGAGCCGTCCGGCGCATGCGCAATAGCGCGAATAGGAGCGCACGTGCGCTCCTTGTGACAGCACTTGGCGCCAAGATGTGCTATTTAAGGGGACTGATGCCTTGCTGCCTTGCTGTCCGGTCTACAGCATTTCCTGAAGACCCCTGCTGCCCTGTTACCTTGTTACCTGAATCTATTACCTACTTGGCCTGTTCCTGACTTCCCTGTTTGCTGCTTGCCCCGATTCCGGCTTGGACTTTGACTACTCTTTTGGATTGCCCTCCTGTACCTGATCTGCATGCCTGTGTTTTGACCCTGCTGTCTGCATCCTGCTGCTGGACTACAGTGCACCTCCCTGCTGTCTGCATCCTGCTGCTGGACTACAGTGCACCTCCCTGCTGTATGCATCCTGCTGCTGGACTACAGTGCACCTCCCTGCTGTCTGCATCCTGCTGCTGGACTACAGTGCACCTCCCTGCTGTCTGCATCCTGCTGTTGAAATATAGTGGCACCTCCCTGCTGTCTGCATCCTGCTGCTGGACTACAGTGCACCTCCCTGCTGTCTGCATTCTGCTGCTGGACTACAGTGCACCTCCCTGCTATCTGCATCCTGCTGCTGGACTACAGTGCACCTCACTGCTGTCTGCATCCTGCTGCTGGACTACAGTGCACCTCCCTGCTGTCTGCATTCTGCTGCTGGACTACAGTGCACCTCCCTGCTGATTACAGGATCCAGCCCTCTACTCCAGCCTTCCAGTCAGGCACTTGTGCCCCTTTGTACTCTCAAGCCCCTGTCAACACTACCAGGGGTTCCCGAGTCAGAGGTATACGAGAGGCCATTCCCTGCATTCCGGGCTCTACCTACCAGGTATGTGACACTTTGCATGAAAGACATTTCTCATCAATATAATCATAAACACTGCATGATGTGCATAATGAAGGGCTATGCAATCTGTTCAGGAACGAAAACAGCAGCCTGACACACGGAGACTCCGCTTACACAAATCTGTCTGTGCACAGCCCTGCAAAATACATATACGGGAGGTCAAGGAAAATTATACAGCAGTGTCTGTGACAGTGGCGGCTGGTGCTCAAAATTTGTTTGGGGGGGTGCAAACAAACTGAAAAATACTGAAACCACCCCCCCCCCCAATCAATTGCAGCCTCACTGTGCCTGTCAAATGCAGCCATTTGTGCCCATCATATGCAGCCACTGTGCCCGTCAAATGCAGCCACTGTGCCCGTCAAATGCAGCCACTGTGTGCCTGTCAAATACAGCCACTTGTGCCCATCGTACACAGCCATTAGTGCCCATTGTACACAGCCATTTGTGCCCATCATATGCAGCCATTTGTGCCCATCAAATGCAGCCACTGTGCCCATCATATGCAGCCATTGTGCCCATCATATGCAGCCATTTGTGCCCATCAAATGCAGCCATTGTGCCCATCAAATGCAGTAATTTGTGCTCACCATATGCAGCCACTGTGCCCATTATATGCAGCCACTGTGCCCGTCAAATGCAGCCATTTTTGCCCGTCAAATGCAGCCATTTGTGCCCATCATATGCAGCCATTTGTGCCCATCAAATGCAGCCATTGTGCCCATCATATGCAACCATTTGTGCTCACCATATGCAGCCACTGTGCCCATTATATGCAGCCACTGTGCCCGTCAAATGCAGCCCCTGTGCCCGTCATATGCAGCCACTGTGCCCCCCATATGCAGCCACTGTGCCCCCCATATGCAGCCACTTGTGCCCGTCGTACGCAGCCACTTGTGCCCATCATATGCAGCCATTTGTGCCCGTCATATGCAGCCACTTGTGCCAATCAAATGCAGCCACTTTTGCCCATCATATGCAGCCATTTGTGCCCATCAAATGCAGCCAGGTGCATCCCCCGGCTCGGTTGTCACTTCACTAACCCCCCCCGCGCGGCAGGTCTGGCGGCAGTTACCGAGTGACGGGGCTTCCTACTCCTCTTCTGTAGCGGTGGCTGTGGCTCCTGTGTCCGCTCGGCTCCTCAGGCTTTTTCCGCCATGTCTCCTCTTCCTACAAAGCATTAGGCATCCAAAAGGATCGCCTAATGCTTTGGCCAATCGGGAGACAGGTCTCCGAAGGATGGTCCCACACGTTGTGTGGCATAGCAAATGAATTTTCACACTAACAGGGTGGGATCGAGACACAGCGCCCACCTGTCAGAAACCATAAACCTGACTGAGACCGAAGTATAGTAAAATTACACTTGTTTATTAATAAAAATAAAAAGGTAAATAGAGTAAGCATAGTCAAAGCATAGCCAGAGTCCAGTAACCGGATCGAGTAGTCAGCCAAGCCAGAGTTCAGTAACCAGATCGGGTAATCAGCCAAGCCAGAGTTCAGTAACCAGATCGGGTAATCAGCCAGGCCAGAAGTCAGGGATCCAAGTAGAGGAACAGCAAGCAGGATAAGGAGCCAGAAGGGATGTCAGCAAAGCCAGTCTTTAAACAGGAATGCAGGAGATGGTTTCTTGTGATGTGACCAAGGCGAAGGCAGGAATGAAGTGAGCTGGAGATCTTTAGGTAGGCGGGACTAACAAGCAGATCCACAACAGCTGGTTAACTGTGGAGAGAGATGAGAGCCGACAGCTGAGCGGCCAGCTCAGAGAAGGAAGGGCTGAGCCAGCCCTGACACCACCCTATTTTGAAGCCTATTAGAGCCTCTGGCTCTAATCATGTGCTTCAAAATACACCCCCGCCTATCCCCGCCATAGTAATTCATGTGTCCAGCATCCTAAAAGGGGCTGGGCACATGAATAGAGGGCGGCAGAGGTGTTAGGGGGGGCGGCACCCATGCGGCCACAATTCACTGGCCGCCACTGGTCTTTGATCTCTGTCAAGTGCTGGGGGCTGGATCGCCTCCACTGCTTTTCCTCCAATCAGGGGCCAAAGAAGCTGAGTGCGAGTTTACCTGTAGCCCTCACACTGGAGACTTGTACACCATCATCATGGTGTCCCAGGACGGGTCCCCCAAGGGCAGAGCGCATGTGTGACCCTCTTTGGGGTCACTGGTGGCTTAGGGAGAAGGAGGGGACCTCTGGGTGGACGTGGGAGAAGGAGGTTGCTCCTGGGTGGACGTGGGAGAAGGAGGTTGCTCCTGGGTGGACGTGGGAGAAGGAGAGGGCTCCTGGGTGGATGTGGGAGAAGGAGAGGGCTCCTGGGTGGATGTGGGAGAAGAAGAGGGCTCCTGGGTGGACGTGGGAGATGGAGAGGGCTCCTGGGTGGACGTGGGAAAAGGAGAGGGCTCCTGGGTGGCTGGGGGAGAAGGAGAGGGCCCCTGGGTAGCCGGTGGAGAAGGAGAGGGCCCCTGGGTAGCCGGCGGAGAAGGAGAGGGCCCCTGGGTGGCCAGTGGAGAAGGAGAGAGCACCTGGGTGTTTGGAGGAGGAGAGGGCCCCTGGGTGGCCATTTAGTGAAGAAGAGGGCCCCTGGGTGGCCGGGGAGAAGGAGAGGGTACCTGGGTGGTTGGCAAAGAAGGACTGGGCCCTGGCTGTTTAAAGGAGAAGGAGATGGCCCCAGGATTGGCCAAAATTGGAAGAGCTAGTCTTTGGGTGGTAGGAGGAGGAGAGGGCGCCACCCTTCTCCCCTGAGGACGGGGATACCCTTCTCACCCTGGAGAATGGGGACACACAGGGGATGGGGACACACTTCTCTTCCCCAGAGGACGGAGACACCCTTCTCTCCCCGGAGGTAGGGAACAACCTTCTCTCCCCTGGGGGACGGGGACACCCTTCCCTCCCCAGAGGTAGGGGACACCCTTCTCTCCCCCCGGAGGACGGGGACACCCTTCTCTCCCCCGCAGGACAGGGACACCCTTCTCTCCCCCGGAGGACGGGGACACCCTTCTCTCCCCCGAAGGACAGGGACACCCTTCTCTCCCCCGAAGGACAGGGACACCCTTCTCTCCCCCGAAGGTAGGGGACACCCTTCTTTCCCCCAGGGGACAGAGGACACCCTTCTCCCCCCGGAGGATGGGGACACCCTTTTCTCCCCGGAGGTAGGGGACACCCTTCTCTCCCCGGAGGATGGGGACACCTTTCTCTCTCCGGAGGACGGGGATACCCGGAGGACGGGGACACACTTCTTTTCCCCAGAGGACGGAGACACCCTTCTCTCCCCGGAGGATGGGGACACCTTTCTCTCTCCGGAGGATGGGGATACCCGGAGGACGGGGACACACTTCTTTTCCCCAGAGGACAGAGGACACCCTTCTCCCCCCGGATGTAGGGGACACCCTTCTCTCCCCGGAGGACGGGGACACCCTTTTCTCCCCGGAGGACGGGGACACACTTCTTTTCCCCAGAGGACGGAGACACCCTTCTCTCCCCGGAGGATGGGGACACCTTTCTCTCTCCGGAGGATGGGGATACCCGGAGGACGGGGACACACTTCTTTTCCCCAGAGGACGGAGACACCCTTCTCTCCCCGGATGTAGGGGACACCCTTCTCTCCCCGGAGGACGGGGACACCCTTTTCTCCCCGGAGGACGGGGACACCCTTCTCTCCCCGGAGGACGGGGACACCCTTCTCTCCCCGGAGGACGGGGACACCCTTCTCTCCCCGGAGGACGGGGACACCCTTTTCTCCCCCAGAGGACTTGGTAGCTGACTTTATCAAGCAATATGAAGACAACAGTCTGCCATGAGCAATATTGACATAAGGGTGGGCTGTCATTGATTGGGTGACATCACACATCACTAGGAAAGATCGTGTTGGCTAAGTCTGTAAACATCTGATCAGCCTTGGCTCTTCAACTTGGATGAAAGGAAGCGATGGCAGGGTCAGACGACAAGAATGTGAATTAGAAGTGATGATTTCTAAGAGCAGCAACATAAGTGTTTATTGTCCATCAGAACATCTCCACATACATGAGACTCGATGTCAGAGAAGTTATTAAATGAAGAGGAGTAAACCTCGGGCTGCTCCCGTGCTATAAACAAATAAGATGCAGCGCTAAAAAATGACTGTGGTGAAAAAAAGAGTGATATAGAAAGACTAAGGCCTAGTCTCATAACATAATCAATATGTGAAAATATTTTCATGAGACTATGCCTTAGTCTTCTTTATTTTCTTTTGCTACGGTCACTTTTTATTCATTGTTGGTGCTGCTTCTTTTGTATTGTAACTTTTATGCATGTGACCTATTGTTTATATGTGTATGAATTTTCACATATTGATTATGTTATGAGACTAGGCCTTAGGCCCCTTTCACACTTATACGACTTCAAAGTCGCGCGATTTTACCGCGATTTTGCGGCCGCGATTTGGGAGCAGTACTACTTTGTACGACTTTGCCACGTTTTTGGCATTAACAAATGAAAGCATACAGTAGTTGGTATGAATCATAAGAGAGAACTGCACGCCAAGTTTTAAATTAAAAAACTGGCCTGGGTTCCCCCCCAGGGGCATACCAGGCCCTTAGGTCTGGTATGGATCTAAGGGGAACCCCCTACGCCAAAAAATCGGTGTGGGGTCCCCCTCAAAATCCATGCCAGACCCTTACCTGAGCACGCAGCCCGGCCGGTCAGGAATGGGGGTGAGGACGAGCTAGCGCCCCCCCCTCCTGGACCCTACCAGGCCGCATGCCCTCAACATGGGGGGTAAGTGCTTTGGGGCATGGGGGGGCGCCCTGCGGCCCCCCCACCCCAAAGCACTTTGTCCCCATGTTGATAAGGACAAGGGCCTCTTCCCGACAACCCTGGCCGTTGGTTGTCGGGGTCCATGGCCGGGGGGCTTATCGGAATCCCGGAGCCCCCTTTAATAAGGGAGCCCCCAGATCCCGGCCCCCCACCCTATGTGAATGAGTATGGGGTACATGGTACCCCTACCCATTCACCTAGGGAAAAAAGAGTCAATAAAAAACACAGTATACAGGTTTTTAAAATAATTTATTAGGCAGCTCCGGGATCTTCTTCCGACTTCGGGGGTCCTCTTCCGACTTCGGGGGTCTCTCCGGCGTCTTCTCCCGGTGTCCGCATCTTCTGCCGGCTCCACCGCTATCTTCTGCAGCTCAATTGCTAGCGGTGGTCCGGACTTCTGCCTTCTTCTTTTCTTCCAGAGATGTTGACACAACGCAATGGTCTCTGAACGCTCCGCAACGGACTTATATAGGCGGTGACCCCGCCCCCTTATGCCGTCACAGTCCCTGGGCATGCTGGGACTGCGACGTTTTAGGAGGCGTGGTCACCGGGTGATGACCACGCCCCCTTATGATGGCACAGTCCCAGCATGCCCCGGGACAGTGACCTCATAAGGGGGCGGGGTCACCGCCTATATAAGTCCGTTGCGGAGCATTCAGAGACCATTGCAGCTGGAGAGAGCGTCGTGTCAACATCTCCGGAAGAAAAGAAGAAGGCAGAAGGCAGAAGTCTGGACCACCGCTAGCAATTGAGCTGCAGAAGATAGCGGTGGAGCCGGCAGAAGAGTCCACCGAAGTCGGAAGAGGACCCCGAAGTCGGAAGAAGATCCCGGAGCTGCCTAATAAATTATTTTAAAAACCTGTGTACTGTGTTTTTTATTGACGCTTTTTTCCCTTGGTGAATGGGTAGGGGTACCATGTACCCCATACTCATTCACATAGGGTGGGGGGCCAAGATCTGGGGGCTCCCTTATTAAAGGGGGCTCCCGGATTACGATAAGCCCCCCGCTCGCAGACCCCGACAACCAACGGCCAGGGTTGTCGGGAAGAGGCTCTTGTCCTCATCAACATGGCGACAAGGTGCTTTGGGGTGGGGGGGCCGGCAGGGTGCCCCCCATGCCCTAAAGCACCCACCCCCCCCATGTTGAGGGCATGCGGCCTGGTGCGGTCCAGGAGGGGGGGGCCGCTTGCCCGTCCCCACCCCCATTCCTGACCGGCCGGGCTGCGTGCTCGGATAAGGGTCTGGTATGGATTTTGGGGGGGACCCCATGCCGATTTTTCAACGTAGGGGGTTCCCCTTAGATCCATACCAGACCTAAGGGCCTGGTATGCCCCTGGGGGGGAACCCACAACGTTTTTTTCATTTAAAACTTGGCGCGGCGTTCCCCCTCTGGATTCATACCAGACAGCTGTCAGCACTGCCTGTCGCTCATCGGGAAAGGGAAAAAAAGTTTTCCTTTCCCGATCAGCGAGCCAGGCTTGTGCTTCCAAAGTCGTACTGAAGTCGTGTCTATATTATTCAGGCACGACTTGCATGCTACTTCAGGGTTTAACATTGAGGTCTATGGAGTACAACTCGCATAGAAGTTGGACCAAAGTAGTGCAGGGACTACTTTCAAGTCGGCACGACATAAAGTCGTGCCAATATAAATGGTAGTCATTGCAAATCATGGAGAATGACTTGTCATACGATTTTGCAGTACAAAATCGTGGGACAAGTCGTATAAGTGTGAAAGGGGCCTTAGTCTTTCTATATCACTCTTTTTTCACCACAGTCATTTTTTAGCGCTGCATCTTATTGTTTATATTTGCTATTTTGAGGTTTGATACTAGACTTCTAGGTGCTGGCAGCTTTGTTTCATATACCTTTTTTTTTTATCACATTCACATATTTGTGATTTGTTGTTTCCTTTGAGCGCAGCTTTATTTTTTGATTTGCCCCCATGCTATATACTGGTGATCTCATATCTGGATAGAGGGGGAGAATTTCACAACTTACGGAGACACAACTGAGCGAGGTGTGGCTACAGGAGCGGCGCCTGTAAGTACAGTCCTTAATAGTCGTGTAAGGGGAGCACACAGAGGGGTCAGTTCTGATAAGAGCTGTCACAGGAGGGCTCTCACACAATACACATGGTAGGCAGGGCGGTGAGGTTGGCACACTCAGGGTGATCAGGCAGCGTGGTGAGGTTGGCACACACAGGGTGATCAGGCAGGGCGGTGAGGTTGGCACACTCAGGGTGATCAGGTTCCTGTTCTTACGGGAGGTGGGGTCCTGGTCCCCAGGGAAGATGGGGTCCCTAGGTGAGATGGAGTCCCCGTTGCCAGGGGAGATGGGGTTCCTGTCCGTAGGCAAGATGGGTTCCCCATCCCTAGGGGAGATAATGTTCCTGTCCCCAGGGGAGAAGGGTGTCCCCTACCCCCAGGGAGAGAAGGGTGTCCCCGTTCTCCGTTGTCCCTGTCCTTCGGGGAGAGAAGGGTGTCCCTGTCCTCTGGGGGGAGAGAAGGGTGTCCCTGTCCTCTGGGGGGAGAGAAGGGTGTCCCTGTCCTCTGGGGGGAGAGAAGGGTGTCCCTGTCCTCTGGGGGGAGAGAAGGGTGTCCCTGTCCTCTGGGGGGAGAGAAGGGTGTCCCTGTCCTCTGGGGGGAGAGAAGGGTGTCCCTGTCCTCTGGGGGGAGAGAAGGGTGTCCATGTCCTCTGGGGGAGAGAAGGGTGTCCCTGTCCTCTGGGCGGAGAGAAGGGTGTCCCCTACCTCCGAGGAGAGAAGGGTGTCCCCGTCCTCCGGGGAAGAGAAATGAGTCCCCGTTCTCAGGGTGTCCCCATCCTCCGGGGGGGAGAAGGGTGTCCCTGTCCTCCGGGGGAGAGAAGGGTGTCCCCGTCCTCCAGGGGAGAGAAAGGTGTCCCCATCCTCCTCCAACCAACCAAGGACCATTTCTTCCAATTTTGGCCAACCCTGGGGCCATCTCCTTCAAACAGCCAGGGGCCCACTCCTTCTCTGCCAACCACCCAGGTGCCCTCTCCTTCCCCCCCCCCCGGCCACCCAGGGGCCCTCTTCTTCACTAAATGGGCACCCAGGGGCCCTCTCCTCCTCCAAACACCCAGGTGCTCTCTCCTTCTCCACCGGCCACCCAAGGGCTTTCTCCTTCTCCACTGGCCACCCAGGGGCTCTCTCCTTCTCCACGGGCCACCCAGGGGCCCTCTCCTTCTCCACCGGCTACCCAGGGGCCCTCTCCTTCTCCACCGTGACCCAGGAGCTCTCTCCTTCTCCACCGTGACCCAGGAGCCCTCTCCTTCTCCCATGCCCACCCAGGAGCAATCTCCTTCCCCCACGTCCACCCAGAGGCCCTCTCCTTCTTCATAAGCCACCAGTGACCCCAAAGAGGGTCACACACACGCTCTGCCCTCGGGGGACCCAGCACCCACCGTTCTGGGACGCCATGATGATGGTGTGCAAGTCTCCAGTGTGAGGGCTACAGGTAAACTCGCACTCAGCTTCTTTGGCCCCTGATTGGAGGAAAAGCAGCGGAGATGATCCAGCCCCCAGCACTTGACAGAGATTAAAGATCAGTGGTGGCCCGCGCATTGTGGGCGCATGGGTGCCGCTTCCCCTGACACCTCCGCCGCCCTCCCTATTCATGTGCCCGGCCCCTTTCAGGACTCCGGACACATGAATTACTATGGCGAGGATAGGCGGGGGGTGTATTTTGAAGCACGTGATTAGGGGTGATCAGGCAGCATGGTGAGGTTGGCACACACAGGGTGATCAGGCAGGGCGGTGAGGTTGGCACACTCAGGGTGATCAGGTTCCTGTTCTTAGAGGAGGTGGGGTCCTGGTACCCAGGGAAGATGGGGTCCCTAGGTGAGATGGAGTCCCCGTTGTCCGTAGGCAAGATGGGTTCCCCATCCCTAGGGGAGATAATGTTCCTGTCCCCAGGGGAGAAGGGTTTACCCTACCTCCAGGGAGAGAAGGGTGTCCCCGTCCTCTGGGGAGAGAAGGGTGTCCCCGTCCACCCGGAGAGAGAAGGGTGTCCCTGTCCTCTGGGGGGAGAGAAGGGTGTTCCCGTCCTCCGGGGAGAGAAGGGTGTCCCCGTCCTCCGGTGTCCCCGTCCTCCGGGAGAGAGAAGGGTGTCCCTATCCTCTGGGGGGAGAGAAGGGTGTCTCCGTCCTGAATGAATGAATGAATGAATGAGTGACTTGTATAGCGCTACCTATGCGAACTGAATCGCCTCATGGCGCTTTTTGCTGCCGGTGTCCATCTGCAGTATAGCGCAGTCCTTTGCCCCACGTTTACAAACACATACACATACAACATACACATATTTGGCCAATTTTTCGACAGGATCTAATTAACCTACCAGCATGTCTTTGGAGTGTGGGAGGAAACCGGAGTACCCGGAGGAAACCCACGCAGGCACAGGGAGAACATGCAAACTCCAGGCAGATGGTGTCGTGATCGGGATTTGAACCAGCGACCCTATTGCTGCTAGGTGAAAGTGCTAACCACTACACCACTGTGCTGCCCTCGGGGGAGAGAAGGGTGTCCCCTACCTCCGGGGAGAGAAGGGTGTCCCCGTCCTCTGGGGAAGAGAAGTGAGTCCCCATTCTCAGGGTGTCCCCGTCCTCCGGGGAAGAGAAGGGTGTCCCCGTCCTCCGGGGGAGAGAAGGGTGGCACCCTCTCCTCCTCCAACCACCCAAGGACCATTTATTCCAATTTTGGCCAACCCTGGGGCCATCTCCTTCTCCTTCAAACAGCCAGGGGCCCACTCCTTCTCTGCCAACCACCCAGGTGCCCTCTCTTTCCCCCCCGGCTACCCAGGGGCCCTCTTCTTCACTAAATGGGCACCCAGGGGCCCTCTCCTCCTCCAAACACCCAGGTGCCCTCTCCTTCTCCCATGGCCATTCCAGAAGCCCTCCGTTCTGGGACGCCATGATGATGGTGTGCAAGTCTCCAGTGTGAGGGCTGCAGGTAAACTCGCACTCAGCTTCTTTGGCCCCTGATTGGAGGAAGAGCAGCGGAGGTGATCCAGCCCCTAGCACAGAGATTAGTGGTGGTCCGTGCATTGTGGGCGCATGGGTGCCGCCTCCCCTGACACCTCCGCCGCCCTCCCTATTCATGTGCCCGGCCCCTTTCAGGACGCCGGACACATGAATTACTATGGCAGGGATAGGCGGGGGGTGTATTTTGAAGCACGTGATTAGAGCCAGAGGCTCTAATAGGCTTCAAAATAGGGTGGGCTTGGAGCGCAGAGCACTGTGTCCGGATCCCACCCTGTTAGTGTGAAAATAGTGAAAATTAATTTGCTATGCCACACAATGTTCCTCCCTGCCAATCAGCAGGCAGGTCAGTGAGACCTGTCTGCCGATTGGCCAAAGCATTAGGTGATCCTATTGAATGCCTAACACTTTGGTGGAAGAGGAAACATGGCGGAAGAAGCCTGAGGAGCCGAGTGGACACAGGAGCCACATCCGCTGCTACAGAAGAGGAGCAGGAATCCCCATCATTCGGTAAGTACCTCCAGACCAGCCAAATGACTGCATATGATGGGCACAAATGGCTGCATATGATGGGCACAGTGGCTGCATTTGACGGGCAAAAATGGCTGCATATGATGGGCACAATGGCTGCATTTGACGGGCATAAATGGCTGCATATGAGGGGCACAAATGGCTGCGTACGACAGGCACAAGTGGCTGCATATGGTGGGGACAGAGGCTGCATTTGACGGGCACAGAGGCTGCATTTGACGGGCACAGTGGCTGCATTTGACGGGCACAGTGGCTGCATTTGACGGGCACAGTGGCTGCATATGATGGGCACAAATGGCTGCATTTGACAGGCACAGTGAGGCTGCAATTGATTGGGGGGGGTTCAGTATTTTTCAGTTTGTTTGCACCCCCCCCAAATTTTTGAGCACCAGCCGCCACTGTCACAGACACTGCTGTATAATTTTCCTTGACCTCCCGTATATGTATTTTGAAGGGCTGTGCACAGACAGATTTGTGTAAGTGGACTCTCCGTATGTCAGGCTGCTGTTTTCGTTCCTGAACAGATTGCACAGCCCTTCACATTATGTACATCATGCAGTGTGGATGATCATATTGATGAGGAATGTCTTCATGCAAAGGCTTGGCCCCTCCCACAGGCACAGCTCTATATTTTTTCTTGACCTGCCATTGATATACACAGTGTTATGCAAGGGGCCCGCCCCCCTTCAGCAGAGCAGGCTAGGAGTGGGGGATGGGGCTGAAGGCGGTGCAGCTCTATATTTTTCCTCGACCTCGTCACATTGATATAGACTGCGCTATGCACGGGACCCGTCCCCCTTCTCCAGAGCAGGCTAGGGGCGTATTAGGGGCAGGGCTGGAGGCAGTGCTGACGATAATGTAATTAAGGAACTTGCACCGTCTCTGCCTGCCCGCTCGAGTTTAAAATTATCCTCGACTGAAAGGAGAGTCTGCGCATGCGCACTATAGCCGCGGTGAAGCCGCGCACGCACAGTGGAGTCCTGCAATCAGCTGTGTTGTGACTTAGCTGCACAGGAAGTGACGCGGTCGAGGTTCTGCATTGGTTGAGGAATTTTTTACCACACTGGCACTGGGGAGCTAAAGTTTATTCAGGGAACCATGAATGCCAACATATACTGTGACTAGGGATGAGCCGAACACCCCCCGGTTCAGTTCGCACCAGAACCTGCGAACGGACCGAAGGTTCGCGCAAACTTTAGAACCCCGTTAAAGTCTATGGGACTCGAACGTTTGAAATCAAAAGTGCTAATTTTAAAGGCTAATATGCAGGTTATTGTCCTAAAAAGGGTTTGGGGACCCGGGTCCTGCCCCAGGGGACATGTATCAATGCAAAAAAAAGTTATAAAAACGTCAGTTTTTTTCGGAAGCAATTATTTTAATGATGCTTAAAGTGAAAAAAAAGTGAAATATTCCTTTAAATATTGTACCTGGGGGGTGTCTATAGTATGCCTGTAAAGTGGCTTAGAACAGTCCCTGCACAAAATGACATTTGTAAAGGAATAAAAGTCATAAAGTCATTTAAAACTACTTGCGGCTTTAATGTAATGTCGGGTCCCGGCAATATGGATAAAAATCAGTGAGACAAACGGCATGGGTACCCCCCCCCCCCCCCAGTCCATTACCAGGCCTTTTGGGTCTGGTATGGATATTAAGGGGAACCCCGCACCCAAAAAAAAAAAAAAAGAAAGGCGTGGGGCCCCCAGGCCCTATATACTCTGAACAGCAGTATACAGGCGGTGCAAACAAGACAGGGACTGTAGGTTTGTTGTTAAGTAGAATATATTTATTTGTAATTTTGAACATTTTTAAAGTGTAGCTCCAGCCAAAAAAATCTTTTTTTAAGCTTTTTGGAAAACATAGGGAAGGGTTATCACCCCTGTAACATTTGTTTTGCTGTCTGTGCACCTCTTCAGAAGATTTCACCTCACTTTCTATCCCAATGACAAATGTTTTTGTTGGGGTTTTTAGTGAAACAAGGATTGGTGATAAAGCATCAGTGGAGAGGAGACACGTTTTTCCCATATCAACTCTTACAGGAGAGAATTTCCCTTCCTCGGGGTAGATTTAATCTTACTTCCTGTTGTCTCCTTCCGTTTGCAAGTAGGAGTCGTTTGTAAGTTGGATGTTTGAAAGTAGGGGCCTGCCCTATATACTTTGCAGAAATTGGGGCCTTAGGTGTTGGTGTTGCCACAACACTGTAAGCCCTCACAGTTACTCTTGGTGGGCGCTGGAATGGGCCCTGCTGTGAAATATTATATCAAGAATTGTAATTACATGCACCCGTTGAACAGGGGCAGAAAAATTGGGCCTTTGATGGTGGTGGTGTTGCCACAACACTGTCAGCCCTCACAGTTACTATTGGTGGGCGCAGGAATGGGCCCTGCTGTGACATATTAGATCAAGAATTGTAATTACATGTCCTTGTTGAACAGGGGCAGAAAAATTGGGCCTTAGGCACTGGTGCCACAACACTGCAACCCCTCACAGATGCTATAGTTTGAGCAGAAATGAGCCCTGCTGCAAAGTATTGCATCAAAAATTGTAATTATATGCCTCTGTTAAACAGGGGCTGAAAAATTGGGCCTTGGGCACTGGTGCCACAACACTGCAACCCCTTTACAGAAACTCTAGTTGGAGCGCAGGAATGAGCCCTGCTGCAAAGTATTGCATCAAAAATTGTAATTACACGCCCCTGTTAAACAGGGGCTGAAAAATTGGGCCTTAGGCACTGGTGCTGGTCCCACAACACTGCAAACCCCTCACATATACTTTAGTTGGAGTGCAGGAATGAGCCCTGCTGCAAAGTATTGCATCAAAAATTGTAATTACATGCTGAAAAATTGGGCCTTAGCCACTGGTGATGGTGCCCAGAACCAAAAATGTTCTTACAAGCTATCAGCATGATCATTGAGGAGGAAGAGGATAGTCACTCAGCATAACAGGATAGTCACTCAGCATCAGCATAGGCAGTCTTGAAGGGATCTGACATTTCAAAAATAATTATTTGGTTACATCAGCATCAGGTGCTTGGGTAGCTGGTGGTGATCCAAGACTGATTCATTTTTATGAAGGTCAGTCGATCAACCGAGTCGGTGGACAGGCGCGCCATGTGATCGGTTACAAAGCCTCCAGCAGCACTGAATGTGCGTTCCGAAAGAACGCTGGATGCAGGACAGGCCAGTAGCTCAATTGCATACTGTGCAAGCTCTGGCCAGTGATATATCCTCAAGACCCAGTAACCCAGAGGATTTTCGGTAGGAAAGGTGTCCAAGTCTGATCTTGCCCCTAGGTATTCCTGCACCATGTAAAACAGACGCTGACGATGGTTGCTGGAACCGATCATACCTTGGGGCTGCGGACTAAAGAATTGTCTGAATGCATCATGAATTCACCTTCTCCACCGCTCCTTCTGTGACTGACCGAAGCCTCAGCAACACGTTGTCCAGGAGGACCAGGAAATTGTAACCTCCCAGGCTCTGGAAATACATTGCACAAACCTTTCTGCACAAACCAAAGATGTTTCATCCTCTGCTCCCTCTGTGACGCAAGATAAGGTTCGCAACCTTACCCTTGTAACGTGGATCAAGGAGGGTTGTCAGCCAGTAATGATCTCTCCCCTTGATACCACGAATATGAGGATCCTTCCGCAGGCTTTGCAGGGAGGCCATGCAGCATAGGTTTGCTGAGGCATTCGGTCCAGAGTCCTCTGGGTCACTAAGGACGACATGATCCGCAGCCACCTCCTCCCAGCCACGTACAAGTCCATGGGTTTCTTCGGACTGTAAATGATCTCTTGAAGACTGCTGCTGATGCTGAGTGCCAGGCTCCACCTCCATGTTGACAGAAATGCTGCACCACCAAGTTAAGGACGTGAGCCAAACAGGGCACATGGGTCAGTTGTCCCTGTCAGAGGGCGGAGAGGAGGTTGGTGCCATTGTCGCAAACCACCATTCCTGGCTTAAGCTGGCGTGGCGTCAACCACCTCTGAACTTGCCCCTGCAGAGCTGACAATCTCTGCCCCAGTGTGACTCCTGTCCCCCAAGCACACCAGCTTAAGCACTGCATGGCATCTTTTTGCCTGCGTGCTTGCGTAGACCCTAGAATGCCTATGGAGCACCGCTGGTTCCGAGGACAAATCAGCACAGGAAGAGGCCATGGAGGAAGAAGAAGAGGAGGGGGTGGAGGAGAGAATGTGTGGCAGAATCACCACTAGTAGAATTTTGGAGGCGTGGTGGCGGAACAACCTCCAAGACTACTGCACCCTGTCCTGCATCCTTCCCAGCTGCCAGAAGAGTCACCCAGTGCGCGGTGAAAGATAGGTAACATCCCTGTCCATGCCTGCTGGACCATGAGTCAGAGGTAATATGCACCTTACTGCTGACCGCCCTGTCCAGCGAGGCCAAGACATTGCCTTCCACATGCCGGTAGAGAGCCGGAATCGACTTCCACGAGAAAAAGTGGCGTTTGGGAACCTGCCACCGAGGAACTGCACATTCCACAAACTCACGTAAGGGGGCAGAGTCTACCACTGGAAAGGCAGCAGTTGAAGTGCTAGCAATTTAGCCAAGCTAGCATTCAACCGCTGGGCATGTGGATGGCTGGAAGCGAACTTCTTTTGGCGGTGCAGCAGCTGGGACAGGGAAATTTGCCTGGTACATCGGTGTACCGATAGCAGATTGCCCGCAAGTACTTGGCTGTGACACACCTAATTCTACACCTTCATTCCTCTTAGTGCAGGTTTCAGAGAGGACTGAAGGTATAGTGGGGTTGGAGATCCCAGCTGAGGAGGAGCAAGGAGAGGTCTGCTTTGTTCTTTGATGTGGGTCTTTTAGGTACGCTTGCCAACGAACTGCATGGCAGGTCGACATATGTCTGGTCAAGCATGTGGTGCCCAAGCGGATGATGTTTTGGCCATGCGAGATACGCTTGAGACATATGTTGCAAATAGCAGCGGTGTGATCTGATGCACTCGTCTCAAAAAAGGCCCACACCAAAGAACTTTTGGAATAACGCGCAGAGACAGCAGCGCCCTGCACATGCGGAGCTCTGCGATGTGCTGTCCTGAAGCTAGCCCCTTGGGGGCATCCTGCCTCATTGGAGATGTGCCTCCTCCTCCTCCTGCTCCTCTCTCCTATCAGGCACCCACGTAGAGTCAGTGACTTCCTCATCATCCCCTCCCTCCTCATCACCGGAGAAAAACCTGGCAGTATACTGCAGCTGGGGAAACATGACTGCCAGATTGCTGTCCTTCTTGGGCACCCCCTCTCTCTGGGCTCACGTTACTGCCTTCCTCTAGCTGGGTACCATCATCGGAACCTTCAAAACGCTGGGCATCCTCCTGGAGCATGTACCCAACACTGTGGTCAAACAGTTCGGGGGACTCCTCAGGAAGACATGGTGGGGATAGGGAAGGAGTGACTGATGCCATTGAGCCGAGGGAAGAGGCTGCATTGGCAGCTGCTTTGCCAGACAAAGTACCCTGAGCCTGGGTGAGGGAGGATGAGGACGGCTTGGTCATCCACTCTACCAAGTCTTCGGCATGTTGCGGCTCAACACAGCCAGCTGCCGAAAAAAAGGACAAGCGTGGCCCACGGCCACGTGCTGATGAGGATGCACTGTGCCCACAACCAGCACTGTTGCCCCTAGACACAGAGCCTGCTTGCCCTCTTTTATTGGCTTGTGACTGTCTGCCTCTCCTTGTTGGCCTCCCAAACATACTGATGGCCTGCAGTGAGATGTAGCTGCACAAAGCTGGGATGTATATACTGATTATACTGCAGCTACCCGAATCAACTGCCTGCCTGTAGTATTATTAGTATGAGAACACCAGCAATTGCCTTCAGGTAGCTTTAGGTGCACACTGTGCAGAGGACACAGTACACTAACTGTAAATACTGCAGCTGCCTGTCTGTGGTATTAATAGGATCAGAACACCAGCAATTGTCTTCAGGTAGCTTTAGGTGCACACTGTGCAGAGGACACAGTACACTAACTGTAAATACTGAAGCTGCCTGCCTGTGGTATTAATAGGGTCAGAAATTTATATATATATATATCACATATATATATCACAACACCTAGGATGCATATATATATATATATATATATACACAATACACTGTAAGTGCAGCTAACTGACTCGCCTGCCTACTCTATCTAACTTAAATCAAATGACACTGTCTCTCTGTCTATCTCTCTCTGCCGCCGCAACACACTACACAAGGCCACCACGCAGGCGGCATTATATAGTGTGGGGCGTGTGCTAAACCCCCTGAGCCATAATTCACCAAATCCACCCTGGCTTTGGCCAATTACGGCTCTCTGTACAGACGGCGCTGTGATTGGCCAAGCATGCGGGAGCAGAGGATGAAACATCTTCGGGAGGCCTTGCAGAAAGGTTTGTGCAACGCGTTCCCAGAGACTGGGAGGTTACAAACACCTGTTTCTGGACAACGTGTTGCTGAGGCTTTGGTCATTTAAAGAAGGAGCGGTGGAGAAGGTGGCCGTTTGACCGATGCGTTCAGACAATTTTTTAGTCCTCAGCCCCAAGGTATGATCGGTTCCAGCAACCATCGCCAGCGTCTGTTTTACATGGTGCAGGAATACCTAGGGGCAAGATCTGACTTGGACACCTTTCCCACCGAAAATCCTCTGGGTTACTGGGTCTTGAGGGTGAATCACTGGCCAGAGCTTGCACAGTATGCAATTGAGCTACTGGCCTGTCCTGCATCCAGCGTTCTTTCAGAACGCACATTCAGTGCTGCTGGAGGCTTTGTAACCGATCACAGGGTGCGCCTGTCGATCGACTGACCTTCATAAAAATGAATCAGTCTTGGATCACCACCAGCTATCAAGCACCTGATGCTGATGTAACCGAATAATTTTTTTTGAAATCTCAGATCCCTTCAAAGACTGCCTATGCTGATGCTGAGTGACTATCCTGAGTAATTATCCTCTTCCTCCTCAATGATCACGCTGATAGCTTGTAAGAACATTTTTGGTTCTGGGCACCGTCACCAGTGCCTAAGGCCCAATTTTTCAGCCCCTGTTTAACAGGGGTGTGTAATTACAATTTTTGATGCAATACTTTGCAGCAGGGCTCGTTCCTGCGTTCCAACTAGAGTATCTGTGAGGGGTTGCAGTGTTGTGGCACCAGCACCAGTGCCTAAGGCCCAATTTTTCAGCCCCTGTTCAACAGGGGCATGTAATTACAATTCTTGATCTAATATTTCACAGCAGGGCCCATTTCTGCGCCCACCAAGAGCGAGTGAGGACTTACAGTGTTGTGGCACCAGCACCACCACCAAAGGCCCAATTTTTCTGCCCCTGTTCAACAGGGGCATGTAATTACAATTCTTGATCTATTATTTCACAGCAGGGCCCTGTGACGGCTTACAGTGTTGTGGTCACAACAACACCTAAGGCCCAAATTTCTGCTGAGTATATAGGGCAGGCCCCTACTTTCAAACATCCAACTTACAAACGACTCCTACTTGCAAATGGAAGGAGACAACAGGAAGTGAGATGAAATCTACCCCTAGGAAGGGAAATTCTCTCCTGTAAGTGTTAATATGAGAAAAACATTTCTCCTTTCCACTGATGCTTTATCACCAATCCTTGTTTCACAAAAAAACCCAAATTTTCAAAAAACATTTGTCATTGGGACAAAAAGTGAGGTGAAATCTTCTGAAGAGGAGCACAGACAGCAAAACAAATGTCACAGGGGTGATAACCCTTCCCTATGTTTTCCAAAAAGCTTAAAAAAGATTTTTTGGCCGGAGCTAAACACGTTAAAAATGTACCCGTTCAAAATTACAAACAGATTCTACTTAACAACAAACCTACAGTCCCTGTCTTGTTTGCACCGCCTGTATACTGCTGTTCAGAGTATATAGGGCCTGGTTGCCCCACACCTTTCCTTTTTTTAATTTGAGTGCGGGGTTCCCCTTAATATCCATACAAGACCCAAAGGGCCTGCTAATTGACTGGGGGGTACCCATGCCGTTTGTCTCACGGATTTTCATCCATATTGCCAGGACCCGACATTAGATTAAACCCGCAGTTTTAAATGACATTTTTTTCTTTAAAAATTACATTTTGTGCAGGGACTGTTCTAAGCACGGGAAACATGCGCCACTTTACAGGCATACTATAGACACCCCCCCCCCCCCCGGGTATGATATTTAAAGGAATATTTCACTTTTTTTTTTTTACTTTAAGCATCATTAAAATCATTGCTCCCGAAAAAACAGCCGTTTTTAAAAGTTTTTTTTGCATTGATACATGTCCCTTGGGGCAGGACGCGGGTCCCCAAACCCTTTTTAGGACAATACCATGCAAATTAGCCTTTGAAATGAGCGCTTTTGATTTTGAACGTTCGAGTCCCATAGACGTCAATGGGGTTCTAACGTTTGTGCAAATTTTCGGCCCGTTCGCAGGTTCTGGTGCGAACCGAACCGGGGGGGGGGGGGGGGGTGTTCGGCTCATCCCTAGTGAGTACATATTTTCTTAATTCATTGTGGACAGGACTAAAAAAAGTTAATTTTAAAAATCATCCTGTGGAGATTCTTAGCTCCTTGAGTGGCCCCAATCCTTAGATCATCTTCACTTGACCCAGGATTCCCAGAACCTGCAGCACAAATATGTATATGAACAACCAAGTGTAAGTAAATATTTTCTTAATTCATAGGATCACTATGGAAGCCAGGCAACTAATATTTTTAGAAGGATAGGGCCAACAATGGCTGTCTGTATTATCCTCAGTAGAGGTTTGCTTTAATAATATTTGAAGCAGATGTAAAGCTCTCCTGTCACCACTGAGATCTTTGCCCAGTCTTCTTCTGGATTTACTTCTTTAGCCTTCTTGAATTGTCAGCCTGGTCTGATGCATAGCTCCAAACTGCCCCTGATTTCAAGGGACTGTCCCTGATTTGGAACAAAGTCCCTCTGTCCCTTTTTCCTCCTCATTTGTCCCTCACTTTGGTCTGATCTATATAATTGTTTATAAAATGCACTTTTTATCCTTCAAAAAGTGTTTCCCAGTGCTAAACATTTCATCCAAATTCTAAATTGCTGCATTTGTAAATTTCGAAAGTCAGTATAAAGGAAAAGTAGTGGTTAAAAAAAGCACTTGTGGGTTGAACAAATATTTTTTTTTGTATAGTTCTCCTTCAAGGGGACATGGCAGGGGGTGTGTCCTATGCCTACATACTTTTGCGAATAGGTGTCCCTCATTACCATCTCAAAAAGTTGGAAGGTATTTGTGATGTAATTGCTGCACAATTCATCCAACTGCACCTAAGGCATGTACACTGAACTGGGTGTGTTTGAGTCAGGCTACAATATAAAGAAACTTGCTAACAGGCAGGTAAGAAACTTTCATTGCAGAATACATGTACAAAGTCTCTTCTACAATAAAAGTCTTCCTACTATAAATGTTTTTCTTCACTAAAATCCTGTTTAATATAAGAAACAATCCCTGACTGGTTATAAACATATGGAATGGTTTAGTGTGGTTGGGTGGCACCAAAAACATACAGTGCTGTGAAATAGTATTTTTCTCCTGTCCTGATTTTTTGTTTTTTTTTGCATATTTGTCACACTCAAATGATTCAGATCAAACACATTTTAATATTACACAAAGATAACCCCAATAAATCCAAAATGGGTTTTTTAAATGATGATTTCATTTATTAAGGGAAAAAAGCTGTCCAAACCTGCCTGGCCCTATGTGAAAAAGTAATTGCTCCCTAAACCTAAAATCTGGCTTTGGTGGCAACAACTGCAATCAAGTGTTTGTGATAACTGCCAATGAGTCTTTCATATCGTTGTGGAATTTTGGCCCACTCTTCCTTGCAGAATTGTTTTTAATTTACCCACATTGGAGGGTTTTTCAGCATGAATGGCCTGTTTAAGGTCATGCCACAGCATCTCAATCGGATTTAAGTTCGGACATTAACTAGGCCACTCCAAACCTTCATTTTGTTTTTTTTGAGCCATTCATTCGGGCAAGAAAATACACTGACTGGAAGTATCAATGAACTACCACAGTGCTCCACAGCGCCGTGGTAATTCATTGAGAACTACAGGCCAACAGCTGCAAAGTTTGTTGGGGCTTGCAGTTCATTCACACACACAGCTGTGTAAATGAATGACGCGGCTGTGCGGGTGGAGCCCCATGCAACCACACTGATTTCAAGAAGTGACAGCTAGTACGAGGAACTTCTCCCCGTACTGCTGTCACAGGGAGGGAGTAGATCAGGCAGTGGCTGCAGCATTGGAAACATGTTCCCAAAGGTGAACTTATCCTTTAACCCTTTTGCTGCCAGGCCCTGTGCTCTATTTTGCACACTCAGGTGGCCAGACCATGGCCAGCTCCACAGCGCCGTGGTAATTCATTGAGAACTACAAGCCAACAGCTGCAAAGTTTGTTGGGGCTTACAGTTCATTCACACACACAGCTGTGTGAATGAATGACGTGGCCATGCGGGTGGAGCCCCATGCGACCACACTGATTTCAAGAAGTGACAGCTAGTACGAGGAACTTCTCCCCGTACTGCTGTCACAGGGAGGGAGTAGATCAGGCAGTGGCTGCAGCATTGGAAACATGTTCCCAAAGGTGAACTTATCCTTTAACCCTTTTGCTGCCAGGCCCTGTGCTCCATTTTGCACACTCAGGTGGCCAGACCATTTTTGCAATTTTTCCTTTGCTTTTTTAATTTTTCCCTTCTAGCTTTCAGAGTTTGTAAAAGACCCCCAAAACCATTTATTTTGCGAAAGCACATGATCAGTAGAATGAAAAGAAGGTGGTACTGATTTTTTAGACCCTGTGGTATTTGCGCAAATGTTGAGCAAACCAATATATATTGCAAAAAATACACTAAAACCATTATTAGCAGATAAAAACACAACACATTTTACAAATCTCCTACTAAATATAAAAGCTTAACCTGTATTGAGTTAATAAATAACAAATATTTGTAACTTTTAAATTGCGCCTTTTTGCAAAATGGTGAAAGTTGAACAGAGGTAAAGTGTACATTTCCAAATTTCTCAAAAAATCTGAAGGTTATCATTTTTCCCTTACAGCTTTCAGAATTTGTGAAAGACCCCGAAAAGCATATATTTTCTGAAAGCATATGACCTCTAGAATAAAAAGAAGCTAATTTTACAAAATTCCTGCTAAATCCCTATTAAATATAAAAACTTAACCTGTATGGAGTTAATAAATAACAAAAAAATTGTAATTTTTACATTGCGCCTTTTTGTAAAATGGTGAAAAGCGAACGTACCCAAAAAAATTCTCTAAAAATCTGGAGGTTTTCATTTTTCACTTACAGCTTTCAGAGTTTGTAAAAGACCCCCCCCCCCCCCCCCTCAAACCATATATTTTATGAAAGTATAGGACCAGTAGAATAAAAAGAAGGTGCTACTGATTTTTAAGGCCCCACTATATTTGCGCAAATGTTTACCAAAGCAATATTTCCGCTAAAAATACACTAAAATCATTAATAGTGGATTCATACAAAATTCCTGCTAAATTCCTAGTAAATATAAACGTTAAAACTGTAATATTTGTACATTTTAAATTGCACCTTTTTGTGAAATGGTGAAAACTGAAGGTATGCAAAACTGTAAATATAACTACTCCAAAAATCCGGAGGTTACCATTTTTCACTTACAGCTTTCAGAATTTGAAAAGACACCCCCAAAATAGACATTTTCTAAAATCACATGACTTGTAGAAGAAGTTCTACTGGTTTTTTGGGCCCCGCAATAATTGCGCAAATGTTCATCATATCACTATTTTCACAAAAAATACACTAAAATCATTAATATTGCACATAAACACAACGTAACTTACAAAATTCCTGCTAAATTAGTACTAAATCATCGTTCACATGTGGCATACTAAAGTGTACGCCCATGGAGGGCCATGTTTACCTGCATGGGGATGCACAGGCGTTCCGTGCATCCCTGTACAGCCAGTCCCATTTATGCCAATTAGGATGCAACGGCTGCACAGGCACAGCTGCTTTTCCCAATCTGACATCCGTGTGGGTACATGACCCCGAACGCAGACAGTGTGAGCGCAGGGACATGCATGCGGACCTGCATGGATGTAATATTGGGAGCAACTTCTATGTTCGGGCAGTTGCTACTTCCCAAATGACACCAATGGGACTGCCTGCACAGAGATGCACGGAACACCTGTGCATGCCTGTAAAGGTACGCTGTGTATGCCCTGTGTGAACAAGGCATTAGGCCCCTTTCACACAAGCACACTGATCGGGTCTGCCTGTCCGTTTTTCAGACGGGCCCAATCGGACCACCCATTGTTCTCTATGGAGAAGCTGATGTAAATTGACATGCCCCCGTTTACACCCGCCTGCATCCGATCCAGTCCAGTACGCTAAAAACAGACCGATGGGGATTCCATTCTCCATCCATCTAGCAGATTGGATCAGATGGTATCAGATGGAAATGGACAGGCAGTTTGTTTCCTTCCGACTGCCCCATAGAGAACAGCGGCCTTTTTCTGTGTCCGCTCTGCATTAGTGGACACGGACCTGTCATCCGCATGCTCAGCGGGGATCAGCAGACAGATCCCCTGCTGAGCAGGCTGATCTACTTGACAGAGTCTGCTCCATGTGACAGGGGTTTAAACGGTCCATTAGGGGCGCTGGGGCGCCGCTCCCCTGCAGGGCGCCGGATTCATACGTTTGTATGAGTTTTTTTTCAAGCCACATGATTAGATCCTGAGGCTCTAATTGGCTTGAAAAAGTAAACCACCCACTTGTGACAATAACAAATTAATATTCGCTATTGTCTTCCAGCTTCTCCCGAGAAAGCCATGGAGGGGTGAGTGCTGGGGGAGACTGTCACTGTGGAGGGGTGAGTGTGGGAGGGGAGCCATCACTGTGGAGAGGCTGGGTGTTGCTGGTTCGTCGTCAGCTCTCCCTGATCCTCTGTGCCTAGATTGTCCTGTTTACCTGCCTGCTCTGTGTACTGAACCCTTGGCCTGTTTAACCATTACTCTGCTGGATTGCCTGATACCCTGACCTCTGCCTGTATAACGGACTTGCCTCTGCCTGATTGCCTGATACCCTGACCTCTGCCTGTATAACGGACTTGCCTCTGCCTGATTGCCTGATACCCTGACCTCTGCCTGTATAACGGACTTGCCTCTGCCTGATTGCCTGATACCCTGACCTCTGCCTGTATAACGGACTTGCCTCTGCCTGCACAAACGGACTTACCACTGTCTAACTGCCTGCTACCCATCTGACCCCTGATTATCATACGGTCTTGCCTCTGCCTGATACTCAGTCCTGACCTTTGGACCCTCACACGGATCCCAGTGCACCCGTTTCCAACCTTCGCATCTCTTGCCTACCGGAAGCCCGTGCCTCAGCGTGCCCCCAGCTCTCTGTACCCACTTCGGGGGTCTGGGTGCGCGTAGTCGTAAGGGTGAGCCGCTCTCGGCATCTCGACCTCGGTGAGTATTAGTCCTTGACAGTACGAACCAGCCAGATGTCCGAGGCCGACAGAGCGCGCTCTCCTCTGGAGATCCTGTGCCAACAGGTATCTACTCTTGCTGACTCAGTACAGAAATTACAGGAAGGTTATACCCAAATTGATAACCGCCTTCAGCAGATCACAGGGTCACTGCCCTCTGCAGCCGCAACTCCCGCACCCAGCAGTGGGCGTTCGCTCCCTCAGGCTTCCGCCAACCCCACCGTCGTCATGGCACTTCCGGAACCCAGGGTTCCCACACCGGAACGGTTCTCGGGGGACCGTAAGAAGTTTAGGGCCTTCAAAAATGCATGCTCCCTCTACTTCGCCCTCCAGCCGAGAACCTTTTCTTCAGAAATCGTTAAGGTGGGATTTGCGATTTCCCTACTGTCCGAAGAACCCCAAGCTTGGGCCCACGGTTTGATGGAACAAAGCAGTCCTGTTCTGAATACAATCGAAGCCTTCTTCGAGAGTATGTCCCAGCTCTATGACGACCCACAGCGTTTGGCTACAGCGGAGGCCATCCTGCACCATCTGTCCCAAGGAAGAAGGCCTATTGAGGACTATACTGTGGAATTCCGTCAGTGGGCGGCCAATACAAATTGGAACGAGCCGGCCCTACGCTATCAGTACCACCAAGGCTTGTCCGAGTTACTCAAGGACGAATTAGCTAGGATGGAAACCCCTGCTTCCTTGGAAGAACTCATTCAAGCGGCCACGAAACTAGATAGGCGACTGCGGGAGCGACGCTCAGAGCGTTTCCAAGGCCCACGCCCCACCTGGGCGTCGCCAAGACCCCACTCAGCACAGACCCCGACCTCAACTTCGGCTGCTACTGCACCGGTCCCTGAGGTCGAACCAATGCAGCTCGGCCTGGTTCGGGGCCCGCTAACCTCCGAAGAGAAGCAACGCAGACGACAGTCCAACCTATGTCTCTACTGCGGAGGAGCCGGACATTTCCTGCGCAGCTGTCCGATCAGGCCCAGTAAGTCTCCTCAGCCAAATGTGTTGAACTATCCAAACAATAGTATTCCCAAGACTTATGTGATGTTGTTTATCTCCCTACAGTTTCTGGAAGGGGAGACCCGCTTGCAGGCCATCATTGATTCCGGAGCGTGCAGTTGCTTCATAGATTCTGCCTTGGCGCACAGTTTGAATATTCCTCTGCAAACCAAAGATCAAGATTTACGGGTACATCTGACCGCCTACCACCTCATCGGTCCTACGACTGTCCGATCGACCTCCTTCCCGGGTCCAAGATTCCATTCGGCCGGATATTTCCTCTCTCAGAAACCGAGCTAGAAGCTCTTAAACAATATATTGACGAAAATCTCAAGAAAGGCTTCATCCGTCCTTCATCTTCGCCCGCCGGAGCGGGTATCTTTTTCGTTGGGAAAAAAGATGGTACCTTGATACCCTGTGTAGATTATCGGCAGCTCAATAACATCACGATTAAGAACCGGTATCCTCTACCACTCATTCCCAAGCTATTTCAGAGGTTTCGATCAGCTAAGGTGTTCTCTAAACTTGATCTCCGGGGGGCCTACCATCTCATCAGGATCAGGGCTGGGGACGAGTGGAAGACGGCTTTTAGGTCCAGATTCGGGCATTTCGAGTACTTAGTGATGCCATTCGGACTCTGTAATGCCCCGGCCACCTTTCAACACCTGGTGAATGACATATTCCGAGAATACCTGGATGACTTCCTTGTTGTATACCTGGACGATATTCTTATCTTCTCCCCCACTCTGGAGATACACAAGAGACACGTAAAGAAAGTCCTTACCATACTTCAACAGCACAAGCTATACCTGAAAGCTGAAAAGTGCGAATTTGAAAAATCAACCATACAGTTTCTGGGGTTCATCCTTTCAACCAATGGGGTCGCAATGGACCCACAAAAGATTCAGGCAATTCAAGAGTGGCCGGCTCCATCTAACAAGAAAGGGGTACAGAGGTTTATAGGGTTTGCCAACTTCTATCGAAAATTTATTGTTGGATTCTCTGCCATTGTGGCACCTATCACCCAATTAACTCGGCAGCACAGTTCTTTTCAGTGGTCCTCAGCCGCTCAAGAGGCTTTTTTAAAATTGAAGAAGTTGTTCAGCTCCGTCCCAATCCTCTGTCATCCTGACCCGACTCAACCTTTCGTATTAGAGGTAGACCCATCTGAGATCGCAACTGGAGCAATTCTCTCCCAGAGACAGGGACCTAAGGCCATTCTACATCCGGTAGCTTTCGCTTCCAGGAAACTCAGTCCACCGGAACTCAACTACGATGTGGGTGACAGGGAGCTGCTGGCTATAAAGTTCGCTTTAGAGGAGTGGAGGTATTTGCTGGAAGGAGCAGTACACCCGGTCATGATCTTTTCAGATCACAAGAATCTAGAGTACCTCCGAACAGCAAGACGACTAAAACCCCGCCAAGCCCGTTGGGCCCTCTTCTTTTCCCGTTTCAACTTTCATATACCCTACAGACCTGGAGGAAAGAACGGAATGGCTGATGCTCTTTATCGGATGTTCTCCGCAGACTCTCAAACGTCAGCACCAAGCACGATCCTCTCTCCACAAAACTTCCTTGGATTAACTCAGGTGGATTTAATGTCATCCATTAGATCCTCATCTAGTTTGTGCACTGAACCAGTAGTACACTCCTTGAGGAAATATGAGGATCTTTTCTGGATTAAAGGAAAAATATTCGTACCACAGGTGACACGGCCCCTAGCCCTTAAGATGTGTCACGGCCATAAGATGGCAGGACACTTCGGGATTAAGAAGACGTCTGAGCTACTTTCTCGCTCCTTCTGGTGGCCGGGATGGAGACGGGACTGTAAGGATTATGTGGCGTCCTGTTCTCTGTGCCAGCGGAACAAGGGCCAAAACACTAGGTCCTGGGGTCTGCTCAAACCATTGCCCATCCCGGAACGGCCATGGGCTGATGTGTCCATGGATTTTATTGTCGACCTACCAACCTCAGAAAATTTTTCTACCATTCTTGTCGTTGTCGACCGCCTCTCCAAGATGGCCCATTTCTTGCCTATGAGGGGCACTCCCTCTGCCGTAGACACAGCCAATGTCTTTCTGAAAGAGGTCGTTAGGCTCCATGGTGTACCAAGAAGCATTGTGTCGGATAGGGGCGTGCAATTTACGTCCAAATTCTGGAGGGAACTCTGCAAGTCCCTGGGCATCAAAGTCTGTCTCTCTTCAGCTTATCACCCCCAAAGCAACGGCCAAACGGAGAGGACAAACCAAACGTTAGAGCAATACCTCTGTTGCTTTTGCTCAGGTTCCCAGGATGATTGGGCGAGTCTTTTTCCCTACACTGAATTTGCTTATAACAATTCAATTCATGCCTCTACCAACCAGACACCCTTCTGGGCAAATTGTGGGTTCCATCCCACGTCCTTTGCTAACGACATTCCCGAAATGACAGTCCCCGCAGTCCAGGACAGGATAACCTCGTTGCAATCCAACTTTCAGAAAATCCAAGATATGTTACACAAGGCGCAGGAAGACTACAAGAAACAGTACGATCGGGGCAGAAAGGCGAACCCAAAGTTTGACTTAGGAGAAGAGGTCTGGTTGTCCACCACTAACCTTAGATTACCGTTGCCATCTCGAAAACTTGGACCCAAGTTCATTGGTCCTTTCCAAGTCAAGAGAATCATTAACCCTGTGGCTGTTGAGCTAGCACTACCCAAGACATATCGGATTCACCCTGTTTTCCACGTGTCATTATTGAAGCCTGTGGTGCCTAGCCCTTTTCCGGGAAGAAGAGAGCCTCCTCCTCCGCCAGTCAGAATAGATGGCGAAAATGAGTTAGAAGTGGAATCCATTCTGAGCTGTAGAAAGAAGGGCAGGCAGCTACAGTATCTGATTCAGTGGAAGGGTTACCCACCTGAAGATAATTCTTGGGAACCCGCTAGGAACCTGCATGCTCCACGGTTAATCCAAACTTTCCACCAAGATCATCCAGAATTGATGGCTAGTCTGGGCGTCCAGTGTCCGCCCTTAGGAAGGGGGTACTGTCAGGAGTCTGGGAGCGTCTCCACTCGCCGGGCTCCGGTGCGCATGCGCGGTGGACTGGCGCTTCGCCGCACACCTGTCCGCGGCCTGATGGTGCGGCGCGCGCGGCGGTCCCCGTGTGCGCGCAGTTGCCCGTGCGGGTGCCCGGTAGCGCGTCACGCTGACGCGCTCGCCAGGTGGGGAAACTATTTGACGGCTCCAGTGCCCAGTCGGGTTGCTGGTTTGTCGTCAGCTCTCCCTGATCCTCTGTGCCTAGATTGTCCTGTTTGCCTGCCTGCTCTGTGTACTGAACCCTTGGCCTGTTTAACCATTACTCTGCTGGATTGCCTGATACCCTGACCTCTGCCTGTATAACGGACTTGCCTCTGCCTGATTGCCTGATACCCTGACCTCTGCCTGTATAACAGACTTGCCTCTGCCTGATTGCCTGATACCCTGACCTCTGCCTGTATAACGGACTTGCCTCTGCCTGATTGCCAGATACCCTGACCTCTGCCTGCACAAACGGACTTACCACTGTCTAACTGCCTGCTACCCATCTGACCCCTGCTTATCATACGGTCTTGCCTCTGCCTGATAGTGGGAGGCGTCAAAAAGGAAAGGGCGAGGTCTGGCGCCCCCCCATCCTAAAACTTCACCAGCCGCCACTGATCAGCATCATATACTAAATTTACCTAAAAGATTTTTTTAAATGCATATGTCTTATTTTTTAAAATAACCAATGGAAGGACTGATTTATAAATAACAAATTGTAAATATATCTCACACTGACCCATACATGGCGGCGAAGCGATGTCATGAATGGGATTGTGTGTACCATACATGTGAACTCCTACCCTCCAGATCATTACACCAAAATTGTATATGGATATATAAATGATCTCCATCAAACAAAGTACAAATAAAGAGTACTTTTTCTTCTTTTTTGTTCACATTTCTTTATATGGTTAGATTTATATATGTTTGATGGTTTTACATGTACTGTCATGGTCAATTGTCTGTTGGTATTTATTTGCATATGGGCGTTTTCAGATTGGTAGGGGGTGATCAGCTTCTATTGATGTGCATTTGATACTTCAAGTTAAATCTTTTTCTTTTGCTTATTGTTAAACAAAATGAGACAATGGGGTTTATTTACTAAAGGCAAACTCACTTTGCACTACAATGCCCTGCAAGGGCACTTGGAAATGCAGTCGTTGGAGATCTGTGGGGGACATGCAAGGAAAACAAAAAAACAGCATTTTTGCTTGTACATGAATAGATGATAAAATCAGCAGAGCTTCCCCTCATTTCAGATCTTCCCCTCATATCTACAGTGACTGCACTTTGTAGTGCAGAGTGGATTTGCCTTTAGTAAATCAACCCCTATGTGTGTAATTTTTCTTCCCCCATCTGGTTCTGAATATATAGCTTTCTTTTGGTGGTATTTGATCACCTCTGCGGTTCTTATTTTTGTGCTATAAAAACAAAAAAAGAGTGACAATTTTGAAAAAAAAAATACATTTTTTTACTTTCTGCTATAATACATACCCCCCCCCCCAAAAAAAAAAACATATAAAAAAATGTATTCATCAGTTTAGGCCGATATATATATTCTTCTACATATTTTTGTTAAAAAAAAAAAATCACGTCTACAAACTTTGGATAAATTTAGGGACTTTTATTTATTTTTATTATTTTTACTGGTAATGGCGGCGATCTGCGATTTCTACTGGGACTGCGACATTGCGGCGGACAAATCTGACCCCAAATGGGGACCAGTGACATTATTACATAGATCAGTGCAATAAAAATGCACTAATCAATGTATAAATGACACTGGCAAGGAACACTAGGGGGCGATCAAGGAGATTGTGTTCCCTGGGTGTGTTCTAACTGTAGGGGCGGATTAAGAACATCATAGGTCTGGTGCTGAGGATTTTGGTGGGGCTTTGTAAAAAATAAATATGCAAACAATTTTTTGCTATAACAAAATAAATTAAATAGAGAGAGGGAGGATGAGAGAGAGAGAGAGAAAGGGGATAAGAGAGGGGTGAGGGGTAAGGGAGGGAGGATGAGAGAGAGAGGGGGGATAAGAGAGGGGTGAGGGGTAAGGGAGGGAGGATGAGAGAGAGAGAGAGGGGGGATGAGAGAGAGGATGCGCATGAGCATGCGTGGGAGTGACAGCAATGCAGCCCAGCCAAGGCAAGGCACAGAACCCGGAAAGAAGACCGGGTGAAGATGGACACGCCCGGGACCTGCCGGATTGATCACAGCGCAACGCTGGAGGGCTCAGTCTGACAGGTAAGTGTACCCTAATGTACTAATATGCTGTGCATACTAGTGCACTATAGCATAACCTACCTCAGGGCCTCTAAAAAGTAGTAGTGTTAGTGAAGCTTACTACCAGTTTAATATGACAGGATCCCAGGAGCCTCTCATGGTTCCCCCTACTGACCCAGTGGCCCTTGAGCAGTGCATAGTTGCCAAAATTTCAAAAATATTTTCAGGGACACTTTTTTTTACCAATGGTATATTTAGAGCAGCTGACATCCCCTATGTTCCTCTATACATCACAGAAGTAATCACAAAATTAAATGAGCACTAATAATGGGTGGAACAAATATGAGGACTGAGAAGATTTCCTTTAGTTGAACAAACAAAAGTGTGCCCATTCTAAAGCTGGTAACATTGAGGATATTCAATATAAGAACTGCTTTTGTGGGTAAGAGGCATAGGGGAGGACTATGGATGGTATAAAAGTGGGAAGTATGTGCAGGTGAGGGAGAGGAATGTGGGGGGTATGAAAGTGGGCACTATGTACAGGAGAGGAGTGTGGAGGGTATGCCAGTGGGCACTATGTACAGGAGAGGAGTGCTGAGGGTATGACAGTGGGCAGTATGTACAGGAGAGGAGTGCGGAGGGTATGCCAGTGAGCAGTATGTACAGGAGAGGAGTGCGGAGGGTATGCCAGTGGGCAGTATGTACAGGAGAGGAGTGCGGAGGGTATGCCAGTGGGCAGTATGTACAGGAGAGGAGTGCGGAGGGTATGACAGTGGGCACTATGTACAGGAGAGGAATGTGGAGGGTATTGCATTTGGGCAGTATGTACAGGAGAGGAATGTGGAGGGTATTGCATTGGGCACTATGTACAGGAGAGAAGTGTATGACAGTGGGCAGTATGTACAGGAGAGGCTTGTGGGGGTTATGACAGGGGACACTATGTATAGGAGAGAAGTGTGGAGGGTATGACAGTGGGCACTATGTATAGGAAAGAAGTGTGGAGGGTATGACAGCAGGCACTATGTATAGGAGAGGAGTGTGGAGGGTATGACAGTGAGCAGTATGTACAGGAGAGGAGTGTGGTGCATATGACAGGGGGCACTATCTACAGGTGAGGAGGATGAAGGAATCTGGGAAGGAAAAATGTAAAGGTTTGTGGAAGGATGTTTAGGGACTGCACAGTGGTTAAGCGGCCATACATGGACTGAAATTAAGCCAATTAAGCAGAGACCAGCCATAGTCGATCTATGTATGGGCTAGCTGGTTGTACACAAGTCAATCTATTAATCAACTTGAGTACAACCAGCCTGTCAGGTTTTTCCCAAAGCAATCATTGCTGCCAGCTATAGTTAGCAACACTGATCATTGTATTTTGTGGGTAGGGAAGGCTCCCCACTGGCTGAACACAATAACACTATGGGAGTGATTCCCCCATCCACAGGTCAGCAGGTGAGAGGGTGTGTGGGGACAGGCTAGGGAGAGAGGTCTGTCAGCAGGGGGGTGTGAGGTGGTCATGGAGGGATATCAATCAGCGGGTGGGGGGAGTAACTGGTAGTGTTATCTTTTGGAGTATGGTCTGTCATCTGCAGGTTGGGAAATGGTCACCTGTGATAAAAGGTGAAGGGAGGTGGCTAACATGGGAAGTGGCTGGGGAGTGACCTGGTTGGTGAGGAGTGTGAAATGGATGATGTGTTTCAATTTCTTTCACATTTGTGAAAAGTGATCTGTGGTGGATTGCTTTTCAAAGAGAGGTATAGCAGCAGCTGACAGGCGGACATGAGGTGCTACTGCCGCCTCCTTGGTTTTTTTTACATTGCTGAATGGTAGTTTTACATTGTTGGACTATGCTGCTACTGCGAGTGAGTTTGGCTTGCAGTTGCAGAGTGGCCCCATTGAAATTAATAGGCGAGTTTGACAGGCTGTCCTGCCTGTCAATATCTGCAGGTTCCAAGCTGTTCATTGAGCTCAGTGCCTCTGACAAGAAGTGAGGAGAGGCACTGTGAGCTCATCCTCTCAGTCTGCTGCAGAGTGTGCCAGCTTGAATTTAAATTGGCCGCTCTGTATGTAGCTTCTGACAGGCTGCGCAAGGAGCCCCAAAACGCCCTGTATCTCCGGATGTATCACCTGTGTAGCAATAACTCACGGTGGAGCTGATGATTTAAAGCGGGCTGTTTCCATCACCTTTTTACCTGTAATTTCACCAATACCAAATTTAGAGTCCACGTTGAACTTATTATCAGACAATGTTAGCACCAGTCACTTTAGTACTTTTCCAATGCTTTAATGGGAGATAACTGGAAGAAGTAGCAGGAAAGAGGTAGAAGAGTTGCATGGAAGTTCAAATACCTTTTCTTGGTGTAGCACTAAGGAATTGAAATCTCAGGAATGAATGTATCTTCGGTTCTGGATTAGATCTTTGCTCGCCCGGATAGGTCTCTCTCACTAACCTAGCAGCCGGTGCGCAGCACAAACAGAAAGTCTCTGCCACAAACTTGAGTGAAACAAAACTGTACGATCCTCTGCCACAGGATGTAGTAGTTTTCGATGAACAGCAACCACAGTACCAGAACCTTTAAGCCGACCCGGCAGTACTATGTGGTAGGTTAACTTAAGATGCGTCCTCCAATTGAGTCACCAGGCCCCTCTCCAGACCAGCGCTCCGCATGATCCTTCCATGACGGGTCCTCCCCTGGATTCTTCTCAATTGTCCCGCTTCTTCCCGCAGGACAGACAGCACAGGACCATCTCTGCAGTAGTAGTAGTAGGCCCCAGACAGACTTCTGGGCCCACCCACACGCTGCAGCAACGCAGTCCTCCGGCCCGGAGGACCACGAGGTAGGACTCCTAGCACATACCTGTCGGCCAGGAGGTGGAAAGAAAGAGACCAAGAAATATGGCGTCTGTCCCTTAAATACCCCCTCCCAGAATGCACCGCAGGGGACAACCTCTGCCGAGTTATTTCTGAGAAAGAAAAGCACTCAATACACCTCAGTCTATTGCTTTTCCAGCTCCGGTCTGTAGTGACACCGACATCTACAGGCGACGGAGTGGAACTGCACGCAACACAACCAAGGTTGGAACAGAAGCTAATTTAGCCATAGATTAAATCTGAACTATGTACAGAACAGATGACCCTCTAAATTTACATACAAGCGGTAGATTGAAAAATCTACCAGCGCTACACCTGTATCATGGCCTGGTTAGCCTTCACATTATTGAAATATTTCACCTCTCACTTATCATCGTTAATATTTTTTGGGACTGTCTAATATTGCTTGTATATTTTTATATATTTTTTCATCACATATATATATATATATATATATATATATATATATATATATATATATATATATATATATATATATATATATATAGTGATATTGGGGTGTTTAGCTCAGTGGTAGATGCATCTTCATGTAGTGAGTCCACAGCAGTCAGTTATCAGGTTTGAGGGCATGGCAGCCCATTTTTATTAACAGGAACAAAATAAAAGTTTATACACAGGATTTCTCACACAGGGGTTCTTAACCAGTAAATTCATACAACCGAAAATGCCAAGCCTCCTGGCTCCTAGGCTTACTTTGCCTTGCAGTTCCCTGCTGAAGCAGCCTACTCCTGGCCTCAACAGAACTCTCCAGACCCCTGGGTTTGCTTACTGTCCCCCAGACTTCAGGACTTCCTTCAGCCCCCCTTGGACTTGCTAGTCGCCTCGGCTCTCCCAGCCTCCCAGACCCTTGTAGCTGTCCCAACCTTCCCAGTCCTTCAGACACAAAGTCCCCCCCTCACCAGGGATGTAATCTCACACAGGGCAGACAGCTTTTCAGACACAGGTCTGTCTTGATGCTGCTGCTGCTGCTGCTGCTGCTGCTGCTGCTGCTGCTGCTGCTGCAGCAGCAGCAGCAGCAGCAGCAAGCTGCACACACTCCACCTGCCTCGACTCTATGCTCTCACTAGAACCTCATTATATGGGCTGTGTACACCTGGGCACACAACCTGCTGGCTCTCCATAAGACCTGGACACAGGATTAGAGATCCCATCCCACCCAAGTCTCTGCAGGATCTCCAAATTACAGAGCCCCATTGGAACATAGCAAAACCTAGGGGAAAGCTGCCAACACAGTTTTCTCCCTTTCAAAGCGATGCTCTGTAGCACTGCAGTCACCTGACATGCAAACTCTGTGTCCATTTTCCATCCCTTTTCACAGTGACAGGGACTCTCACTATTACAATATATATATATATATATATATATATATATATAATAGGTTGAGGCACATTGTCACTTTATAAATCTGTTGTGATACGTATAGGAGGGGTATCACTCACAATGTTTATATATTTGTGCTTTTTATTTTTTATATTTTTTGGACTTGCACTAATTCTACAATTTTGATGATTACATTGCAATTTTTTGCACAATTTTGTATCCATATATAATATGGTGTTTTGCACATTGTTGCATTTTTTACACTTTACTTGCTATTTATTTAGTAGGCTAATATAATTTATTTAATTTTGGTCTTTCATAATTCATACAGTATAGATTTTCACATTTTGTTGCACTTTAGCTATTGGGGTTTTGTTTGCACACTGTTTTTTTATTTGTAGTATTTACACAACAAGGTATACAATTATTTATAAGATTACATATATGTTGTAGAATACTGTGAACCTGCGCTAATCTCGACTCTCATCCAACCCTTATTGACCTACATCAATATCGATAAAGCCGTGGTTTGGTCAGTTTAGTTGTCACATATTTATCTTTGGCGCTGTTATAATCATTTGTACTGTAGGGGGGGATGGGCTGCCAGGGACAAGACAGAGATCGCTGTTCCCGATCACTGGGAACAGTAGATCTCTGACATGTCATCATGTTTACACTGGCAGATCCCCGTTCTGCCTCTGTACACCGCGATTGTGGATCACTGGCAGACATAGAGTCTGCCGGACCCGCGGGCACGCTCAGGCAGCGCAAGCGCCCACTATCTCCTATGCACGGACCACCGTACAGCTACGGCAGTTCGAGCAGGAGAGCCAACCTGCTGCTGTATAATGACGGCGGCTGGTCGGCAAGTGGTAAGAAATGTCGGTAGCGCACCTCAAGGTGATGAGTAAGCACAGTGTAGCTGTGCAAAACTAGTCCTCCTCTGTTCTGGCTACTGCAACCATGGTGTGTGTCATTTTTTGCATGGAATATTGAATAAATGGACTTCAATCACGTCGGTGTGCAGCCATAGTGTGGCTAGAGTTGCCACCTAAGAGGCAGGGGACACACAAGGGAAGAGCTAATAGTGTCCCGCATAGCATGCCATGCTGAACTCTATTTAAGCCTTGTTCACACCAGACACATGCTGAAATTAGCCATTTTAGCGAGTGGACTGGTGTTTGTTGTACAGACTGTAAGGGGTGATGCCTTGTGTTGTTACAATGGAAGGCAATGTTTATGTTGTGGTCATATCTAAAATAATTGTTTTCTAGGTGCTCCGAGCGTGAGGCTGCATTTATCTGGGCAGATAAACCCAGGTTACCTCACATGGTGTGAGAGAGAGAGGTGAAGACAGCATGGGAGAGAGAGAGGGCACAAGGGGGGAGAGATTGACAGAAAGGGAGAGTGAGGGGAGGGAGAGCAAGGCGGGCATAGATGTACAGCAAGGTGGGAGAGAGCAAGAGAGGGAGAGTGAGGGAAGAGAGAGCAAGACGGGCATAGATGTACAGCAAGGTGGGAGAGAGCAAGAGAGGGAGAGTGAGGGAAGAGAGTTGGGGTGGGGATAAAGTTTGTGTGTGAGGGGCGATCTAGAGGGGGAGAGAAAGAGAGAAAGGGGAGATAGCAAGAAGGGGAGAGAGAGAGAGGGGGGGGGGGGGAGGGGTTACAAGAGGGGAAGAACGGAGGGGATAGCAAGAGGGGGAGAGAGAGAAGAGATAGTTTCAGGTGGATTGATACCCGGACACAGGATTTAAAACCCGGACTGTCCGGGTGAATCCCAGACAGGTGGCAACCCTAGAGGGGGAATAGCAAGAGGGGGAGAAAGAGACAGAGGGGGGATAGCAAGAGAAGGAGAGTGAGAGCAAGGGGGGGAGAGAGGGGTTTGTAAGAGGTGGAGAGAGAAAGAGGGGACATAGCAAGAGGGGGGGAAAAAGAAAGAGGGGTGATAGAAAGAGGGGGAGAGAGTGCAAAAGGGAAAGAGAGGGGGAGTTAGTAAGGGTGAAGAGGGGGAGAGGGCACAAGACAAGAGGGGGAGAGAGAGAGAAAATGGGAGAGAGAAGGGAGGGGTGTAATACTGTAATCCAGTGTGCTTTGCTTTACAGCCATGATAAAAATGAATATGCATGTTGCTTTTGGCAGGCGGTACCACCACCATCAAATGTGACCCATTAAAATAAATGGGGCCTCACTGTAACCTCCCTGCAACCATGTCCAATGCATGAGGTGACGACGTGGTATGTCAACATTTTAAGAGTTAAAGCAGGTTGTGAGGAGGCAACATATCACCTCTCCAACACCTGTCAAACATCTTCTGAAAAGCGATCTGTCTTGAATCGTATTTAAGAGGTGCAGGAGTATAGGCTCCCTCCTGAATGCTTGTTTTTTTTTTTTTTCAAGCTTTTTTTCTTTGCCAATTTAAAAGGAACTTGCTGCAACCATAAGTCCTCATGCACACGGACGTTTTTACAGCCGCTTTTTTGAGCTTTTTTTGCAGCTTAAAAAGGCCTGTCTATGTTAGTCTATGGCTTCATGTCCACCTAGGCATTTTTGAGCTGCAAGTGGCATAGGCGTTTTTAAGCTGTAAAAAAAACCCAGGACCAGTGGGTTCTGAAAGACGTTTTTCAGCTGTAAAAATGCTCTAACGCTAAAAAATGCTCAAAAACGCTCAAAAACGTCATTCACCAACGTTTTTTAGCGTTTTTGATCCATTGAAAAAAAAAAAAAAATTAATTTGAAAAAAAAAACGCTCAAAAACGCTAACGCGGAAAAACGCTCAAAAACGCTATTGCAAAAACACTGAAAAAAGCTGAAAAAAGTCACTGCAAAGATACTGGCGTTTTCATAACTTTTTTTTAACAGCCTGTGTGCATGAGGGCTAAGCATGGCCCTGAGCTGTGCCACCTGTCAACTCAACAAGCTGCGGTAAATTTGCTGCACCTGCGATGCAGAGTATTCTGGCTGTAGCTTGTGTACAGCCCCCTCTGGCTGCATGGTAGGTTGTAGGTGGGTGGCGTTAAAATAGCCCCTGTTTTTACTGCCCCCTGGTCACCTGTGTCACAGGGGCCTCACAGTGATGGACAAATGGTGCCACCCTCAGGCAACACTCATTGGCTGAGTAAGGAAGGAGGCAGGAAATGAGGGACAAACTTTCACTTTCCATACAGGACACAGCTAGGGTTGCCACCTCATCCCTTTAAACCTGAACACACATGAATTACACGGGTTCTGAGGCCTTTATTAATGCAGATAAGGCACCAAGTGAGTATAATTACCACCTTAATCAGCCACAGAACCTGTGTAATTTATATGTGTTCAGTTTTAAAGTGATGAGGTGGCAACTCTAGACACAGCATGCCAACCTATAATCCTGGATGATCCTTCTGCATGATAATTCAGGATGGGTGGCATGCCAGGGAATCAACACTATAGTGTATTCACTGTGGATGGCATGGTGTTGCCACCCTGGAGAGGAAGGGATTTGGACTGGCAGGATCACCAAGTATTGTATAAATGAATAAAGTGTGACTATTCCATTGTAATGGTTAGCAACTTTTACATTGTGATTGTTACTTTTTGCCTGTAGTTTTAGATATATTAGTACATGTGTTATCTGGATGTTTCACTTCTTTTATCCCTGAGGTTCTGAAGTCAAACCCTCATAGGGTCCTGTTACTGTGATGTTTGATCACTGGTGTCAGCTATCAGGCCTGTGATTGGTGGATAGGAAAGCAGGAAGTAGGAAGAATACAGGCGATCCTCTCAGCTGGTAATCTGAGCACGAGAAGGCGACTCATTACTCTCCATTGTGGAACAAGCCTCTTATAAGGGAAGCTCGTATATAGCAGGTAATATCTTATAGCAGTTGAAGTCGGGTCACTCTGCATGCTCCGTGCAGTCAGTAGAGGCAGAGGGCCAGGTTAGCCTTGTGCGGAGCAGGAAGTAAGCAGACAGTCCGGCATTTTATCCCCTACGAAGCGCTGTTATTGTCGGGAGTGAATGTGACCCCTGCCGCCATCTACTGGCAGAACTTTGTAGCGGTGGCGCGCCTTGATCTGCGTCCAGTTGTCATTGGGCTGGGCTTTGAAGTGTCACCATATATCTAGAAACTTTCACATTGAAAACTGATCATGTCAGCTTAACTTAGTTTAGATTCGCAGTTATTAAAGTGCTTATAAAGGCAAAAGTTTTTTTTTTATTACCTTAATGCATTTTCTGCATTAGGGTAAAAAAAAAAAAACTTTTGTTGCGCTCCCCCAGCCCCCCAATATCTGAGCCCGGTCTAAATCCAGCTCTGTATGTCTGCAGCAGATCTTCTATTTCTCTCTCCACAGAGGCAGCAGTGGCTCCTGCCGCTCTCAATAAGATCCAGTGAGAAGGGAAAGGGGCCGAGCCGTGCTATGTGTGTCTATGGACTCAGGATCGAGCCTGCATGTCTTTCCCCATAGTGGTTTGCTGTGAGGGCGGACAGAGAAGAAGGGGACTAGCGGGGGACCCCACAAGAGAAGGTTCTGGGCCACTCTGTGTAAAACCATTGTATGACATGTTTTTTATTAAAAAAAATAAAAATAATCTTTACAATCACTTTAAAAGTATTTAATTAATATGTATTCCATACCTGGCTGATCGCTGTCTTCCAGATTGCATACTGATCGCTGCCCTGCTGCACAGGGGGTCACTCGCTGGTCATGGGTGCCATTCAAAATCAATGCAAAGCTTTCTCTGACTGGATAGGGTGGAGAGGCATGGTGGGGTCTTCACAATGTCTACCTCATCCAATCATAGATACATGGTGCTCACTGACCGCCCTGCCAGTGCGTGGTGCTCACTGACCGCCCTGCCAGTGCGTGGTGCTCACTGACCGCCCTGCCAGTGCGTGGCGCTCACTGACCGCCCTGCCAGTGCGTGGCGCTCACTGACCGCCCTGCCAGTGCGTGGCGCTCACTGACCGCCCTGCCAGTGCGTGGCGCTCACTGACCGCCCTGCCAGTGCGTGGCGCTCACTGACCGCCCTGCCAGTGCGTGGCGCTCACTGACCGCCCTGCCAGTGCGTGGCGCTCACTGACCGCCCTGCCAGTGCGTGGCGCTCACTGACCGCCCTGCCAGTGCGTGGCGCTCACTGACCGCCCTGCCAGTGCGTGGCGCTCACTGACCGCCCTGCCAGTGCGTGGCGCTCACAGACCGCCCTGCCAGTGCGTGGCGCTCACAGACCGCCCTGCCAGTGCGTGGCGCTCACAGACCGCCCTGCCAGTGCGTGGCGCTCACAGACCGCCCTGCCAGTGCGTGGCGCTCACAGACCGCCCTGCCAGTGCGTGGCGCTCACAGACCGCCCTGCCAGTGCGTGGCGCTCACAGACCGCCCTGCCAGTGCGTGGCGCTCACAGACCGCCCTGCCAGTGCGTGGCGCTCACAGACCGCCCTGCCAGTGCGTGGCGCTCACAGACCGCCCTGCCAGTGCGTGGCGCTCACTGACCGCCCTGCCAGTGCGTGGCGCTCACTGACCGCCCTGCCAGTGCGTGGCGCTCACTGACCGCCCTGCCAGTACTTGGCGCTCACTGACCGCCCTGCCAGTGCGTGGCGCTCACTGACCGCCCTGCCAGTGCGTGGCGCTCACTGACCGCCCTGCCAGTGCGTGGCGCTCACTGACGGCCCTGCCAGTACGTGGCGCTCACTGACGGCCCTGCCAGTGCGTGGCCCTCACTGACCGCCCTGCCAGTGCGTGGCCCTCACTGACCGCCCTGCCAGTGCGTGGCCCTCACTGACCGCCCTGCCAGTGCGTGGCGCTCACTGACCGCCCTGCCAGTGCGTGGCGCTCACTGACCGCCCTGCCAGTGCGTGGCGCTCACTGACCGCGCTGCCAGTACTTGGCGCTCACTGACCGCCCTGCCAGTACGTGGTGCTCACTGACGGCCCTGCCAGTGCGTGGCCCTCACTGACCGCCCTGCCAGTGCGTGGTGCTCACTGACCGCCCTGCCAGTACGTGGCGCTCACTGACCGCCCTGCCAGTACGTGGCGCTCACTGACCGCCCTGCCAGTACGTGGTGCTCACTGACCTGAGCCCGGTCTAAATCCAGCTCTGTATGTCTGCAGCAGATCTTCTATTTCTCTCTCCACAGAGGCAGCAGTGGCTCCTGCCGCTCTCAATAAGATCCAGTGAGAAGGGAAAGGGGCCGAGCTGTGCTATGTGTGTCTATGGACTCAGGATCGAGCCTGCATGTCTTTCCCCATAGTGGTTTGCTGTGAGGGCGGACAGAGAAGAAGGGGACTAGCGGGGGACCCCACAAGAGAAGGTTCTGGGCCACTCTGTGTAAAACCATTGTATGACATGTTTTTTATTAAAAAAAATAAAAATAATCTTTACAATCACTTTAAAAGTATTTAATTAATATGTATTCCATACCTGGCTGATCGCTGTCTTCCAGATTGCATACTGATCGCTGCCCTGCTGCACAGGGGGTCACTCGCTGGTCATGGGTGCCATTCAAAATCAATGCAAAGCTTTCTCTGACTGGATAGGGTGGAGAGGCATGGTGGGGTCTTCACAATGTCTACCTCATCCAATCATAGATACATGGTGCTCACTGACCGCCCTGCCAGTGCGTGGTGCTCACTGACCGCCCTGCCAGTGCGTGGCGCTCGCTGACCGCCCTGCCAGTGCGTGGCGCTCGCTGACCGCCCTGCCAGTACTTGGCGCTCATTGACCGCCCTGCCAGTACTTGGCGCTCGCTGACCGCCCTGCCAGTACTTGGCGCTCGCTGACCGCCCTGCCAGTACTTGGCGCTCGCTGACCGCCCTGCCAGTACTTGGCGCTCGCTGACCGCCCTGCCAGTACTTGGCGCTCGCTGACCGCCCTGCCAGTACTTGGCGCTCGCTGACCGCCCTGCCAGTACTTGGCGCTCGCTGACCGCCCTGCCAGTACTTGGCGCTCGCTGACCGCCCTGCCAGTACGTGGCGCTCACAGACCGCCCTGCCAGTGCGTGGCGCTCACAGACCGCCCTGCCAGTGCGTGGCGCTCACAGACCGCCCTGCCAGTGCGTGGCGCTCACAGACCGCCCTGCCAGTGCGTGGCGCTCACAGACCGCCCTGCCAGTGCGTGGCGCTCACAGACCGCCCTGCCAGTGCGTGGCGCTCACAGACCGCCCTGCCAGTGCGTGGCGCTCACAGACCGCCCTGCCAGTGCGTGGCGCTCACAGACCGCCCTGCCAGTGCGTGGCGCTCACAGACCGCCCTGCCAGTGCGTGGCGCTCACTGACCGCCCTGCCAGTGCGTGGCGCTCACTGACCGCCCTGCCAGTGCGTGGCGCTCACTGACCGCCCTGCCAGTACTTGGCGCTCACTGACCGCCCTGCCAGTGCGTGGCGCTCACTGACCGCCCTGCCAGTGCGTGGCGCTCACTGACCGCCCTGCCAGTGCGTGGCGCTCACTGACGGCCCTGCCAGTACGTGGCGCTCACTGACGGCCCTGCCAGTGCGTGGCCCTCACTGACCGCCCTGCCAGTGCGTGGCCCTCACTGACCGCCCTGCCAGTGCGTGGCCCTCACTGACCGCCCTGCCAGTGCGTGGCGCTCACTGACCGCCCTGCCAGTGCGTGGCGCTCACTGACCGCGCTGCCAGTACTTGGCGCTCACTGACCGCCCTGCCAGTACGTGGTGCTCACTGACGGCCCTGCCAGTGCGTGGCCCTCACTGACCGCCCTGCCAGTGCGTGGTGCTCACTGACCGCCCTGCCAGTACGTGGCGCTCACTGACCGCCCTGCCAGTACGTGGCGCTCACTGACCGCCCTGCCAGTACGTGGTGCTCACTGACCTGAGCCCGGTCTAAATCCAGCTCTGTATGTCTGCAGCAGATCTTCTATTTCTCTCTCCACAGAGGCAGCAGTGGCTCCTGCCGCTCTCAATAAGATCCAGTGAGAAGGGAAAGGGGCCGAGCTGTGCTATGTGTGTCTATGGACTCAGGATCGAGCCTGCATGTCTTTCCCCATAGTGGTTTGCTGTGAGGGCGGACAGAGAAGAAGGGGACTAGCGGGGGACCCCACAAGAGAAGGTTCTGGGCCACTCTGTGTAAAACCATTGTATGACATGTTTTTTATTAAAAAAAATAAAAATAATCTTTACAATCACTTTAAAAGTATTTAATTAATATGTATTTCATACCTGGCTGATCGCTGTCTTCCAGATTGCATACTGATCGCTGCCCTGCTGCACAGGGGGTCACTCGCTGGTCATGGGTGCCATTCAAAATCAATGCAAAGCTTTCTCTGACTGGATAGGGTGGAGAGGCATGGTGGGGTCTTCACAATGTCTACCTCATCCAATCATAGATACATGGTGCTCACTGACCGCCCTGCCAGTGCGTGGTGCTCACTGACCGCCCTGCCAGTGCGTGGCGCTCGCTGACCGCCCTGCCAGTGCGTGGCGCTCGCTGACCGCCCTGCCAGTACTTGGCGCTCATTGACCGCCCTGCCAGTACTTGGCGCTCGCTGACCGCCCTGCCAGTACTTGGCGCTCGCTGACCGCCCTGCCAGTACTTGGCGCTCGCTGACCGCCCTGCCAGTACTTGGCGCTCGCTGACCGCCCTGCCAGTACTTGGCGCTCGCTGACCGCCCTGCCAGTACTTGGCGCTCGCTGACCGCCCTGCCAGTACTTGGCGCTCGCTGACCGCCCTGCCAGTACGTGGCGCTCGCTGACCGCCCTGGCAGTACGTGGCGCTCGCTGACCGCCCTGGCAGTACGTGGCGCTCGCTGACCGCCCTGGCAGTACGTGGCGCTCGCTGACCGCCCTGGCAGTACGTGGCGCTCGCTGGCCGCCCTGGCAGTACGTGGCGCTCGCTGGCCGCCCTGGCAGTACGTGGCGCTCGCTGGCCGCCCTGGCAGTACGTGGCGCTCGCTGGCCGCCCTGGCAGTACGTGGCGCTCGCTGGCCGCCCTGGCAGTACGTGGCGCTCGCTGGCCGCCCTGGCAGTACGTGGCGCTCGCTGGCCGCCCTGGCAGTACGTGGCGCTCGCTGGCCGCCCTGGCAGTACGTGGCGCTCGCTGGCTGCCCTGGCAGTACGTGGCGCTCGCTGGCCGCCCTGGCAGTACGTGGCGCTCCCTGACCGCCCTGGCAGTACGTGGCGCTCCCTGACCGCCCTGGCAGTACGTGGCGCTCACTGACCGCCCTGCCAGTGCGTGGCGCTCGCTGACCGCCCTGCCAGTGCGTGGCGCTCGCTGACCGCCCTGCCAGTACTTGGCGCTCATTGACCGCCCTGCCAGTACTTGGCGCTCGCTGACCGCCCTGCCAGTACTTGGCGCTCGCTGACCGCCCTGCCAGTACTTGGCGCTCGCTGACCGCCCTGCCAGTACTTGGCGCTCGCTGACCGCCCTGCCAGTACTTGGCGCTCGCTGACCGCCCTGCCAGTACTTGGCGCTCGCTGACCGCCCTGCCAGTACTTGGCGCTCGCTGACCGCCCTGCCAGTACGTGGCGCTCGCTGACCGCCCTGGCAGTACGTGGCGCTCGCTGACCGCCCTGGCAGTACGTGGCGCTCGCTGACCGCCCTGGCAGTACGTGGCGCTCGCTGACCGCCCTGGCAGTACGTGGCGCTCGCTGGCCGCCCTGGCAGTACGTGGCGCTCGCTGGCCGCCCTGGCAGTACGTGGCGCTCGCTGGCCGCCCTGGCAGTACGTGGCGCTCGCTGGCCGCCCTGGCAGTACGTGGCGCTCGCTGGCCGCCCTGGCAGTACGTGGCGCTCGCTGGCCGCCCTGGCAGTACGTGGCGCTCGCTGGCCGCCCTGGCAGTACGTGGCGCTCGCTGGCTGCCCTGGCAGTACGTGGCGCTCGCTGGCCGCCCTGGCAGTACGTGGCGCTCCCTGACCGCCCTGGCAGTACGTGGCGCTCCCTGACCGCCCTGGCAGTACGTGGCGCTCCCTGACCGCCCTGGCAGTACGTGGCGCTCGCTGACCGCCCTGGCAGTACGTGGCGCTCGCTGACCGCCCTGGCAGTACGTGGCGCTCGCTGACCGCCCTGGCAGTACGTGGCGCTCCATGACCGTTCTGTCACTACATGTTGCTTACTAACTGCTCTGTTTGCCAATACATACTGTTCAATGTCCTGCCAATACATGCAGCTCAGTGACTGCCCTAGCACATCTATCTATCTATCTATCTATCTATCTATCTATCTATCTATCTATCTATCTATCTATCTATCTATCTATCTATCTATCTATCTATCTATCTATCTATATCGCAGGTAGTGCTAGGGCAGTCACTGAGCTGCATGTATTGGCAAACAGAGCAGTTAGTAAGCAACATGTAGTGGTGGGGCAGTCAGTGAGCAGTATGAAGTGGCAGACTAGGGCTCTACACAGTATCTCACAAAAGTGAGTGCACCCCTCATATTTTTGTAAATATTTTATTATATCTTTTCATGTGACAACACTGAAGAAATTACACATTGCTACAATGTAAAGTAGTGAGTGTACAGCTTGTATAACAGTGTAAATTTGCTGTCCCCTCAAAATAACTCAACACACAGCCATTAATGTCTAAACCGCAGGCAAAAAAAGTGAGTACACCCCTAAGTGAAAATGTCCAAATTGGGCCCAATTAACCATTTTCCCTCCCCGGTGTCATGTGACTCGTTAGTGTTACAAGGTCTCAGGTGAGTTAAATTTGGTGTTATGGCTCTTTCTCTCTCATACTGGTCATTGGAAGTTCAACATGGCACCTCCATGGCTAAGAACTCTCTGAGGATCTGAAAAAAAGAATTGTTGCTCTACATAAAGATGGCCTAGGCTATAAAAAGATTGCCAAGGCCCTGAAACTGAGCTGCAGCACAGTAACCAAGACCATACAGTGGTTTAACAGGACAGGTTCCACTCAGAACAGGCCTCGCCATGGTCGACCAAAGAAGTTGAGTGCACGTGCTCAGCGTCATATCCAGAGGTTGTCTTTGGGAAATAGACATATGAGTGCTGCCAGCATTTCTGCGGAGGTTAAAGGGGTGGGGGGGGGGGTCAACCTGTCAGTGCTCAGACCATATGCTGCACACTGCATCAAATTGGTCTGCATGGCTGTCGTCCCAGAAGGAAGCCTCTTCTAAAGATGATGCACAAGAAAGCCGGCAAACAGTTTGCTGAAGATAAGCAAACTAAGGACATGGATTACTGGAACCATGTCCTGTGGTCTGATGAGACCTAGATAAATCTATTTACTTCAGATGGTGTCAAGCGTGTGTGGCGGCAACCAGGTGAGGAGCACAAGGCAAGCATGTTGGTGGGAGTGTCATGGTCTGGTGCTGCCGGCACTGGGGAGCTACAGTTCATTGAGGGAACCATGAATGCCAACATGTACTGTGACATACTGAGGCAGAACATGATCCCCTCCCCTCGGAGACTGGGCCGCAGGGCAGTATTCCAACATAATGACCCCAAACACACCTCCAAAACGACCACTGCCTTGCTAAAGAAGCTGAAGGTAATGGTGATGGACTGGCCAAGCATGTCTCCAGACCTAAACCCTATTGAGCATCTGTGAGGCATCCTCAAATGGAAGGTGGAGGAGCGCAAGGTCTCTAACATCCACCAGCTCTGTGATGTCGTCATGGAGGAGTGGGAGAGGACTCCAGTGGCAACCTGTGAAGCTCTGGTGAACTCCATGCCCAAGAGGGTTAAGGTAGTGCTGGAAAATAATGGTGGCCACTCAAAATATTGTCACTTTGGGCCCAATTTGGACATTTTCACTCAGGGGTGTACTCACTTTTGTTGCCAGCGGTTTAGACATTAATGGCTGTGTGTTGAGTTATTTTGAGGGGACAGCAAATTTACACTGTTATACAAGCTGTACACTCACTACTTTACATTGTAGCAAAGTGTAATGTCTTCAGTGTTGTCACATGAAAAGATAGTTACGAAAATGTGAGGGGTGTACTTACTTTTGTGAGATACTGTGTGTGTGTGTATACATACCATTGGTGTCATATCTGCACCTTCTGCAGCCTTCTTGTTTTTCTTTGTAGTCCATTGTCTACCCTTTTGCTTTTGGATTTACCTGCAAACATTCATTAATGGGCAGACAATGAAGACTTTAAAGATGTAAATTTTCATTTGTTTTCTGCTGTAGGCTCTGACCTGTAGGTGCTCGAGAAACTGAGAACTACACTAAGGATTTATGTTATAATTGTCTGTTACTTTAATGTAACATTGTACCCAACCTTTTCCACATACACTATAAAGCCACCTGACTATTACACCCACGTAAGATTTTTGAACATCCCATTTCAAAAGTATGGACAGTAATATGGATTTGCCCCTAAGCCCACTCAGGAGGTTATAAGAGCCTCCCCTTTTCTAGAGGCTTTCCACAGGATTGTGGAGTCTGAAGTCTGTGCGAATTTGTTCTCGCTCAGCCAAAACATAATACCAAACATGTCATACTTACCTGCTCTGTGCAGTGGTTTTGCCAAGTACCCCCATAGCAAGCAGCTCCCACTGATGTCTTAGCCAATGAGGAGAAAGAAAGCCGATACTCTGTGCACATCGCTGGATCCAGATGTGGCTCAGGTAAGTATTGGGGGGGCATGGGGGTGCTGCACACAGATGGTTTCTTACCTTCATGCATCGAATGCATGAAGGTAAAAAACCTTGAGCCTTTACCACTTCAAGAGGCCAAGTAATGATGTAGAATTAGAAGACTTGACTCGCAATTGGCATTCATTCCAAAGATGTTTAATAGGGTTGATGTCAGAACTCGCTGCTGGCCACTCAAGTTGCTTCACACCAAACTCCTCACACTATGTCCTTTGGAGCTGTGGTTGTGCATACGGGTACATGTATCATTGTCATCATTCATATCCACATAAAAGTCACAGGTGAGCAGATAAGGTTTAAATACATGACTTCTAGAGGCAAAACTGCAACCTTATGGACATGAAAATATGATCTATAGTTTGCTTAAAAGCGTAAATAACAATATACCCATGTTTTACACATGTAGGTAATAGTGATGGGCTTGGGCATGTTCGGATCGAACTTGCCAGCAAGCCATCACTGCACACTAGTTATAGAGGAGAAAACATAGTATGAACAAATTGGATAAGGTATGTATCCCACATGAGGATTAATGACTGCCAATGGGATGGGTGTGTCCCATATGCAGTAACCGCTGATAATCTCAAATAGTGTTGTATGTTGTGTATTAAAAAGTGCCAAAGTGTCAAAAATAATCCAGTGAAGTGTTCCAGCCTCTGCAGGAATAAACTCAGTTGATTGAAATATAAGAGGGGGTATCCCCACCCACTAAAGTGCAGTGTTAAAAGATATTAAATCCAAATATATAAACTAAATGAATATGCATATGCGCAAAATAAAAATTCCAATAGATAAAGAATATAAATATAAAGTGAATTAGTGAACAGTAAAATTAATAAATAATGATGGGTATAACCCAATTCATAAGCAGCATGAGATCATATGTGACAACACAAAAAATGAAAGTAAACAAGTCCAGTGCCAAAAAACTTTGTATAGTATCTTCCACTCGACAACTTCCAAAATCTTTAGACAAACAATCCCCCTGTTGTGATTCCACTCACCGGAACGCTGTACCCCTGCAGGGGTATAGGCATAAGATGTTTCCACTCAGCCGATCCCACCGGATGCCGATCGAATCCTGGTATCCTCTTGCCTCTGATTTCCCAGTCCAGATCAGCCTCTCCAGCCGGTCAGCAGGGCGGGGGAACTGGATAGTCCCCTAGTGTATTCCTATCTCCAGCCGGACATCCGCTCCAAAAGGATTTGTATGTAATGAAAAGGAATTATATCCACATAGCGTAACTCCTTTTTAAATGTTTATTGAAAAAACGATATACAGTCCAAACATAAATTGCTTCAAGAAATGGATCTCAAACGGGGGAGAAAGTAATGAGGAGCTGACAAGCTCACTAACTCCCCTTGCTGTCCCGGGACGCAGCGTATGTTCGTAACCACCGCTTGCGTTCCACCGGTCATGCAGCAGAAACCACAGCGGCAGGAAGTGACGTTGTGCGTACCAAGATAGTCCCGCCTTACGCGTTTCGTCATACGGACGTCATCGGAGGCGCTGCCATCTTGGTCCTCCCAACGCCTTATATCTGGGTGCACTACATATCATGGCCAATCGCGCACCAGATGTCGTTTGACGGACAGAGTGCAAGGCCAAATCAGAAACCGCCTAAAATACAAAGAGGAGAGCCAAACCCATACATTTTAAACCTCACTAAATGAGGGAAAACAGTATACGAACAGGTGGCATCTCGCTCGACGCCATCTAGTGGAGAATTTGTATATACATAATGTAATGGCGGCCATGGGAGAATTGTATTTGCAAACCAGATATTAGCCGGTAAAAATAATTTATAACATTTTACGTCACATAAATGAAATAAAAATATTACTACATGAAGGCTTGAGAGAGATATATTAAAATAGAGAAAGAAATTTTGAGAAGGAAATAATTTTAAAATTGAGAGGAAAAATATTTTAAAATTAAAATAAATATAAAATTACAAATAAAAATACAGAAATCGGTTTAATAATGTACCACTAGGGTTATAACAAACCCTATTCCATAAAAAATTCTTTAATAAATATGTAAAATAAAATCAGTTAAAATATGCAATATGTAGGATAAGGAAGGAGTAGGATCTAATTGTGTGATGTTTTTTAGCCATACCCGTTAAGCATCCCAGACATGATTGTAGTATATTCAAAAATATGTGTGAACTACAAGGGGTATCCCAACTAATACACAAGAAACAAAAACCCCTTACATATAGTAAGTCCATCCATTATAGAAAAAATAGGTGATATAGGGAACTCAGAAATAAATGGAGAGCGCCTATATATCTATACGAATTGGAAGCCTATTTGCAATAATTCTTAAAAATAAGATAAAAACATATTAAGAATTATGCATATGTTAAATTAGTAGTTTTAAAAGTGGAATAGACCAATAATAATAACGGATAGTAGAAAAAGGATAGTAGAAAGAAGGGGAACACCCATCTAAAAATTAGATAAAAAACAGTTCAGATCGATATCCACATTCAGTCCCCTAGGAACCAGACTCCCTAAACGGTATATCCATTTAGTTTCGTTCTGAGAGACTTTTATTCTTTTATTGCCTCCTCTCCAGTGGTCCTTAATCAAATCTATACCGTAGAAACCCCACGGGATTAATTTTCTACGGTATAGATTTGATTAAGGACCACTGGAGAGGAGGCAATAAAAGAATAAAAGTCTCTCAGAACGAAACTAAATGGATATACCGTTTAGGGAGTCTGGTTCCTAGGGGACTGAATGTGGATATCGATCTGAACTGTTTTTTATCTAATTTTTAGATGGGTGTTCCCCTTCTTTCTACTATCCTTTTTCTACTATCCGTTATTATTATTGGTCTATTCCACTTTTAAAACTACTAATTTAACATATGCATAATTCTTAATATGTTTTTATCTTATTTTTAAGAATTATTGCAAATAGGCTTCCAATTCGTATAGATATATAGGCGCTCTCCATTTATTTCTGAGTTCCCTATATCACCTATTTTTTCTATAATGGATGGACTTACTATATGTAAGGGGTTTTTGTTTCTTGTGTATTAGTTGGGATACCCCTTGTAGTTCACACATATTTTTGAATATACTACAATCATGTCTGGGATGCTTAACGGGTATGGCTAAAAAACATCACACAATTAGATCCTACTCCTTCCTTATCCTACATATTGCATATTTTAACTGATTTTATTTTACATATTTATTAAAGAATTTTTTATGGAATAGGGTTTGTTATAACCCTAGTGGTACATTATTAAACCGATTTCTGTATTTTTATTTGTAATTTTATATTTATTTTAATTTTAAAATATTTTTCCTCTCAATTTTAAAATTATTTCCTTCTCAAAATTTCCTTCTCTATTTTAATATATCTCTCTCAAGCCTTCATGTAGTAATATTTTTATTTCATTTATGTGACGTAAAATGTTATAAATTATTTTTACCGGCTAATATCTGGTTTGCAAATACAATTCTCCCATGGCCGCCATTACATTATGTATATACAAATTCTCCACTAGATGGCGTCGAGCGAGATGCCACCTGTTCGTATACTGTTTTCCCTCATTTAGTGAGGTTTAAAATGTATGGGTTTGGCTCTCCTCTTTGTATTTTAGGCGGTTTCTGATTTGGCCTTGCACTCTGTCCGTCAAACGACATCTGGTGCGCGATTGGCCATGATATGTAGTGCACCCAGATATAAGGCGTTGGGAGGACCAAGATGGCAGCGCCTCCGATGACGTCCGTATGACGAAACGCGTAAGACGGGACTATCTTGGTACGCACAACGTCACTTCCTGCCGCTGTGGTTTCTGCTGCATGACCGGTGGAACGCAAGCGGTGGTTACGAACATACGCTGCGTCCCGGGACAGCAAGGGGAGTTAGTGAGCTTGTCAGCTCCTCATTACTTTCTCCCCCGTTTGAGATCCATTTCTTGAAGCAATTTATGTTTGGACTGTATATCGTTTTTTCAATAAACATTTAAAAAGGAGTTACGCTATGTGGATATAATTCCTTTTCATTACATACAAATCCTTTTGGAGCGGATGTCCGGCTGGAGATAGGAATACACTAGGGGACTATCCAGTTCCCCCGCCCTGCTGACCGGCTGGAGAGGCTGATCTGGACTGGGAAATCAGAGGCAAGAGGATACCAGGATTCGATCGGCATCCGGTGGGATCGGCTGAGTGGAAACATCTTATGCCTATACCCCTGCAGGGGTACAGCGTTCCGGTGAGTGGAATCACAACAGGGGGATTGTTTGTCTAAAGATTTTGGAAGTTGTCGAGTGGAAGATACTATACAAAGTTTTTTGGCACTGGACTTGTTTACTTTCATTTTTTGTGTTGTCACATATGATCTCATGCTGCTTATGAATTGGGTTATACCCATCATTATTTATTAATTTTACTGTTCACTAATTCACTTTATATTTATATTCTTTATCTATTGGAATTTTTATTTTGCGCATATGCATATTCATTTAGTTTATATATTTGGATTTATTTAATATCTTTTAACACTGCACTTTAGTGGGTGGGGATACCCCCTCTTATATTTCAATCAACTGAGTTTATTCCTGCAGAGGCTGGAACACTTCACTGGATTATTTTTGACACTTTGGCACTTTTTAATACACAACATACAACACTATTTGAGATTATCAGCGGTTACTGCATATGGGACACACCCATCCCATTGGCAGTCATTAATCCTCATGTGGGATACATACCTTATCCAATTTGTTCATACTATGTTTTCTCCTCTATAACTTATAGGCACTAAACTGTAACCAGCATATTATTATTATTTATTATTTCACTTATGCACAGCGCCACTCCCTGTACACATATTTTTAGAATTTACCTGTGAGGGTACCAGTGAGTATCCTCGGTTTATATAGGGGGGCTGCAGTTGCAAACATACCCTGTAGCGCGGATCTTCTGGCTATAACCATCACTGCACACTGCCAATCATAGGCAGTGAGGCATTTCCTGACCGGCAGCTGCACATACACGCTGCCTATGATTGGCAATGTGCAGTGCCAGCTTCCTGGCGGTCTCGATCCAAACACGCCTGAGCCCATTCCTAATAATCAGTCCTGGACAGAGCCTTTTTATTTGCCACACAATCTCAAACACTAATAAGGCCCCATTCACACCTGAGCATAGTGAGAGTCAGAGTTTTTATCTTTGAGAGGTGGTGAGGCCAGTGTAAAACAGCTAAAAAAAAATACAAGGGTAGTTGAGCTCTGCATTACTGCAAATATGCTATATGAGACTTTTACTTTAACAAGTACTTATTTTTTGTTGTAGGTTCAGGACTGCCATCATGCCTTTTCCTGGCCCTGGCCTTCAATCGGAGAACACTGGTTTACGTGGCGCAAAGCAGCCTCGCTGCAAACTGGCCTTGACTTTGCCTGGTGTTGATCGCGTAGGCACTGCTAGTCAGCCTTGCACAGAATTTTGTGGCCCTAAAAATAAGTTGCTAAAGCTTTCCATGGAAAACAAATCCACTATGACTACTAACTCAATTTTGACCACTGATTCAAATCTCTCCTCAAAACTTTTATCAACCAGCAATCCTCTTCTTTCCCTGACTTCTCAATCCCATTTAACTAATAAACTGTCAACATCCATGTCACCTTCAGGCCTATTCAACTCACCTCTGATGTCTACAAATTTTCTGACATCCAACAAACCTTCAGATTTAGATACAGCCTTTTCTGCACTTACCTCTAATATTTTCCTTTCCCCTAAGTGTGCAATAACTTCTTCCTCTTTTCTGACTTCTGGTGCAACATCTCTGTCTGCTGAAAATCAAACCTTTAATCGTTTATTGTCCCAAAAAAACACAACTTTGCGATCCTCAGTGCTTTCTGATTTAGCAGAAGATCATAGCTTTTGTGTTAATCACCAGCTTTCTAATCCTTCAAATTCAGTGAAACAGACAGTGACTTCAATATCTGCGGTTTCCTCTGGTGTAGGCCTTAGCCTTAAATCTTCTTTTGCTTCTAAGACTGAACCCCTCAGCCTTTCTCCAGAATCACTTCTTTTACCCTCCATCAATCTCCAGTGTGATATTAACAGCAACAAGAATACTCTAGCCCACTCAGTTCTTCCCCTAAGCTCAACTTCAGATGTACAGTCTACTCTAGGGCTTGGACAAGAAAAATGTAAAGTTTTTGAGTCACAGGAAGATGACTTGCCAGAAGATAATATATTTGTAAATTCATCTGAGGGAGAGTCGGAGCCTTCGGATACAGAGGTACAAGCTGCAGGCATAGTGCACATGATTTAGTCTCTTTTAATGTATACTATGTCTATACATTGTTTGCTTTTATCCTACAGTTTGCCATGGAAAATGTTTTATCGCAACCTACTCCATCTGTGAATAGTCAACCATCTGCACAGGAAAAACTACAATCTGTGAAGGAGGCATCTGAAGCTCTCAAGAGCCAAAAATCAGACACTCTTCTCAAACAAAAGAAGGTCAGTTAAACATTTATGGCATCTTCCATTTACATGTACAAGTATTTAGGAAAGACAGATGTGCTCACCCAATAAATCAACCATATGGATAAATAAAAATTAAGAAATGGCTTCAATGTGATATAAACATGACTCAAAAAGGTGCAAAAATATAGTAAGTGCAAATATAGTTCTAAAAGTGAAATTTTGCCATTAAGTACATCAAAATCAGAAGTAGGGGCCTCTACTTCCCCATTTAAAATAGCTACTCAACATACAGTTGTGCTCATAAGTTTACATACTCTGGCAGAATTTATGATTTCTTGGCCGATTTTTCAGAGAATATGAGTGATAAAACAAAAACTTTTCTTTCACTCATGGTTGGTGTTTGGCTGAAGCCATTTATTATTAATCAACTGTGTTTACTCTTTTTAAATTATAATGATAACAGAAATTACCCAAATGACCCTGATCAAAAGTTTACATACCCTGATGATTTTGGCCTGATAACATGCACACAAGTTGACACAAAGAGGTTTAAATGGCTATTAAAGGTAACCATCCTCACCTGTGAACTGTTTGCTTGTAACTAGTATGTGTGTGTGTGTGTGTATAAAAGGTCAATAAGTTTATGGACTCTTTCATCCAGTGCTGCACTGGTGTTTCTGCATTCTGAGTCATGGGGAAAGAAAAAGAATTGTCAAAGGATTTGCGGGAAAAGGTAGTTGAACTGTATAAAACAGGAAAGGGATATAAAAAGATATCCAAGGAATTGAGAATGCCAATCAGCAGTGTTAAAACTCTAATCAAGAAGTGGAAAATGAGGGGTTCTGTTGAAACCAAACCCATGATCAGGTAGACCAACTAAAATTTCAGCCACAACTGACAGAAAAAATAGTTTGGAATGCAAAGTAAAACCCACAAATAACTTCAGGTGAAATACAGGACTCTGAAAACATGTGGTGTGGCTGTTTCAAGATGCAGAATAAGGAGGCACTTGAAGAAAGATGGGCTGCATGGTCGAGTCACCAGAAGAAAGCCATTACTGCGCAAATGCCACAAAGTATACTGCTTACAATACGCCAAACAGCACAGAGACGAGCCTCAAACCTTCTGGCACAAAGTCATTTGGAGTGATGAGACCAAAATTTAGCTTTTTGGCCACAACCATAAACTCTTCATTTGGAGAGGAGTCAACAAGGCCTATGATGAAAGGTACACCATTCCTACTGTGAAACACAGAGGTGGATTGCTGATGTTTTGGGGATGTATGAGCTACAGAGACACACAGGAAATTTGGTCAAAACTGATAGCAAGATGAATGCAGGATGTTATCAAAAAATACTGGAGAAACCTTTGCATTCATCAGCCAGGAAACTGCGCATGGGACGTACTTGGACATTCCAACATGACAATGATCCAAAACACGGCCAAGTTGACCTGTCATTGGTTACAGCAGAATAAAGTGAAGGTTCTGGAGTGGCCATCTCAGTCTCCTGACCTCAATATCATTGAGCCACTCTGGGGAGATCTCAAACGTGCAGTTCATGGAAGACCGCCCAAGAATTTACAGGAACTGGAGGCTTTTTGCCAAGAGGAATGGGCAGCTTTGCACTCTGAGAATATAAAGTGCCTAATCCACAAATACCACAAAAGATTTCAAGCTGTCATTGATGTTAAAGGGGGCAATACACAGTATTAAAATGTGGGGTATGTAAACTTTTGATCAGGGTCATTTGGGTAGTTTCTGTTCTCATGATTTAAAAGGAGTAAACACAGTTGATCGATTAATAAATGGCTTCAGCCAAACACTAACCATGAGTGAAAGAAAAGTTTTTGTGTTATCATTCATATTCTCTGAAAAATGGCCAAGAAATCATAACTTCTGCCAGGGTATGTAAACTTACGAGCACAACTGTATCACATACCTAGAGATAAAAATAGGAAGAGAGCCTTCATCACTATTATTTTTGAATTGCCCTCCCACTTATTTCTAAAATTGTATCAGAGTTGGAAGCATGGATGAGTCTTCCAATCTTACTCTTTGGGAGGTATAATCCTTATCTAAACTTTTATATCCAATGCAGACCATCCCGCTTTTACTCACACATGCAGGGCTGGTGCAAGGATTTTTGACACCCTAGGCGAAAACTTATTTTGATGCCCCCCACCCCCCTTGGCTCCACCCCTGACTCTATCCCATTTTCTCCCCTCGTCTTTCAGGACAGCACCTGGAGAGAGCGCAGCTCCACCCACTTTTCCCAGGAAACACTGCAGTCAGTTTTTTCTTTAAAGACCGGACACTTCCACCATGGCCTCAGTTGTAGTGTTTCCTCCGCCATGGTGGAAGCGCTGCAGGGAACCAGGGGTGTGCTGCGCTGTCTCCAGGTGGAGAGAGTTGGGGCATACCGGTATTCTGTTTTGTTTTTTTGTCAGGCCAGCCCAGCTTCCTCCCTTCACGTGCGGGGGTTGCTCCGGCGTCCTCCTCTCTTCATACCCGGCGAGGGTCAGGCTGCGGGGGGTCCCAGTCCCTTTAGACCGGCGGCTGGCTTGGAAGGAGCGGCGTCTCCTCTTCAACCCCATTGCACAGCCTTCCGGGTTCCGGTGGCGAGCGCGTCACTACGGCCAGGGGCGGGACCTCCAGCGGCGCGACGCGGCTTCCGGTTCCGGCCGCTGGAACGCAGGAGGGGAGGGCAGGTCTCTTCCGGCTGACGTCATTTCCGGCCCTCGCAGCGGCGTGTGGACCGGGAAAGTTTAAAAGACAAGCACCAAACGCCATTGCAAATCCTGTCAATATGGAGGAGGAACAATCGGTGGTGGCAGGAGCAGGAGCCACACAAGTCAGCCAGGCCCAGGTAAGCGGGGACAGCGTGTCTCTGTAACTTACTCGATGGGCATGTTTTAGTTCCCTCTTTTGGTAAATGTTTTAAAGAGCCTGCAGCATTCTTCCTGGATATTGAAGCAGGAAGTAAATGTGGTTAAGATTGTGAAGTAAATCTGTGGGGGGATTTACTGGCTGAGTGAAGGAGGGGGTTAAAGTGTTAGCTCTCCACTCTTTTTCAGCATGCTGTTTATAGGTGTTTTCTGTTTGTGTATTTCAGAAGGCAAAAGCAAAGACCAAGCATTCGTCTTTTCCTGTTAAAAGAAAATGCCCATCTTGTAAAAATGTGCTAAAAGAGTCTTGGGCGAAGGTGTTATGCAAGGGGTGCATTGCTGACTTAGTTAAGGAGGAAACCACTCCTAGTGTACCTGTGGTTCAGCAGGACTTACTGAGCTCATTTAGAAAGGATTTGGCGGAGACCTTTGATTCATTTAAATCCTATCTTGACAAACGTCCAGCCGCAGGCAGATCAGTACCTCGTTCCCAGTCTTCTGTTTCCGCATATAGGGGTGACAGTGACTCGGAGGAGGAAAATCGTAGCGTGGCTACGGAATCAGAGGAAGAAGCAGATGAAGAGAAAGAATCTTCTTCTTCTCGATATAAGTTATCTCTAGAGGAGGTGGATGATCTACTAAAAACTATCCACACTACTCTTAATATTACAGAGGACAAGGCCCAGTTGTCGTTACACGATAAGATGTTTCAAGGCATGGGTGAGGTGAAACACAGGATGTTTCCGGTGCACAAGTTTCTGTCAGAAACAGTTAAAAGAGAATGGAAGGACCCAGAGAGGGCCCCCTTCTTTTCTAGATCCCTCAAACGCAGGTTTCCCTTTGAGGAAGATAGCGCACAGGTCTGGAACAAAAAACCTAGACTGGATGCGGCCTTCTCGCAGGTGTCGAGAAACACTGACCTCGCGTTTGAGGACATGGGTATCCTCAAGGACCCCATGGACAAGAGGGCGGACTCCCTGCTAAAGAAAGCCTGGGATTCCACCCTAGCAAATTTAAAGCCAGCTATGGCATCAACAGTGGTAGCCAGAAACCTGGAGCACTGGTTGGAACAGCTAAAGAGTCATATCGAGGCAGGTACACCTCGTAAGGATCTTTTGGAGACCTTACCAGTGCTTATGAAAGCCGTTGGATATATAGCAGATGCTTCGGCCGAATCAGTTAGGATGTCGGCCAGATCTTCTGCCCTAATCAACTCAACGCGCAGGGCTCTGTGGGTCAAGACTTGGACCGGGGACACAGCCTCTAAAGCCAAGTTATGCGGTTTACCCTTTGAGGGGGATTTGGTTTTTGGCCCAGGTCTTGAAGCCATTCTAGAGAGAACGGCTGACAAAAAGAAAGCCTTTCCCATTAAGAAAAAGGTGGTTCCTCAGGGCAACAAAAATTTTCGTCCTTTTCGGAAAACCACAGACTCAAAGGAGACAGGATATAAAAGACCTTGGAGGTCTCAGAGAGGCAGGGGCAAGTCAGGGGTACTCTTTCGCCCCCCTACCCCAAATACTAAGAGCCAGTGACGGTCCCCTGTCGGTGGGAGCAAGGTTACAAACCTTCTTCCCACAGTGGCAGAGGATAACAGACAGTCCGTTTATCCTAAAAACTATAAGGGAGGGTTACGGACTGGAGTTTGCCCAACCCCCTCCGGTTCGGTTTTATTTAACTCAGGCTCCCACAGATCCGGAGAAGCTTACGGCTATGTCAGCAATTCTGCAGGAGTTAATTCAGCAGAAGGTGGTAGTAAATGTTCCCCCCAACGAGGTAGAACAGGGGTGCTATTCACATGTCTTCCTGGTGAAGAAACCTTCAGGCAAGTTCAGGTTGATCCTGAACTTGAAGATACTCAACAGAGCGGTCAGGTACAAAAGGTTCAAGATGGATACGATCTTTTCGGTAAAGGGTCTCCTGACCCCAGACTGCTTTATGGTATCCATAGACCTAAGAGATGCATATCTCCATGTGCCTATAGCACCAGCATCACAGAAGCACCTCAGATTTGCGATCAGGATAGGGGGATCTGTCCTACATCTGCAATTCAGAGCTCTCCCCTTCGGGCTGTCATCCTCTCCGAGGATATTTACAAAAATTTTGGCGGAGGCCTTAGCCCCTCTCAGAATAGAAGGAATTTCGATTGTCCCATATCTAGACGATCTGCTAATATTTGCCAAATCAAGGCACATATTGGAGAGAGATCTACAAAGGACGAGGGGACATCTGGAGAGCCTAGGGTGGTTAATAAACGAGGAAAAATCGAACCTGATCCCATCACAGGCAATAACCTTTCTAGGTTACACTATCGACTCCATACAGGGAAAAATGTATCTCCCAGAGGAGAAGATAGTAAAGCTTCAGAACGCTGTAAAAAAGGCCCAGACAAACCTGCCAATTTCTATCAGGGCAGTGATGTCTGTTTTAGGGCTCCTTACTGCAGCAATACCTGCAGTACAGTGGGCACGGTTGCATGCAAGGGAACTTCAACAGACAATCTTGAAAAGTTGGTCTTATGGAGAGTCCCTAGAAAAGATGATAACGATATCTCCCCGAGTTCAGAGGAAGCTCTGGTGGTGGAGGAGCTACTCCAATCTGAACAAGGGCCTGCTCTGGTTTTTTCCCCAGGAGAGGAGATTAACAACAGATGCGAGTTCCTGGGGGTGGGGAGCCCACCTGGAAGGACAGATGGCTCAAGGCAATTGGACAAGAAGGGAAGCCAGGAGATCCTCCAATTGGAGGGAATTAAGGGCTATTCTCCTAGGGCTATGGGCTTTCGAGGAAATAGTCCGGGGGCATCATGTTCAGGTGCTATCAGACAATGCCACAGCAGTGGCATATGTTACAAGACAGGGGGGCACGAGAAGCAAGGTCTTACTAGCCTTGTCAGTTCAGTTGCTATCCTGGGCGGAAGGCAATGTAAAGTCCCTAACAGCTGTACATCTAAAAGGAGAGCTGAATCTAGTGGCAGACTTTCTAAGCAGAGAAAGGATACTAGAGGCAGAATGGAGTCTGAACAAGGAGGTATTCCAGGAATTGACAGAGAAATGGGGAATTCCTCAGATAGACCTGTTCGCATCCCACAAGAATGCAAAGGTGAGAGCCTATTACTCGCTAAACAGGCAAGATCAGGCGAAAGGTTTGGATGCGCTGGCACAGCCATGGAACTTCCACTTGTGCTACGCCTTTCCCCCCTTTCAAATGATCCCTTGGGTGTTGAAAAAACTACAGCGAGAGACCACAAGTTTAATCCTAGTGGCTCCTTTTTGGCCCAAGAGACCCTGGTTTGCAACCATACAGAGATTGGCAGTGGAACCACATTGGGTTCTTCCACTTCGAAAGGATCTGCTATCCCAGGGACCCCTTCAGCATCCAAATGTCAATCAGCTCAGGCTGACAGGTTGGTTACTGAGGAGCAGTTGCTAAAGAGAAGGGGCTTCTCAGATAAGCTGGTATCAACCCTGTTAAATAGCCGAAAGAAGGTTACCAGGGGTATTTATTTTAAGACATGGAAGCGGTTTAATTCCTGGTGCATGACTAAAAAATGTTCACCACAGGAGTTGCCCTCAATTTTAGAGTTTCTCAATGAGGGTATGGAGATGGGGCTGGCAGCCAGTACCCTGAAGGTTCAGGTAGCAGCCTTGTCGGTGTTTCTTGAGAGAAAGTTATCTCAAGAACCATTTATAGTGAGATTTTTCAAAGCATTAGCCAGGCTTAGGCCGGTACCTTTCAAATCCTTTCCGAAATGGGATTTATCTCTGGTGCTACAAGGGTTGATCAGATCACCTTTTGAACCACCACAGGAAGCAACTTTAAAAGTATGGACGCTTAAACTGGTTCTTTTGGTGGCAGTTACCTCAGCCAGAAGAATTAGTGAGTTACAGGCTCTATCTATAGTAGAACCCTTTTGTTTGATATTTTCGGACCGGGTAGTGCTGAAAACTGACCCGGGTTTTTTGCCAAAGGTCGCAACCTTTTTTCATAGGACACAAGAGATAGTTTTGCCTACTTTTTGTCCTACACCATCCAACTCTAAAGAGGAGGCTTTTCATACCCTGGATGTGAGGAGATGTTTACTCCATTATTTAGAGATTACGAGAGAGTTTAGGAAGACAAATTCTCTTTTTATTCTTTTTTCTGGATCACGCAAGGGTCATTGTGCTTCTAAAAGCACTATAGGCAGATGGCTTAGAATGGCGATCAGTGAAGCCTACAGGGCTGCAGGGGCTGATCCTCCCACAGGGGTAATGGCCCATTCAACAAGGGCAGTAGCAACGTCCTGGGCAGAAAGAGCGGGGGCTTCTCCAGGCCGGATCTGTAAAGCGGCCACGTGGACAAGTTTCTCCACCTTCACCCGCCACTACAGGTTGGACTTGCTATCAGCAGCGGATCAATCGTTTGGCAGGAAGGTCCTGCAGGCGGTGGTCCCACCCTAGAGTAAGTACTCTTTTATCATCTCCAGGTGCTGTCCTGAAAGACGAGGGGAGAAAAACCCTAGTTAGACTTACCGGTAACGGTATTTCTACGAGTCTTTCAGGACAGCACCGATGACCCGCCCTAAATGGTTTATAAAAATGTGGTGTTATTGCTATGTTCTGCTTATCTAATTTCAGCATGGCTGGAGGTACTCTATGAACAACTGAGGCCATGGTGGAAGTGTCCGGTCTTTAAAGAAAAAACTGACTGCAGTGTTTCCTGGGAAAAGTGGGTGGAGCTGCGCTCTCTCCAGGTGCTGTCCTGAAAGACTCGTAGAAATACCGTTACCGGTAAGTCTAACTAGGGTTTTTTCCCTGCCCATGTAAACCTCACCTTTTTAATGAAGCGCACATCAAATGCAGCCTACCAGTGCCCATCAATGAATGTTTGCTTGCTTCCATTCATTCAGGAGTCGGGACACAGGCACAGTCCTCTGACGCAGATGCGCCTCTGACACTATGGGGGTTATTTACGAAAGGCAAATCCACTTTGCACTGCAGTGCACTTGAAAGTGCAGTCGCTCTAAATCTAAGGGGTAGATCTGAAATGAGTGGAAGCTCTGCTGATTTTATCATCCAATCATGTGCAAGCTAAAATGCTGTTTTTTATTTTCCTTGTATGTCCCCCTCGGATCTACAGCGACTTTACTTTCAAGTGCACTTTCAGTGCAAAGTGGATTTTCCTTTATTAAATAACCCCCTATGTGCTAATGGAGTGGTGGCTGCCTGCTGATGCTGAGACTTGGTTGCTTGCTGCAGAGAGAAGAGAGTAGGAACACCACTGCCTAGTTTGCCTAGTGGTAACACCGGCCCTGCACACATCAAAACAATAACTAAAGCCGTACCATCCTTTTTATGGTGATCAAAAAAAAAACCACACATCTCTATTTCACAATACAAGCTATACCTCAGAAAGAGTGAAGGATGATTAGGTCTTCCTAACATTAGGACTTAAAATCTAGCATATCTTTTGAGGATTGGTATAGATTGGATATTAGAAAATTCTACTTTAAAAACTACTCCAATAAGCCACTAGAGGCAGCAATGGTGTCTCCTCTGAATCTAACAGCTATACTGCATTACAACCCTAAAACTTTACCTGCTAAGCTACAGAGACAATTAAGTACTGTCCGTGATAGTTTTTTTATTTGCACTAACACAATTTTTCAGGACAAGCTTTCGGGGGGGAGGTTCAAGGTCCCAGCAGTACTGATTCACAAAAGTTTTAGCAGAATGATAAAAAAACAAATACACACAAACAAATGTATATGGCAAGGGTAATAAAGCTACCATAGTTTGTGAGATAAGACCAAGGGAGAGCTATAGACAGGGGGGATGATAGTCACTGAGGAGGTCGTAAAACTGTTGGATAATGCGTCAGGAAAACCCATATTCAAATTTAGGCAATTATATTTTGTGTCAAATAGAAGTATCATTCTTAGTTCAAAAGTTTTCCTTTCCTGGACAGAACTAAAACATTGAGGTCTTCTACATTGTGGTCCGATTGTGAGAAATTATGTTGCTCAGGTGTACAGAAACTTCTTTATGTTCCTTGATGGTGTGTCTGTGCAAATTCATCCTCTGGGACATTGAAGAAGGAGACATACCCCGAAAGCTTGTCCTGAAAAATTTGTATGTTAGTTCAAATAAAAAATATCACGGGCAGTACTCCAATTGTCTCTGTCGCAAATGCACTAATACAGCTACAATCACCTCAAGCCTGGTAAGCTACAAAGCAATCTACTTTTAAGGGACACCCTTGTCGCATGGCGTACAATTAGGAGATCTCTAAAATGGCCATTGATGATCTCTAAAAATCTTCCTTTGCATGGAAACCCGAAAATGGTTGGTGCAACCAATGCCAAAGTTTCCAACGTATGGATAGCAAAAGGGATACAAACAGTGATGTCCATTTACCATCAAAACTAAAATAAAATATTTTAGAGAGTTATCTACAGAACTTTAACTACGAGAAGACCATGCATACTATTACAAACAAATGATTAAAAATATCAAGTCTTGTTATAGTTCGAAACAAAGAGCTTTCTCAGCAATCTCTTAATAGACCATGCAGTACAACGGCAAATATACCTGACCTTTTATTCTCCATCAAACTATCAATTAACTGCATCATAAAGACACTTGCTATTAAAAGCATGGACTAAGGAATTTCCAGACGAGGCATTGGATGATAAACTTCTTGGAGGATATAAAAAAATTTACAGTTTAATAACTAGTGAAAATTGGAGTGAAACACAATTCAAGCTAGTACATCGAGCTTTCATGCCCATCTTGATTGATCAATCAGATCCCTCAGCCTCAACCTGTTCTTGGTGTGGCACCATACAACCCACACAGCTTCGTAGAATGTGGAGCTGTGCCAAGATATCTACCTTCTGGGACCAAATTCTAAACTACATACATACTACAGTATATCGATGATACAAATCGACAAGGATCCTAAGATCTGCCTTTTTGGATGTTTTGGCCCTTCCTCCTCAACACCCTTAACACCAGTTACAATACCATATTCTTCACTATGTTTGTTGGCGACTTGCAGAACTATATTAACCGTTTGCCAACCGGCTCACGCCGATATACGTCGGCAGAATGGCTCTCCTGGGCGAAACCCATATGGGTACATTGTACCCTTTAAGAGCCGCCAGATAGGGGACCCGATGCGAGTGGCCCGCGGGCGTGATCGTGCCCGCATTGATCGGACACGAATGCCAGCACAGAGATGTGTGTGTGTGTGTGTGTGTAAACACACAAATCCCTGTTCTGTCGGGGGAGGAGACATATTGTTTGTTCCTACTAAGTAGGAACAATATGTCTCCTCCGCCAGACAGTCACATCCCCATACAGTTAGAACACATTTAGGGAACACACATTTAACCCCTTGATCGCCCCCTAGTGTTAACGCCTTCCCTACCAGTGACATTTACACAATAATCCAGTGCATTTTTATAGCACTGATCGCTGTATAACTATCAGTGGTCCCAAAAATGTGTCAAAGGCGTTCGATCTGTTCGCCGCAATGTCGCAGTACCACAATTTTTTTTTTCTTACCAAAAATATGTAGAAAAATATATATTGGCCTAAAATGATGAAGAAATGTTGTTTTTTTTAAAAAGATTTTGGGGGATATTTATTATAGCGAAAAGTAAAAAATATTGTTTTTTTTTCAAAATTGTCGCTCCTTTTTTTGTTTATAGCGCAAAAAATAAAAAAAGCAGAGGTGATCAAATACCACCAAAAGAAAGTTCTACTGTACTTTGTGGGGAAAAAAGGATGCAAATTTTGTTTGGGTACAGCATTGCATGACCGCGCAATTGTCAGTTAAAGCGACGCAGTGCCAAATTTGTAAAAAAAAAAAAAATTAGTATTCACAGCATCAACATATATAAAAGTAAGGAGGCGCCTTATTGTGCAGTAAGCATTAAAGCATGTTTAATAATGGGATAATGCACTTACACTAGCAGCAGTAAAGTACACAGAGTATAATCCAAGCACAGCCACGAGTCACGGCGGCAGGTGTGTGCGGTGACATCACTCAATCGGGCTCCACCTGACATGTCTCACCCAAAAGGGCTTTCTCAAAGAAAGGTGGCTTATTTTTAACTATTTTAAATATACTAGTATACTTGAGATAACACTTGTTAAAGTGGAAAGTTCTCTTGAATAAACGTTCTGCACTGTAAATTAGCCTACACTGTTTTGGGCATATTGTGCTTAAATTACGAAAACTGGAAACTGCATCCCTGTGCTTATCTATGCTTACCCCCGGAGGAACTTCAAACATGGACAATAAATGTTTTGATAATGTTTCAAATTAAATCTTTCATTTCCTATGTACAGTTATCCAGTTATTGAACATCCCTAACATTTTACAGTGTAAGGATGGAAGTATGAAAATGGCTACAGTAAACGCTAACAAGAAGCACACCATAGCACACTATTTATTTTACCTGTCATGCTTTGCAGGGACTTGAACTCAAAAAGTGAAGATTTGCTATGTTGTAGCGGGCATCTAGAAATGTTTAATTGCACCTAATCAATACCCTGAAAATGTACATTTTGTTATAAATTCCTTCTGCAAAATAGCAGTGCACTTCCTGTGCCTATTGTGTCATAGTCTACATCAGCCTTTTTCAACCAGGGTGCCTTGAGATTTCTTCAGGAGCACCTTCGTAAAATGCCTAAAAATTGATCAAAAATTGTATACAAGCCAGCGGGTGGATCAAGCCTGCCTTTTAGTTACACAAAGCCATGGGTTTTTTATTATGCACAGTTACGACTTTCTAGACACTGGCATCCTAAAAACCAATCATCAGTTGATAAGCAGGATGTCTGTTGCCTCCACAGTATCCTTGTTTGACCTAGCTGTGCCCCTCTCCCTCAGCATTGGGATGAAATTAGCTGACTGATGGAGAAAAATTGGAGGAGAAGAGAAACATTGGAATACTAGTCAGTACCAGTGTGCAAAAAGTGTATGTGCTTTGGAAGAATAGATCCCTTCCAACGCTGGGTGTCTTACTTGTGGATGTTGCTGCGTTATGTAAAACTATTTATTTAAATAGTTTTTTTACATTTTAGAATGGGGTGCCTCAAGACTGTACATAATTTTAAAGGGTGCCTCGACTGAAAAAAGGTTGAGAAACACTGGTCTACATCTTCACTGTAAGATTCTAAGGCATTTCTGGCTCTGACTTCTAGCTTCAGGAGGATTGGAGTGAGATTTGGTGATGCAAAAATGAATAAATCAATCAGCGCAAAAAATACCATAAAACAACAGTTGAACACTGAGGGCCAAAATATCAAATCCCAATTAATGTAATAAAAGCAGTGCAGTGCATAAAAAAACAAACAGAGCAAATAGATCAAGAAATAATGATAAAAAAGAGTCCGTAATATGAAAGCACCGTCCAGTGTCCATAAACAGTGGTCCTATGGATATCAAACAGGGTGATCATGTGACGGCCTCCACCAACAGTGAATCCTAACCGCTCACCTCCAAAGTGTGGACCCCTGAGTATATCAGTCAGGTCACACAAGCAGTCCCTTCACAAGGGTATGTATACTGGTCAGCTGGATGGAAGAATTGCTGGAGACAGGTGTGCGCTAATGACATGAGATCCCCTGTGTCATGACCATAGACTCCGGTAGTTTTCATACCGCTGGGTCCTTCACCCGGTGCCTATCACATTCGCAGTAGTCCAGTATTCCCAGCTCCCCCGGTTCACTTTTCCGTTCACAACGTTCCCCCTTCCCTCACAAGGCGCTCAAAGTTTGAAATTATTGTAAGGTGAACAAAAAAATAGACTAGAATAAAGAACACATAGTTACACATATCAAAGTGTATGTCTGCATCTTATAGATCACTACTAGAAGACTCTTCTTTAGCCCTGGTTCACATTGCAGCAATTTGGCATGCAATGCGACATGTCAAATCGCATGCCAAATCAGCGGCTATTGCTGGCAATGGCACTGTGCGAATCAGTGCAACGCTGCATTTACATTCCCAAAAGTAGTTTTTGTAGTATGTTTGGCGACTTCGGGGTGCGATTTCAATAGACATTTGTGCAGAAACCCGCACAGATGTCTCTGAAATTGCCTTTGAAGTCAGGACTGACATGCGGGAATGAAATTGTGCGAGTTTAGCTGAACTTGCACGATTTCATTCCCACTGTCAGTGGTAACCTGGGCTTACAGAAACTTTTAGGGCCAGTTCACACCACATGCAGTCCAGTGTGTTTTTTTTTTTTTTTTTTTTTTTTTTCTGCATCAAAACTGCATGAAAAGTAGGTATATGATTTTCAATGGCATAGTTCACACCAGTGCTTGCAGTTCCAGTGCGTTCCAGAAAAAAAAGTAGAACATGCTGCATTTTTCCTGCACTGGACTGTACTGGAACACACATGTCCTTATGTAAGGTTAAGAAAAGATAGGAGGAAAAATGCGTCAAAAAAGCATCCAAAAGGCAATGGAACGCAACTAAAACGTATCTGGAACGTATCCGGACTGCGTTTCTATGGTGTGAACTGGCCCTTAGGGTGAAACGTGCAACATGTTCCAGCTTCTGCTCCCTCTTCCCCCGATACCCCCCTCCCTGTTACAGCAGGCTGCCCCTGCTGTCACTTTTTCTCTCTGCATCCGCTGTCCTGTGAATGAATAAACTATGAGCAGCAGATGGACTTGTACATAGTTTGTGCTGATCAGCGCTCCTGCAGTTCATTCACACTGCCTATAGACCTGCAAATAACAGTCAATACAGGGGTACGGGTAACAGCTGTAGGCAATGTGTATGTAAGGCTGATATCTGATCACAGGTGCAATATTTTGCAGGCTTCTGTTTTACAAAATAATAAATGCACATTTTTTTTACATGCAAAAATATGTGCATTTCTAATCGGTAGACTAAGGAGCCTTACATGTAAATGGCTTCTGCTGTTGAACATGTCAAACTATGTCAAAGGTGTACCCTATGTTTAAATGTTTAGTTTTTAAACTAATATCCCTAAAATTGTGCAAAGGTGAATAAAACATCCAATTTAAAAACTTGCATATTAAAAAGTGCAAATAAAATTGACCCAAACCATTCTAGTTTCCCTTTAAAAATAATGTTGTGCTGTCCTTTTCAATGTCCATTTCCTATTTTGTAGCAAAAATGTTTCTTTGCCTTTTCTTCTAGATGGCTTTAATATCTGCTGTTTGCTGTTCATTGATCAATTCACCAGCTTTCTCGGACCCCTCAGATCTGACCAGGGCTGAAATTCAGACCTTGTGTGAAGATATAGCAAGAATGGACCCAGAGTTTGTTCTGAAGGTAAGAGGATCAGCAAAAGGTATAAGGGCCAGTTTACACAAGTACACGGTGCAGAAAATGTTCCATACACGTTTCAACAACCCATGTTCAAAATGCACTGCACTTGCGATCTGCAGCGGGTGTCAGTTTTAACATTAAGACACCCCCAAACACATGTTGCAAATGCAGTGAATTTTCCTGCACCAAATTGCATGGTACAGTAGTACCATGCAATCTGGTTGCTATGCATTTTTAAAGTAGCGCATGCACTACTTTTTGGTGTGGTCCAGCATGATTTCAGCTCATTCAAATGAAATTGAAATTGCACTGCACTCTGATCACATGTGAATCACACAGGAAAGCACACCGCTTTCCTGTGCAATTCATGGTGTGAACAGGCCCTGAATACGTATGTGTTTACTGATTATATCCATAAATTAGGCCAAATATTTGTTTTAAACTTTGGTAACTGCTATCCAGTTTGGCCCATAAGGCATTCTTAAGGTGGTTGTTAACAAAAATTGTTAAATCACTGGCAGCCCCTCTATTATAGATAGACATACCGCACTGTATAAATCTCTTATAAAAACGAGGCATCTAAATACCTTTTTTAGAGCGATCTTCAGGCCGGTCACATGACTCACGGCCGCTGTACACTTTCGATACATGTATACTGCAGGAGGGGCTGAGATCTCCCTCATACGTCAGCCGGGGAGGTCACATGGCTGTTTCGCCTCTTCTGCAGTAGCCCTGGTAACCAGCTGAGAGTCATGTGACCAGCCTGAAGATCTCTCTAAAAAGATATTTACATGCCTTGTTTTTATAAAAGATGTATACAATGTGGTATGCCTACCTATAATAGAGGGGCTGCCAGTGACCTTTTTATAATTTTTTTAATTTTTACTAATAGCGGGGGGGGGCAGTGCAGCAACACCGACACGGAGCTGACAGGCAGGGAGAGAGGGGGAAACAGGAGATTTGAGGAGAGCTGCAGATGACGGAGGGACGTACACTGACCACAGTGGTCAGGGCTCAGCAGCCCTGGTTATCGTGGTCAGCACAGAGAAGGGGATGCAGGAAGTGGCAGGATCAGCCAGGTTTATTACAATTTAGAGAGGAGCAGATTACACAGCACAAGCACTGTGCTGTCTAATGTGCTTTAGGGGAACAGGATCTCTATATTTTATTTTTTAGGTTAACAATGCTTTTCCTTTTACATGTACTTTGTTTGCACTGTAGATTGCATTGTACACTCGCCAGGAACTCAATATTCGTAGTACTGCAAACTTCCTGCTGGCTGTGGCTGCATTCCTGCCGGCCTGTCGCCCACACCTGCGCAGGTATTTTTCCAATTCTGTTCAGCTTCCCAGTGATTGGATGGAAGTACCACGTTTGTATCAGGTATGTCTTTGACATCTTAATGTAGTTCTTATCTCTTATTTATATAAGCCTATATTGTCTTTTTATAATGCCAATATAATAAATACCCAGACTTTATAATGCTTGTTCTTAAACATAATATATTGCAGCTTGTTGAACTAATCGCTAATCAAGTTTTTTTTTTTTAGTTGCCAGTAACTGTCCTACTATGTAACTGTCTGGGATTGAAGTTTTGGTGAGTTTAACATTATTTCTGTGTCATTTTTGACTTAGAGTCTGGCAGGGAAGGGAGATAACCTGGCTTCCCTGCCCTATTGCCTCCGCCGAGCTCTTACACTCAAGTTCAAAGAATTTAGTGAATTTCAGCTGGCAAAATACAATACACGTGTACAAAGAGGGAAGCGTGATGCCAAGAAAAAGAAAGAGAAAGAAGTCAAAGTAAGAATGCTTTTGTTGGAATTTTTTACAGCTTTTTAGCGCGAGAACGGATTTACTGGATGTTGTTTTTTTTTTAATTATTTAATGGTATGTGACATACAGTAATGCGGTAACTTCACAGAATATTCGGTACAAACAGTTTAGAATATATAAGAACAGTAACTGAAAATATCTGTACTAGGATTAAGTACTCCAAAGGTTGTTAGAATGAAGCAAATTTGTATGAGTGCGGGGTTTCCAGTTATCTAGGAAGCACAAGGCTAGGGCTTTGCGTTGACAAGTAAAATAATCCCGTGTAGTTCGATAGGGGTTATCTCTGTCAACTTTGGAGAGTTCTGGTATCAAAACGTAGGGGAAGAATAATGCAAAGTGTCCAGCTGGGGTCGGAACATACCCATTTTTTAATTTAGAAAGAAGCAAGTGAACTTAGGGGGAAAAAGAGAATTAAAAAGGAAAGAGGAAAAAGGGAGAGAGAAAGTGGGAATGAGAAATAAAGGAGAAGGGAGAGGAAGTAGTTATCATAGAGGGAGAGGTAGATGAGGGCAGGGGTTTATAGGTAAGGGGGGGCGGGGTCCCACCTAGGGAACGAGGGCAAACCGCTGCTCGTTAAGCCGTCCAAAGGCCAAGGCTCGTTGCTAGAATTTTAGGCAATCCCTAGTGCCGGACTATGAATCACGGAGGTATTCCTCTGAAAAGCGATAGAGGGTCCAGTAAAACCATCTGGTATTATGTTCCTCTGATTTATCCCAGATCGTGGCAGTTAGGTCTTCCATACGTTCAATATCATTAACCCTTGCGAACCATTGAGCCACTGTGGGGGGGTGACTGCTGCTTCCATAGGCTTGGTATACAAGCTCCAGCAGCGTTAAGGAGGTGTTTGAGTAGGGATTTGTTGTAGCGCTTTCTGGACATGGGAGTGAGGTTTAGGAGCACTGCAGCAGGGTCGTTGGTTAGAGAAATGTCTGTGAATTTGTGGATTGAGTCGAAGGACTGGTTGCCAGAAGGTTTGAAGTCTGGGGCATTCCCAGGAAATGTGAAGAATGGTGCCAGGGTGTTGCTCGCAACGCCAAGAGCGGTCCGATTGATTGGGGAATATTTTAGCCAATACGGACGAAGTTCAGTACCAACGTGCGGGAAATCTCCTGGTATTTGCTACATAGTGATGATTTATGTGCGAAGAAGTGTATACGCTCTTTTTGTGGCGCAGTGAAAGTAGTTCGTAAGTCTCTTTCCCACGTTGCTAGGAAAGGAGAGTCTGAGTTAGATTGTGTGTCCAGCAGAGTTTTGTATGAGCTGGAGAGGGATCCGCGGATAGGGCTATCGTTCAAACAGAGTTCTTCAAAAGCATGGGGTTGCTGAGAGAAGAGCGTATGTTTGGGCAAGGAGCCCAGGAAATGTGAGAGCTGCCCCGCTCTCCATTTGTCTAGAGTAATAAGTGCCTGTCCTGACATTATGGCCCCCGTTGGGATCCATCCTGTAGGCTGTAGAAAGTGGGAGGCACGTAAAAGCTCTCTGGGTTTGCCTGGTAAAGGCCGGGTCTGATGGCCCCGGGGGGAAATCCCGGATGTCCTACAATTGGGGTCATGGGGGACGGGAAATTAGTTGAGGAAGAAGTCCGATAGAATCTGTCCATTTCTGTAAGTGCGGGGCCGATCAACGGATGGGTACTTAAATGAGAGTTTGCTTGCTTCCCCGCCCAATTGGCAACCCGGCCAGCGGTGCCCGGGCCATCTTTTGCTTCAGTGCAACCCAAGCTTCAACTACCCATGATGGCACCAGTCCACCACTCGTGTAATGTGCGTCGCTGTGTAGTATAAAGTGGGATCTGGTAAGCCGATGCCACCTCTCAGCTTCGGCCTTTGTAACAACGACCTACCAATTCGTGGTGGTTTGCCACGCCAGAGGAACTTAATAAATGCTGAGCGTACAGCATGAAAGAAAGTCTGGGGTAGTTTGACCGGTAGGGCTTGTAGCAAGTATAAGGGTCTTGGCATTGCGTTCATCTTCAAAACGTTACAGCGGCCAAACCAAGAGAGGGCAAGGGGGTCCCATTTCTTGAGATCTGTAGTGAGCGTTGATAGGAAGGGCTGAAAATTCAGGGGGAAGATATCCTTTGGGTTTGCAGGGATTCTGGTACCCAAATATTGGATAGAACGGGTGGCCCATTTAAATGGAAAAAAGTGGCGTAGGCTTGACAGGGTACGGTCTGGTACGGAAATGTTCATTGCTTCCGATTTTTGGAGGTTAACTTTCGTTGGAGAGGGTGCCATATCGTTTCAGATCTTGTAGCAATGAGGGCAGAGAAGTTATAGGTTTGGTGATAAAAAATAAAAGATCGTCAGCATATGCCACTACTTTATGTTGATAGCGGTCGGAGTGAACGCCGCTAATGTTTGAGTTAATTTTTATATGGCGAAGAAGTGGCTCTAAGGATAGGACGAACAGTAAAGGGGAAAGTGGGCATCCCTGCCTGGTGCCGTTGGATATTGCAAACCTACCAGAATCTGTCCCATTCACTCGGACCGTGGCTGTGGGGTTGGTATAGAGGGCAGGGATCCAGTCTCTGGTAGAATTCGGCATTCCGAATGAATAGAGCACTTCCTGTAAGAACACCCAGTCCACCCTGTCAAACGCCTTTTTGGCGTCGGTGGATAAGAGTAAAAGGGGGGTGTTGGTTCTCTTTGCCTTCTCTATTAGGTTTAATGTCCTGATAGTGTTATCTCTTGCTTCTCGTGTCTGTATGAAACCCACCTGCTCAAGCGCAACTAGGCGTTGCATTAGACCGCTGAGCCTGGAAGCTAATATTTTTGTGAAAAGCTTGATGTCACAGTTTAAAAGAGTAATGGGTCTGTAACTGGAACATAGCAGCGAGTCCTTTCCTGGCTTTGGGATGACAGAGATTGATGCTCGCAGCATATCTGGAGGGACATTATGCCCTTCCAGTATGGCGTTGAAGGCCTTGGTAAACTGGGGGACTAGTTGGGTCTGAAATGCTTTGTAATGAAGGAGCATGAAGACATCAGGTCCAGGGGCCTTCCCCGGTTGTTTATCTGCTATGGCAGCCTCAACCTCTTCCGCATGGAGAGGTTGGGATAGTTGTTACTGTTCGGCTTGCATAAGAGAAGGGAGTTTTGCCTCCTGTAGGTACTCCCGTATATTGGAGAGGGATGGGGCTGATGGTCTAGCAGCATGTGCCGGATCTCAGTTATAGAGCTTCGAGTAAAAGTCCCGAAAGGCAGCTGCTAGATCCGGTGAGGCATGGATCTTGGATCCGGAAGGTGCTCGAAGGGCAGAGATGTATGATTGGGTGCGTTTTTCTCTTAGAGCATTAGCCAGCAAGCGGCAGCATTTGTCTCCATACTCGTAGAAGGTGCGGCAGGCCTTTAGTATGACATGTTTGACCTTGTATAGAGAGTGTTATCTAAATGCTTCTCTAGTCTGGAGCAACTCCACCTCCGATGTGTGGTCGGGTCGTCTCTTATGTTGCTTCTCAAGGGTGTGGAGTTTTGTCAAGAGGTCTGTCAGAGCTTTGGCGCGGCATTGCTTGGCCACGTGGCCATGTTTTATGAGGATCCCCCTGATGTAACATTTGTGTGCAGACCACACTGAAAGTGCTTTCGCTATCGAGCCTGTATTGTTGTCAAAGTAGGTGCAAATTTCTCTGCTAATATCCGCTGATGTTTCAGGGTCTTTCAGGAGTGTTTCATCAGGCACCACGTTGGTGTCTATGGGGGTGAGCGTGGGAGAGTGAGTTCCAAGAGGACTGGGGCGTGATTGGAGAGAGCGTTATCTGGTCAATCTCTACCTTGGAGGCCAGGGTAATCACAGAGTGTTTTAGTAGAAAGAAATCAATCCTAGAGTAGGATCTGTGGGTGGGGGAGTAGAAAGAGTAATCCCTTTCCTGGGGATGGAAAACTCTCCAAATATCGACCAGTTGGTGAGCATGTAGCAGGTCTCTCAGATTTTGTCTTGGACTTTGGGGTATGGAGGATGAATTTACAGAGGAGTCCCTAGAAGGATCTAAGGTGAGGTTGAAGTCCCCTACCAAGACAAGGGTTCCCTCCCGGAAAGACTCTAGTGTGGTTAAAAAAGCTCCCAAGACTTGGGCTTGATTTGTATTGGGTAGGTAGAAGTTCGCAAGGGTAAATGTATGGGAATTGATTTTGCCCTTCAATAGAAGGAACCTGCCCTCACGATCTGGGTGTTTATCTAGGAACTGCCAGTGTAGGGATTTGGATAAGCGGATACTCGTCCCCTTGGATTTAGAAGAGTTAGATGGGCTATGGTAGGCCGCCAGAAAATGATTGTTGGTGAGCCTTGGGACCCTGTCTGCTCGAAAATGAGTCTCTTGAAGGAAGACTATGTGCGCCCTGTGTCTCCAGAGTTCGGCCAGACAGCTGGTTCGCTTCTCAGGGGAGTTCAGTCCTTTAATGTTCCATGATAGGAATTTAAGAGCCATTGCGGTGGAATACCCGTTCCCCAGATGGGAGGGGAAAGGGGGGGTGGGGTTGAGGTGGAAGGCTGGGGGTAAGTGATATGAAGGAAAATGGATAGGGAGAAAAGAGAGAGGAAAAAGCTGGGGTGTAACGAGTTAGACGAAAGAAGAGAAAGGGTAAGGGGTCTATCGAGAGAAGGAGCTCCGTAGAGGAGAGCTACTGCCACCAGGGCAGAGTATACCTAGTGTGGGAGGTGGAAGGGCGCAGTCAAGCGCAGATCCCTAGCCTTTGGGACCCCTGCAGCAATGTCGGTATATCACCGGTACAGCAGCACCAACATGTAAGGCAATACAGTCTTATTAGCTCCAGTATTGGAGGACCCGACAATGACCATGTAAACCAGTAAAATAACTATTGAACAGTTAACAGCTAATGGGTATCTATAGCGCCAGATTCTGGCTTTGCAGACCAAGTGGTTTTTAAGAAAAGGAAAACATAATAAGAGAAAAACCCAAAATCCAATAATACATGAACAAGCATTCCCCAGCCCTCAGGTGAGTCTCATGGTCACCCTGTCATCTGTGTCCGTAGCCCAAATCCCTATGGCTTACCGAGGGCCTGTCCCTTCCCACTGGCAATCTGGGGTCCACTTGAGGAGAAACTCAAATGTCTCACAGCTGTGTTTCAGTGAGTAACTCCCCTAGTGGGGCCCTCAGTGTATGACCCATCGGGTGTGGGCGTTGCGCCCTCTAAGGAGACTAGTGGTGCGCCCAACAGGTGGGCGTATCGTTGAGGGTAACAGGTCTAACAAAGTGGCGGGTGAGCCGGTGCGGCATAGACTCAAGGTTTCAGTGTCCACCCCGGCTGACCCCTCACAACTCAGCATGAAACCGAAAAAGTAAAATAGAAATACAAACTATAACAGGTGGAAACGGGTTATTATAAAATACTCAATACAAACACTTTTTCTCCTCTTTTAGTAACGTTTGGTGTGTCTGCGAACTCCCTCTTCACTCCTTTGGTGGGACCGCCCCAATCCCTCCAACCTGAAAGAGAGGGAGGCAGTGACACAAAAAAAAAGGGGAGGGGAGGGGAAACTCCCACTTCCGTTCCGAACCAGAAAAGGGTGTACTGACTTAGCAGGTGGGTCTGGAGTGTCTCGGTTTGGAATATGTCGGGAAGTCCAGTCCCGTCTCAGGCAACAATGGTGAACGCGAAGGGCCGGACTAATCTGCTCGCGGGATGGTTGAACGTTCCTTGATGAGGAAGGGGTGGAGTAATGCAAGTAAGAGGAGTGTGCATGAGTCATATAGAAGGAGTCAATCAGTTATCGGTGTTATCAGGTCTTCGTGTAGGATCAGGAGACTGGTTCCCGGGGAACCTGGGTTGGGCCTCTTTGGGAGCGGCGGTTGTTCCGGGTTCTTTGGTTTCTGCCATTAGTAGGCTGGCACTGTGGGTTTGTCAGTACAGTTACCAAGAGCCAGTTGAGAACAGAGATTGGGTTCAGCAAACGTAAACAAATGTGGAAGCTCTGAGGGGTGACGTAGTGAGAAGGTGTCAGTACCCTTGCGAACAATGAGGTGGAACGGATGTCCCCATTTGTATGTGAGGCCTTTCTCTCCAATGCTGTCCAAGAGTGGTTTAAGTGCTCGTCTCATTATCAGGGTTTTCCTGGAAATATCAGGGAGCAGGTGGATTGCTGTTCCATCAAATTCCAGGACCCCCACTCGCCAAGCCTGTCAAAGGATTTCTTCCTTGAGGTTAAAGGAGTGTAGGCAACAGAGCACATCTCTGGGTCTGTCAGGCATGTTAGGGTTTGGGCCGAGGGTTCTGTAAACCCGATCAATAGTTATATCCGTGTCTCTTGGGTGGTCTAGGTAACGGCTAAAGACGGAGGTTACCATCGTAGGGAGCTCAGACTGTGGTATGGATGCAGGGACCCCCCTGAGGCGTATGTTTTGTCTGCAACTACGGCTCTCTAGATCATCAAGAAGCAGCTGTAGTTGTATCAGTTGGTCATTAATTTCAACATGTGCGGTCTGCAGAGCTTGTACAGCCTGGGTTGTGTGTCTCTCTCTCTCTCTCTCTCTCTCTCTCTCTCTCTCTCTCTCTCTCTCTGCTCCTTTTCCACTACTGCAATACAGGAGTCTAATGCTGACACTTCCTGTTTGATGGATTGTATTTCCCCCCTCATAGCTGTCTCCATTCTGGCAGCTAGTGATTCAAAATCATCTCTGGTGGGGAGCCTTTGTAGAAGTGACCATAATTTGTGCGCAAGGTCAGCGCCTAATGGTAACTCTAGGTGCTGGGATGATGTAGGTGTACTCACTGTGTCCTGTAGCTGCAGTGTGTTTCTCAGCCCTCCTGCAGGCTGTGCTGAGTTGAGACCGAGTTCTGCATGGGAGGGAGACGCAAATGGAGATGTCTGTCGTGGGCTGAATAACACCTCCTCTATGTCGGTCGAGACTGCCAGGGGTCTTGGGAGGCAGGGAGATAGATCGCTGATAGGAGAGTAGGGCGGCATGGTGAAGTCCTCTCCTGGCTGCTGTGGGATTTCTGGTGCAGCCGCCTCTCCCTGTGTGTCCACCGCTGCTTGGCTGGCCGGCACCATCTTAGGGACCGCTGGAGTGGAGGCAGACAGTTTGTGCTGTCTCAGGTACCGATCCATGCCATGGGTGTAGTGTAGATAGCGGCGGTTTGGTCTGCAAGCTGTTTGGGGTGCCGGTGGGTACCAGTAATGTGGGATTTACTGCTTATTGTAGGCTGCAAGCGTGCCACTGGCCGGGAGCTCTTGGTTCTAGCCTCCTCTTGCCACCATGCCGAAGCCACGACCCCCTTTACTGGATGTTTTAAGTTGCATGTACATTTGCTGTGGAGGTGTGTTCTTGCTGCAAATGTTTTGCTGGGAAATAGACGTTAAAGATGTGGAAGGTACTTTAAAAGTCTAATGCCTCGTACACACGATCGCACATTCTGACAACAAAATCCATGTTTTTTTTCCGACGGATGTTGGCTCAAATTTGTCTTGCATACACACGGTCACACAAAGTTGGTCGGAATTTGCGAACGTCAAGAATGCGGTGACGTACAACACGTATGACGGCACTAGAAAGAGGAAGTTCAATACTAAGTGCGCCACCCTTTGGGCTCCTTCCGCTAATTTCGTGTTAGTAAAAGTTTGGTGACAGACGATTCGTGCTTTTCATCCTCCTGCTTTTACGATCGTTCCTGCTCTTCAGTTTGTGCTTGTGGGTTCGTATTTCTATTACGTATTTGATTTTCAGTGCGTTCTTGTCCGCTCATATCTGATTTTCAGCTCCGGCCTTTGTTTTTCAGTGCTTTCTGTTAGTTCGTTCTGACCAGCCGACCGTTTTGAAGCCATGAGGACCCTCACCCTGGACCAGAGGGTTTATAACTACCGTCTGGCCAGAGCCAGAAGAGTGGTGGAGAACGCTTTTGGGATAATGGCCAGCTGGTTCCGCCTATTCCTTACGCCAATCAACATGGCGGAATATAAACCTAACCATATAATCCTTGCATGCTGCATTCTACACCACTCTTGAGAGAAACTAAACCCTGTCCAAAAAAAACAAAAAAACACCCTGCAGGACAAAGGGATAATGAGCTAGTATGCATAGCATACTAGCTCATTATGAATTACTTACCTGAGATCAAAGCCCCCGAAGCAACCATCGCTCACATCCTCCGTCGCCGCCATGATACCCGGAGTGACTTCCGGGTATCGCTGCTCTGGTGCTGTGACTGGCCGAAGCAGCGATGACGTCACTCCGGCGCATGCGCCGTCAGTGAGGGCATGATCGCCTTCACTAACGGCATGCTCAGTGCACCTGCGCCGTTGTCTAAGGCATGCATGCGCTGTAGACATCGGTGCCTGTTTTTAGGAAAATATCTCCTTAACCGTGTAGATATTTCTTGCACCTACAGGTAAGCCTTAATCTAGGCTTACCTGTAGGTTAAAGTGGTCTGTAAGGGTTTACAACCACTTTAAGGAGAAATTCAATGAACTATGTGGCCTCAGTTGGGCCTGAGGCTGGACTTCAACAAGAAACCTTGACGGCGCTTGAAGCTGGCCATCCTGGCTTGCCCCCCCAAAGCGCCTGCAAAGTAAGACAGAAGTATGTTGAGTACTTTGCGGGTGGGGGGCCATTGATATGCCAGAAGCTGTTTAAGAAACATTTTATCAACAGTTTTTGTACTTAAACTGAAAGAAGATTTCCTTTGATTTACTGCCTGGGTTTCTTTTAGCTGTCTCCTAGGTTCTCCAATGGGCTTTTCTTTTTGGACATTTTCTTCAATAGTGCTAATGTAATTTATTTGATACATGAGGTGACAATCTCTTCTTCAGCTAACTATTATTATGTTGTGGGTCTGCTACACACACCTTGTTTTTGTTGTTAATGTACGTAATGCATTACTGACAAAAATATTCATAATTTTCAGCACCATGAATGAATTCTGTGGAGTCATGAAAATGGCCTGATTGTGACAAATTAGAAAGCACTGTGGGAGTTATTTACTAAAGGAATTTCCACTTTGCACTCCAAGTGCACTTAAAAGTGCACATAAAACTGCACTTGTAGTGCAAAGTGGATTTGCCTTTAGTAACTAACCCCCATTGTCACTGTAAACACCAACTTACTACAATAATTGCTATTGAGCATTGAAAGAAGAAGCCACACATTGTTGAGTACAAAACATTTTACTCAAAGCACATTCACATGTGCGTTTAGAAAAGTGATTTTGAACAAACCAACATCTTTGGTGTATATATTTTTTTTTGTTTCACATTGTAAATATCCTTTTTTGGTTAAACAGGCATGTTTCAAAGCATAACATACACAACTCAGGAACTTTACAAAGTTCAACTGACAAAGTGAAGGCAATATCAGACATGAGTATGTCCAAACTGTGTTGATATTGCCTTCATCAGATGGGGTGATGTCACCCCTGTTAAAGCCAAATTTTGAAGATGCACACAAATTGGGATTCAAAATGGGGATTTCCCTCCTGATCCTATGCCTAATGTCAACATGTGCTAGCTCCCATCATGGGGGATCAATGGACGTGTTTTGGGGGTGAAACCCCTTCCTCTCACCTAATTGAGTTGAGAGGAAGGGGTTGCACCCACAAAACGCGTACATTGATATCCCGTGATGGCAGATAGCACATGTTGACGCACTGTGTGCATCTTCTTTGGCTTTTAAAATACTTTTAAAACTTTTTTTTTTACTCACAAATACACGAGAAAATGGTCCAATTTTTGTGTGTTTTAGATTCTGCCTAAAACATCAATGATGTTCTTCATTTTTTTTTGAACATCATTGATGTTTTCCTTTATATTTTCTAAATCGTGATTGCACCCCATTCTCTCCCCGATGAGGATCTGGGCACTTTCCCTGGTGAAATGAGATTCTTCTTCCACAACATCAACATCACCTAAAATAAAAAAACACACCATGTATTATAATTATGCAGGAACAGATCTCTTACCTGAAGCTGTGGTCTCAGACGCTCACCTGCTGTGGTGACAATTTCACCCACTTCATAAACCTCTCCCTCCTCATCCTCTGCTTGTGGTGTGGGGATTTCCCCTTCTTTAGGAGGTGGGGGGTCCCTGGTGTCCTCAGATGTCCCGAGTCTTTTCTCCCCTATGTGAATAAAAAATAGGTATACTTAGCATAAAGATATTGAAGCGCAGAAATCGGAATATGAAACATTGCTTGGAAGTGTCATACAATTGTCTGTTTTGGCAGCGCTCCAAGCTGAAGAACATTGTATTTTTTTTCTAAAGCTGGAATACTTACCTTTTTTGTTAAAGTATCACACATGTAGACACCCCTATAGTACCCACTGGAGCACCTGTGTGGGACACCCTAAAAAGTTTGATTCTGGTGTCCCACACTAGTGCTCCTGCGTCCAGATGTGTAAACAGCTGCTGAGTGTCCTCTCCTTACACTGAATCAAGTTTGCATTTCATTTTAGTTACAAACCCATCTAGACAACAAACTTATTTTACTACAAATAGGCATGAACAAATGTAGTTAACCTGTATCTGCCAAAAACATCTTATAAGTAGGCGAACGAACCATGTTTCCTACGACCGATTACTGTGCCCATGAACATGAAAGTTGCCATTTTAAAATGTACAACAGTAAAGAAAAGCACATGGAGCAGCTTGAATGTTAAGAAGAGGAATAGGAACACACGACAAAATACTTACTTTTTTGCAGCACTCTCTTGATTCTTCTGTACTGATCGTGCTCCCTCAATTTGAGGTCTGACCATTGTTTCCTTAGTTGATCCTTGGATCGTCGTACCCCAAAATTCCTGTGCAGACTCTTCACAACTTTAGGCATGATCTTGGCCTTTCTCACATTTGGGTTTGGGTACGGTCCATACTTCCCATCATAGTTGGCCCTCTTGAAGATGTCCACCGTCTTCACCATCTCTATAAAGGCCATAATTGAGGCCTCCAATCTCCTCCGGGATCGGGAGGTTCGGGGCCCCCGGCCTTTTGTCTTTGCACCTGTTGTCTCTCCGCCATGTGCTCTCCCACTGCGTTGAAAGACAAGGGGCGGGCAATAGACTAGAAAGAATGTCAGGGGCGGGCGGAGTTTCACGCATGCGCAGTGTATATAAAGCGTAACACGCGTCGTACGTACGATCTGTGAGCGGAGGACGGAGTAACGGAAGCGACAATCGTTATAACGAAGGTACAATTTTAAGTTGGTGCATCAGTGGCCTATACTGCTTATAGATTGAGGCCTATATTGGGTCAAGATTAGGAGCGTTTCGCCTGACATAAGGGTTTGTCTTGTGTTGTGTCTTGCAGAGAAAATTGATCTATTCAATGATGAGGACTTTATCCCCATATTCATAGATAGGGCAGCTCCCTGTACATATCTGTGGCAGGTAAACCACCCCTTTTATAACAATAAAACAAAGAGGAAGGTAGTGCTGGATCAATTGCTGGAATTTGTGAAGCTGGTGATCCCCACGGCAGACATCCCCTATTTGAAGGCCCTAATTGGTGGCATGAGGAGCACTTATAGTAGGGAGCACAAGAAGGTACAGGATTCCCAGAGATCAGAAGAAGCAGCAGATGACATTTATGTACCCAGGCTGTGGTACTATGACAGACTGCATTTTCTGCCAGGCCAGACTGAACGCAGGCCAGCACTCTCCAGTCTTCCTTCAAGGCTAACCCTTAGGCTCCCCCCCCAGCTGAGGCTTCCGATGACCAACCTGGGCCTTCCAGGCAGCAACATGTGGAGGAGCCCAGCTTGAGTCAGGTATAGCATTCTTCAAAATATTTCTGTTTGACAAATTAATGATGTTAAATATATGTTAGTTTGGATAACTAATTTCTGATTTCACAAAGTGTTTTACATATCAATAGACAGTAGTGGCCACAAATGATTGGGGCAAGAAGGGAAAATGCTGAGGTCAGAATGATAGTCTTTTCTATTTATTAACATTCAATTTTCAACAGTCATGAGCTGAAAATTGTGTGTGATTGATGAAGCAAAAACTAAAACGATGTCCCTTTTTCAGACACAGGAAAGCCTCAGCCAGGCCATGGAAAGTGGCAGCCAGGAGGTGGCCGGGCTCAATAGCCTGCCCGAATCCCAGGTCCCTCCCCTCGGCCTTCCACAAAAAAGTGCCAGGAAGAGGAGTAACCTAAAGGAGGCAGCAATTGGCATATTTCTGAAGGCTACTGCGGCCCTCAGAAACCCCCCCAGTGTTCAAGAGGACTATGCCTACATGACAGCCTGCAAAATGCTGGAAATGGAGGAGGACCAACACCTCTTATGTGAGGAAGTTATGTTACAAGCCCTAAATAAGGGGTTGAGGGGCGAACTCACAAGCCAAAGCCACATTTGTGAGTTGAACCATGGTCCTCCTCCTCCTCCTCCACCTCCTGCCACAGCCTGGAAGGAAGCGTGTGAGGAAGACAAGAGAATGATGGCCTGGGTTCAGTCTGGTCTGGCAAAAGATGCAGGCTGTTTTATGACGACAGCCTGGGGACAGATATGTCATCTGCTGCTATTCCTGATCTCTTGTAGTCCTGGACTGGATTGTGCTCACTATTATAAGGCCACCAATTTTAAATGTAAACTAATTGATGTGTGCCCTGGGGTACAAAGGCTTTGCTAATTTCACCAGTTTCTCCAGCGTTGCTTTCCTCTTTATTTGGTTATGACCCAATATAAATGGCTATTTTTTTTCACAAATACTTGGCTATGTGTTTTAGTTCAAAAAGGACAGTTTGTGAGTAGGCAGGTACATTTAAAAAATACAAGGTCAAATTAACAAGGGACACCAACGCAAGATAATAATGGTGTTGTGGTAACTTGACACACAAAATGAGAAATAATATTATGGAGAGCACTAGAAAAAAAATGCAGATCTTGATAAAAAAAAAAAAAAGAACGTTTATTATGGAGATCTGACGAAAAACAAAATTAATATTATTCATGAGATCACGAGAAATAATAAAGAAATCAGTTTGTGAGAACTCTGTGTGAATATGAACAGCAAAACAACTTCATTCTTCTAGCATTCTAAAGAAGAAGAGAATGCGCTGCATTAAACTATTTAAAAAATTGCAGCGTGACGAATGTGCTATCTCCATTACGAACGCTACTTTTACCAGACCGAGCGCTTCCGTCTCGTAATTTATTCTGAGCATGCGTGGCACTTTGTGGAATTGTCTACACATGATCGGAATTAGTGCAAACGGATTTTGTTGTCGGAAAATGTGAGAACCAGATCTCAAATTTTGTGCGATGGAAATTCCAATGGAAACTGTCCGATGGAGCCTACACATGGTCGGAGTTTCCGACAAAAGGCTCCCATCAAACATTTTCCGTCCGAAAATCCGACGTGTGTACGAGGCATAATACTACCTGAAACTATGTGCCCACTAAAACTAGGCTATACTTGCCCTTGTTGAGGTGTATATATTTCCAAGAAATGGCACATAGAGGTCATTATATGTGTTTGCCCACTTTCTCTTATGTTGGCTGAATTTAAGAAAAAAAAAATTCGTAAGACAAAAGGTAGAAATGCCACACAATGGAACCCAGCCACTAAGCTGGTAGAGAAAGGTAGAGATGTGGCTTATCATAGGGAACTATTAAGCCCTGTAGGCAGGGCTAAACATGTCAGAGGAGCATATCCAGGGGGTGTTTAGGTTAAAATTGTATCTTCACCTTTTCTATATAGTGGTCAGGTTCTGGTGTGCGGCATTTTTACAGTTATTGTTTTATCTGTCAGCTAGCCCGGATGAGCTTTTTTTTTGAACACTGGAGCCCAATCTGTGCTTTTGACTGCAGGGTAAAGTTTTTCAGTGCTTTGAGCGGTGCTCCTAGTTTTTGTATATGGGTCACATTGAAAAAAAAAAACTTCTCTTCTTTTTTTCAGGTTTCTAAAGCTTTGAAATTTGGTAGAAAATTAAGAGCGGTGGAGTCTTCCTTAAAGCTTCTCCAGAAACAGGTTGGTTCTTCCACAGCACGTTACCATGTATGAACTGAGATTTGATGTTGATAAATGTAAAGTTATGCACTAGGGGGCTAAGAATATTCATGCATCATACATGTCAATGGTGAAAAAGGATCTGGGTGTTCTGATAGATCATAACCTTAAAGGGGTCGTAAACTCTCGTGTTTTTTCACATTAACCCCCTAGCGGTATTCCTGAGTCTGGCTCGGGATGGATTTTCAATACCAAAAGCGGTATCCCCGAGCCAGACTCGGGATTGCATTGCAGGATCCTTGTAGAGGTTACTTACCTTGATCCCTCTTACAGATTACAGTACTGTATCAAATAATTATCATCCCCTTTGTCCCTAGTGGTCTGTCCAGTGTCCTGCATGCAGTTTTATATTATAAAAACTGTTCTTTCTGCCTGGAAACTGGAGATTGTCCATAGCAACCAAAACTGTCCCTTTACATCAAAAGTGGTTTTAGACCAGCTAGAAAACAGCGATAATAAATTAGAATCACTTGCAGAATTGAGCGATAGTGATTTGTGGGGAAATCTGTCATCAAACACTGAAAGTAACGAAAGCGTCAATTCTGCAACTGAGCAAATTTCAGTGTTTTTGATTTGATTACATTATTGAATAATTATTATTATTATTTGTTATAATTATTTATAGTTATTTATTATATTATAATTTTTGAGTTTGTTTTTCAAACGTTATCATACCCGGAATGTCTACTAGACTCTGGTTTGGACAGATTTAAGTGAATTATTCTGAAGAATTACAGGCCTACAATATAAAAAGCCAAATTTCTGTGCAAAATAATTGTACCGCTTTCAGCATCAAAAATCTGAACTAATCATACCGCCAGGGAGGTTAATGCATCCTATGCTTTAACCACTTAAGGACCGAGCCCCTTTCTGAGATTTGTTGTTTACAAGTTAAAAACTGTTTTTTTTGCTAGAAAATTACGTAGAACCTCCAAACATTATACATTTTTTTTCTAACACCCTAGAGAATAAAATGGCGGTCGTTGCAATACTTTATCACACCATATTTGCGCAGCGGTCTTACAAGCGCACTTTTTTTTGGAAAGAATACACTTTTTTAAATTAAAAAATAAGACAACAGTAAAGTTAGCCCAATTCTTTTTTATATTGTGAAAAATAATGTTACGCCGAGTAAATTGATACCCAACATATTACGCTTCAAAATTGCTTGTGGAATGTCGACAAACTTTTACCCTTAAAAATCTCCATAGGCGACGTTTAAAAAATTCTACAGGTTGCATGTTCTGAGTTACAGAGGAGGCCTAGGACTAGAATTATTGCTCTCGCTCTACCTCTACATGTGTGGTTTGAACACCATTTTCATATGCGGGTGCTACTCATGTATGCGTTCGCTTCTGCACGCGAGCTCGTCGGGACGGAACGCGTTTAAAATTTTTTTTTTTTTTCTTATTTATTTTACCTTTTTTATTTTTACACTGTTTTTAAAAAAAATGTCACTTTTATTCCTATTACAAGGAATGTAAACATCCCTTGTAATAGAAAAAAAGCATGACAGGACCTCTTAACCACTTCAATACCAGGCACTTTCGCCCCTTCCTGCCCAGGACAATTTTGAGCTTTCAGTGCTGTCGCACTTTGAATGACAATTGCGCGGTCATACAACACTGTACCCAAACTAAATTTTTATGATTTTCTTTCCACAAATAGAGATTTCTTTTGGTGGTATTTGATCATCTCTGCGGTTTTTATTTTTTGCTAAACAAACTAAAAAAGACAGACTTTTTGAAAAAAAAAAGTTTTTCATCGTTTCTGTTATAAAATTTTGTTTTCTCCTTCACTGATGGGCACTGATGAGGCGGCACCGATGGCCACTGATGAGTTGGCACTGATAAGGTGGCATTGATGAGGAAGCACTGATATGTAGAATTGATGGGCACTGATAGGGGGCACTGATATGCAGCACTGGTGGGCACTGACAGGCGGCACTGACAGGCGGCACTGGTGGGCACTGACAGGCGGCACTGGTGGGCACTGACAGGCGGCACTGGTGGGCACTGACAGGCGGCACTGGTGGGCACTGACAGGCGGCATTGATGGACACTAATAGATGGCACTGATGGGCAGCACTGATTGGGCAGGTACTGACAGGTATTAATGCTGGGCACTGATTTGCACTGTGATGGACACTGGCACTGTGGTGGGCTCTGATTGGCACTGTGGTGGGCACTGGCAGACTTTATTATTGGGGCACTGCTGGGCACTGGCAGCTGATTGGCACATCTGATGGGGCTGTGCTGATAATCAATGTGCTGATTATCAGCACAGACATCCCCCCTCTGACAGGGAGAGCTGCCGATCGGCTCTCCCTGTCGGCGGCGAACTGAGGAATGCCGTTTACCGGCACTTCCTAGTTCTCGCGATGATCAGCTGTGATTAGTCACAGCTGATCACGTGGTAAGAAGCCTCTGTCAGAGGCTTCTTGTTACGATCGGAGATGCAGTGTGTCAGACACGCCGCACTCACGATCGCCGTGCGCCGGCATGTTATCCTGCTGGACGTCATATGATACCCAGTCAGGATAACAGAACCACTTCCCGGCCGTCATTCTGTTATAGGCCGGGCGGGAAGTGGTTAAATATGAGATCTGGGTTCAAAAAGACCTCAGATCTCATATTTACACTAAAATGCAATAAAAAAAAAATTGTCATTTAAAAAAATCATTTAAAAAAAAAAAAATGGCCCTTTTTAAGAGCTGTGGGCGGAAGTGACGTTTTGATGTCGCTTCCACCCTGCATTGTTATGGAGATGGGTGGGGGCCATCTTCCCCTCACTCGTCTCCATACCTAACAGGAGACAAGACGCGATTGCCCCTGCTGCTGCCGACGGCTCCGGTAAGCGGCGGAGGGCTCCGGAGGGGGCCCTCTCTTGCTGCCGATTAAAAGTGATCTTGCGGCGAATCCGCCGCAGAGACCACTTTTATCTTGTTGCGGACTGCCCGCTGAAGAAGAGGATACAGGGGTTATGGCAGGTAGCTGCTGCCATAACAACGATATCCACCTTCAAACAGCTGACGTAAAACTGCGGTGGGCGGTCCGTAAGTGGTTAAGGTGAAAAAAACTTCTGACACTGACCAGCCCCCCCGCCCCCCCCCCCGTTTTACTCACCTGAGCCCTTCGATCCCTCGGGGGAGACGCGCTCTTCCTCTCTGCCCAGGGTTCTCGGCTCTTGATTGGATAGAGTAATAGCAGCGATGCCATTGGCTTCTGCTGCTGTCAATCAAATCCAATGACGCAGGGGCGGGGCCGAGTCCAGCATTCTGTGTCTATAGACGCAAATGCTGGACTCGGGAGCGTGCCCGCAAGGTAACCCCTCGGGAGAGCGCTTCTCCCTGGGGCTTTACTGATGCGAGGAGGAGACGCAAGCGCGGCCAGGGGACCCCAGAAGACGATGATCGGGACCACACTGTGCAAAATCACATGCTCAGTGGCGGTAAGTGTGAAATGTTTGTTTATTATAAAATAAAATAAAAACAAAGGTTTAGTGTCACTTTTATTAATGGCAGGAAATGCAAAGCAGCGGTTCCCAAAGCAAGCAAAGTCCTTTCTTGTATTAAGAGAGGTATGGACTCCAGAGAGAGAGAGATCTCTTTGCCCCTATACAAATCATTAGTAAGACCTCATCTGGAATATGCAATTCAGTTTTGGGCACTAGTTCACAAAAAGGATATCGGTGAACTGGAGAAAGTGCAGAGAAGGGCAACCAAACTGATAAGAGGCATGGAGGAGCTCAGCTATGAGGAAAGATTAGAGGAACTGAATTTATTCTCTCTTGAGAAGAGGAGATTAACCACTTTAAGACCAGCCTCGTTTTGGATTTTAGGTGTTTACATGTTTCAAACAGGTTTTTCTGCTAGAAAATTACTTAGAACCCCCAAACATTATATATGGTTTTTCTTCTAACACCCTAGAGAACACAATGTTGGTCATTGCAATACTTTTTTTTGCACCGTATTTGCGCAGCGGTCTTAAAAGCGCACTTTTTTTGGAAAAAATTCACTTTTTTGAATAAAAAAATAAGACAACAGTAAAGTTAGCCCAATTTTTTTTAATATTGTGAAATATAATGTTACGCCAAGTAAATTGATACCCAACATGTCATGCTTGAAAATTGCGCCCGCTCGTGGAATGGCGTCAAACTTTTACCCTCAAAAATCTCCATACGCGACGTTTAAAAAATTCTACAGGTTGCATATTTTGCGCTACAGAGGAGGTCTAGGGCTAGAATTATTGCTCTCGCTCTACCGATCGCTGTGATACCTCACATGTGTGGTTTAACCACCGTTTTCATATGCGGGCGCTACTCGCGTATGCGTTCGCTTCTGCGCGCGAGCTCGTCGGGACAGGGGGGTTTTAAAAAATTTTTTTTTTATTTTTATTATTTATTTTACAATATTTTATTTATTTTTACACTGTTTAAAAAAAAAAAAAAATTGTGTCACTTTTATTCCTATTACAAGGAATGTAAACATCCCTTGTAATAGAAAAAAGCATGGCAGGACCTCTTAAATATGAGATCTGGGGTCAAAAAGACCTCAGATCTCATATTTACACTAAAATGCAATAAAAAAAAAAAAAAAAAGTCATTTAGAAAAATGACATTTGAAAAAATATGCCTTTAAGAGGCGTGGACGAAAGTGACGTTTTGACGTCACTTCCGCCCAGCAGTGTCATGGAGACGAGTGAGCGCCATCTTAGCCTCACTTGTCTCCAGGCACAGAAGGGAGAAGGACGCGATCGCCTCCGCCGCTACCGACGGCTCCGGTAAGCGGCGGAGGGCACCGGATCGCGGCGGGAGGGGGGGGGGCCCTCTCCCGCCACCGATAAAAGTGATCTCGCGGCGAATCCGCCGCAGGGACCACTTTTATCTGAAAGCCGGCCGCCGCACGAAAACGGGGATACCGGGGTTATGGCAGCTAGCTGCTGCCATAACAACGATATCCCCGTTCAAACTTAGGACGTACATCGGCGTGCGGCGGTCGGGAAGTGGTTAAGGGTGGATATGATCACCATGTATAAATACATAAGTGATCCATATAGTGAACTTGGTGTTGAGTTATTCACTTTAAGGTCATCACAGAGGACAAGGGGGCATTCTTTACATCTGGAGGAAGAGAGATTTAATCGCCAAATATGGAAAGGCTTCTTTATAGGAAGAGCTGTAAAAATGTGGAATAGACTCCCTCAAGAGCTGGTTATTTCCAGCTCAGTAGATTGCTTTAAAAAAGCCTGGATTATTTCCTAAATGTACATAATATAAATAAATACTAACATTTATAGGTAAAGTTGATCCAGGGGATATCTGATTGCCATTTTTTCTCCTGCTGGAGCAAATTGGATCATGCTTTGCTAGTTTTGTTTTGCCTTCCTCTGGATCAACTATGGGTAGGATTGTGTATATACGATTGCACTTTTTTTCCCCTTTTATTGGTTGAACTAGATGGACTTGTGTCTTTTTTTTCAACCAGACTAACTTTGTAACCGTGTTAACACAATTATATATCTAAAGATGTATACTGTGAATAAGTTGTGTCTGTTTTCAACCTGATCAGGAAGATTCTGCTTCTGATGAAAAGAAAAAGAAGAAAAAAGATAAATTCTCTTTGAAGAGTTTGATTCAGAGATTACATATATCTAAACCAGCTTATCATGTCATGAGCCTGCTTGGTTGCAGGTCAGCAGTTTTTCTTCTGTTATTAAAAATCAATTTGTATCTAATTTGTATCGCTCATTTTAATTCAACATATCACTTCTTTATTGTATGGACAGGTATCCTAAAGACTTGACATCCTTCTCACGTAGTGGTCTTGAGGGTCCCTGGCAGTCAGATTTGTCAGGGCAAAGAATGAAGCTTAAACAGCCGGAGACCTGGGAAAGAGAACTGAGCCAGAAAGGCAACAGTGGCCCTGTATGGGAGAGTCTGCTAGGTAAGTAACACACAAAAGTACTGTAGGCAAGGGCAGGGACAGATTAAAGTGATTGTAAAGTCTCAGTTTTTTTTCTATTAAAATATAATAATATGGTTATACTTGCCTACCCTGTGCAGTTGCACAGAGCAGCCCAGATCCTCCTCTTCTCGGGTCCCTGGCTAGAGCTCCTGGCCCCTCCCTCCTATTGAGTGCCCCCACAGCAAGCAGCTTGCTATGGGGGCACCAGAGCCAAACTGCAGCTCCGCATATCCATTCAGACACGGAGCTGTGGTTCGGCCCTGTCCCGTCTCTCCTGATTGGCTAACTTAGTTTGACAGCAGCAGGAGCCAATAGCGCTGCTGCTGTGTCTCAGCCAATCATAAGGGAGAGTCCCGGAAAGGCTGAGGCACTCGTGGTTATCGCTTGATAGAGATGGAGCTCAGGTAAGTATTAGGGGGCCTGAGGTGGGCTGCTGCACACAGAAGGCTTTTTATCTTAATGCATAGAAAGCATTAAGATAAAAAAAGTAAATAAACAAAAACACCAAGCGCAATAATATTCTAGCGTGACATATACAATTAAATAAGTGTAAATCAAATGTATGTGAATGCACATGCTATTAAATAAAAATTGTTAGATTGACAATGATATCAAGCTGCTATCAATTATATAGTGGTCAGAATCCCCTAAAAATTAAAACATATATGTATTAAGATAAAAAACCTTCTGCCTTTGCAACCCCTTTAAAGCCGTGCACTAGCAGATTTCGAGGCAACATTTGTATGAATTATTCATATGAGCATTCGTTCAAAAATTCTCAAAGCACATTTTTTGACTTGACGAATGTCCTTTGAAAGTTCTTCAAAAAATGTTTGCTCCTAAAATTCAATTTTGGAGTTATTTGAATTTTTCTGAATAGAAAACTACATTCACTGTTCAAAATGTTTGTTCAAAAAAATGTTTCCATCCTGCTCCTTCAGATTTTATTATTACAGTCAACATTGATTTGACCTTTAAACATTAGAAAATGTAACAAACTTTAATAAAAATAAAAAGGTTTAAATTAATTTATACTAGTGTACAGCCAAAGCTTGTTTGGCTGTACTTCTCCTATGGCTCACAGGAGTGCAGTTCATTTTGTGACCCATTTTCAGCAGAGAGCAGGCTGAAGTCCACTCTCTGCTGACAGCACAGAAGTCGGTCCAGGCTCCCTGGCCTGACACCTGGCTCAGGCTCTCAGCGAGCCGCTGGAAGCCTAAGCTGCCCGCCCCTCCACAGTCAAGTGCTCCAGTGAGCGAAGAGGGGGCAGAGCAGAGAGCTGAGACTTAGTCACCAGCTCTCTGCTCACGGAGCTGTGAGAACTGGGTGGTTGGCGGTGTTCGATCGCTCGGTTCTCAGTGTTAGAGGCACAGGGGACAGATGCAGCATTGGACCAATGCTGCATCCACCTAGGTAAGTATGATTCTTTAAAAAAAACAAAAAAAAAAAAAAAACATACTTTTTTTTTTTTTTTTTTTAAGGCAGACTAAAATTTGTTGTTTTTCCCCTCTCTATTCCCATCCCTTAGACTGACATTGATAAGGATTGTAATAAGCAAAAAAAGGCACACTGTTTGTGTTGTTTATAATGGTCTGGCCTGCCTCATCCGACACCAGCTGCCAGCAAGTTCATCACCCCTTGGAAAATGAGAGGCAGCAGCACAACTTTGACCAGTTGTGCTATCTCCCAGGTTTACTGCAAGAGTATGAAGGCATGAAGGTTGTAGCTGGGCCCCCTGGACATCCACCAGGCCAAAGGATTCTGCCTAGTTGATTTGTGGGTGATCAGGCTCTGGGAAATACCATCTTCCTCATTCAGGATATGTCCTTTTTTAAAGCGCACAAGATTCAGATTATATTTAGGAGCCTTAGGAGAATAAGTTTGGAAATGTTGATCCAGTAGCCTATTGCTGTTTTGTTTAGTGCTGGGGTCATGGAATCTCAGTAAATGCATATAGTGCAATAATAGCAAATCAATGAATGTGGTAGAAACCTCAGTAGACAGAAGCAAAAGTTGATTTCTGTAGAGATGCAGGATTGTAATACATTACAGATTAGCCAAAAAAATGTATGTCAGCCGGTACCGTGTAGAAATCCTAACTGGTTTTATACCTACGTGATACTTTATTACACCAGTACACTAATAAGATACAAATTTGCAAGATTTAGGGATAGTGTTGTTTTTTGTTATGTTCAGGACTTAAAATAATAAAAAAAAAAATAGAGGTTGGGTGAGTTACAGCTAGCCATGGTTTTAGTTTCCTTCATATTGTTCTTTCCCTTCTCACACAGACAACCGTAAAGTTCCGTTCATGGCCTTATTGAGGAATCTAAGAAATATGATAAGAGCAGGTATTTCTAAGAAGCATCACATGGCAGTGAATGCCCGGTTAACCAATCAGGTATTATTCTACCTCAATCTTTCATTTTGATGTGCTCATTTGTAAGTATATATGCTCTGTAATCTTAAACTTTTTACTTTTAAAGGGCAAAAATATACAAGCTTATGAAACATAACAAGTCTAAATAGTTACCAAAAATACCAAGTAGCAAGTGTAATCGGGATGTAACAAGACAGAACATTACAGCTTACATAAATGTAAATACACCTGAAAATAACCAATTTTATTTTTATTATTAGTATAGGTATAGTTACACTTCAAGATAAGAGTCTTATGCCCCGTACACACGGTCGGACTTTGTTCGGACATTCCGACAACAAAATCCTAGGATTTTTTCTGATGGATGTTGGCTCAAACTTGTCTTGCATACACACGGTCACACAAAGTTGTCGGAAAATCCGATCGTTCTAAACGTGGTGACGTAAAACACGAACATCGGGACTATAAACGGGGCAGTGGCCAATAGCTTTGATCTCTTTATTTATTCTGAGCATGCGTGGCACTTTGTCCGTCGGATTTGTGTACACACGATCTGAATTTCCGACAACGGATTTTGTTGTTGGAAAATTTTATCTCCTGCTGTCCAACTTTGTGTGTCGGAAAATCCGATGGAAAATGTCCGATGGAGCCCACACACGGTCGGAATTTCCGACAACACGCTCCGATCGGACATTGTCCATCGGAAAATCCGACCGTGTGTACGGGGCATTAGAAGAGCTCTGCTCATGAGAGCTTACCATCTAAAAGGAAAGGGCAAGTGATATAAAAGGTTATACCCCTGTGGGGATAAGTTGATGGAGAAAGTAAAAGTTAATTTATTAGGCAGGGTGGGGATAAGCTTCTCTGAAGAGATGAGTTTTCAGGGATTGCCTAAAGCAGACAGAGTAGGGTTACAAATTTGATGTACAGACTCGGGAAGGGAGTTCCAGAGGAGGGGATGGGCTATGGAAAAGTTCTGGAGGTGATGATGGAGCTAGAGAGCAGGAAGTCTTGGAAGATGAGAAAAGGACGATTCAGGTGACATCTTGAGACAAGACTGGTGATGTTGCTTGGGGAGTTGTGGATGGTTTTGTATGTTCTTAGTATCTTGAATTTGGGAGCGTGGAAGCCAGTGGAGAGATTCGCAGAGAGATCCATTTCTAACAGACCAGACCATATGTGCCAACTATTTCATCTGAACTTCAAAGAACTATGCCGGAAGCATGGTTATTAGAAACACAGAAAAGGGAGTATGCTATATTTGATTTGTTTAAGCACTTACTTACCACCCTATAGCAGTTTTACTGCTAAAGGGCGGCAGCTGTGTGCTGTGTATATATACATGATCCCGCACTTCCGCCTGCGCCTCTTCTGCTGTGATTATTCATAGCAAAAGACAATCTGCGAATGTCGGGCAATCGATGTCTGTCAGCACCTACCGATCATCGGGCAGAGACTCAGAACAGAGCTCTGCCTATATAAACAAGGCAGAGTTCCTTTTTGTCGGGGGAAGGGGTGGATTCTATGTTCCTGCAAAGCAGGGACTCAAATTCATCTCTTCCCCGTAGAAAAAGCAGTACACATGGTAAACCTAAACACTGGCTAGGCACACCGTTAACCCTTTCATTGCCCTAGATGTTTAACCCCTTCCCAGCCAGTGTCATTAGTACAGTGATAGTGCACATTTTTAGCACTGATCCCTGTATTAGTGTGACTGGTTCCCTCAAGTGTCAAAAGTGTCAGTGTCCGATTGTTCACTGCAATATCGCAGTCCTGCTATAAGTCGCTGGTTTCCGCCATTACTAGTATAAAGAATAAATTTTAAAAAATTCCAGTATATATCCCATAGTTTGTAGATGCTGTAACGTTCGTGCAAACCAATCAATATACGCTTATTGGGATTTTTTTACCAAAAATATGTAGCAGAATACATATTGACCTAAATTCATGAAGGAATTAGATTTTTTTTTTGTGTGTGTGTTTTATAGCAGAAAGCAAAAAAAAATTTATTTTTTTTTGGTTGGTCTTTTTTTGTTTGTAGTGCAAAAAAAAAAAAATCGCAGTGGTGATCAAATACCATCAAAAGAGCTCTATTTGTAGGGAAAAAAATTCCATACATTTTTTTTTTTTTTTTTTTTTGGGTACAGCGTTGCATGACCGCACAATTGTCAGTTAAAATAACGCAGTGCCATATCGCAAAAAGTGGCCTGGTCATGAAGGGGGGTAAATATTCCAGAGGTCAAGTGGTTAAGATGTTCCTTTTGTGAGACACCAGGTTTGAAAACTATCATGAGATTGTATTGTTGGTGGTGTATGTCTACCTGCAACCATCGTATAAACATGCTTTTACATTTGGTGTGTTTGTTTAGCACGCTGTGATCCAAAGCCGCCTTTTCCCATTCCGTTTCCTTTCTGCATACAAAGTTATTCAAGATCTGGAGCGTCAACTTGAAAGTGCAGGTGGGATGTTTATGTCTATTTGATATATAAGTGCACAGACTGAAATTTACTAGTCTTGTACTTTTATCATTTTCATGTGTATATTGCTAGCATTTGTAGAACTTTGCCCTTTGGATTTCTAGCTGTGAATCAAAACACAGAATGAGTGATAGTACACACACATAAAGGGGGGAAAGCTGTTCTGACGATAAAAACTATTAAAGTTGTACTTTTGAGGGCAGTGAAAGTTATTTTAATGTGAGGTATTGGAAATAAATGTAAGTTTAAAAGGCACAGTGGCTTTTCTTGGGTGAAATGGCCTTTTGAATGGATTTTGCTCTAAGCTCCAGTGTAGTTGGCTATAAAAGCTAATATTGTCAGGGTGTTTTTCTTATCTTTGCGCACAAATTTGTTACATACTTTTGATTATGTGGTTTTGGTAATGCTTGGAAGAAATTTTTAGCTTTTGTATGGAGTGGAGAAGACTTGAAATTTTTCAGTTATCTTGCTGCTTGTTACCCCTTGTCTGTTATTTTCAATGTCTTCCTATCCCATTGACAACAGGGTAAGAAATGGGGGGAGGGATTGTTATTGTGGCAGGAATTCACAGTTCTAAGTTTACCCCAGTCTGCTAAAAATCTATTTTTGTCTGCATATTTGTTGAAGTAGGCCATCACTGCCTTCCCTGATGAGAAGTGAGGGATCTTACTAACAAGGATACAGACAGCAATAAAACCCCAACAGAGGCTCTAACCTTCACTGACCTGTCTAAAGCTAAATAAAATGTTTTGGCTGGAGTTGGGGTTAATAGAGCTTAGTAAATCTTCTTTCAACAACCTATAACAGGAGACCCAGTCCCCTCCAATGCTGTCCTCCTCAAACGTATATTTCGCCGGGAAGGAAAGAATATTCCAGCGATTGCAGGCAACCATTTTAAACGGCATGAACTCAGAGCAAGTTTGGCTGTTCCCGTTGTTCATCAACTGCTAAAAAGAGAGAAAGAGGCAATCAGAAAAGCCAGGTGAGGAAAATAAAGCAATTACCAGAAAAAGTGAATTAAATTCATGATATTTACTATGTTTCTTTTGCTGATTTATGATGCAGAATGATAATGTTTGATGAGGAGATCCTTCAGAGCTATAAGAAATCACTGGAGGAATCTATTCGGATATCGGCCCATTACAACATCCCTCCCGTTCCTGGGCGTACTGTCATCCTGATGAATGTTGGTAATAGCATGTATTCACCATGCCATGGAGCAAAAGAACTAGCTGTTTCCACAACTACAGTGGCCTTTAGAAGTTCACCAACAGTAAGTTGCATCACACATTAAAATGACTTCAGTGGAACTCTTGTTAAAATAATACTTATGCAAATACAATATTTGGCCAACACACGAGGGCTTCTGATTGTTTCCATATGATGGAACCCTTAAAATATCAATTTGTCACCTGACGTGCAAATCCACGGTTTGGGATATGTGCCGCAAATTCCCTAATAAGTACATATAACAACACAAGTCTATGTATATTGCAAAAGCATTGGGCAATACACACTTGCCCAGACTTTCAGGCTGGACTTTTGTTGAAAATTGTTGCAATTGTCAAAGTATTTTTTGGTTGTTTCAGCAAAAAAAAAAAAAAAAGTTTCCTGCTCTTTGCTGCAGTTTCCAGCAAAAAATACCTTCTATAGGTATGAATGATAATGCATGTAAAATGTGCAAAAAACATATCTAAAATGTGGAGAATTGAAATGACTTTCATCATCATCGCCATCATCCTCATCACTGTGGTAGCTAATCTACCCAGTCTTAAGTGCCTAGTCTATGAGTCTCTACATGTAATTACAAAATATAGAAAAGCAAACATTTTAAAATGTGAAATTTACATCATGTTTACTTTAACTAGATCTAAAAGCAAGAACAAAAATGTAATACACTGCAGCTTACCAGTCCTTAGATGTGGAGGCTGCAGTTATTGCCATTTTTAAACTAAGAACATTTTAGCAATACAGAAAATACCTTTTTGATCTGGCCAGAAATTCAGTGACCTTAAAACTTCCTATGAATTGACCTGAAAGCACAATGTTGTCTTTCTTCCAAACAATCTTCTTTGAATTAAAAATTCCTCCATCCTGAATGTAATAGGGAAGAGGAAAGGGGGAGGTGTCTGTAGTTTAAATCAGAAGAGTAGCAAAGGAGGAAGAATGCTCCTTCCATAAATACAGTACAGTGAGTGAGCGTTATCACTAGGAGTGGAAATGTGTTATTTGCAGGAATACCTAGTAAGGCTCCATTCACACAGGGGCAACACGACTTCAGCGCGACTTTGCAAGGCGACTTCAACGCGGCTTCAACGCGACTTCAGCGCGACTTTAAGCAGCTTACAACGCGACTTCAAGTCGCCTCCAGGACAGGCGACTTTGGCTGTGGCCAATCACAGAATAATCAGCTCTCTGGGAGGGAGGGGTTTGCCTGGGTAAACTAATTTCTTTTCCTGTAAAGTCGCTTCAATATAGATGGAGATCCGACTTGGAGGCGACTTCCATTGAATTCTATGGGTACAAGTCGCCTAGAAGTCGCCTAGAAGTAGTACAGGAACCTTTTCTGAAGTCGGAGCGACTTCAGTAGTGTAAATTAAGACGCTCTCATTCACTGTAATGCAAATCTCTTCTTGGGGCGACTTGAGGGCTTACAAGTCGGATCCCAAGTCGTCCTAGTGTGAACCGACCCTAATAATCCTGAAAAAAAGAAAACGAATGCAATCGCCACATCTGAGGATTGGTAAGCTGCACATTACATTTTTGTTTTAGGCTTTAGATATACCTGAAGAAAAACATTGCAAAAAAATTCTCAAAATGTGCCCTCATGAAAATCAACGTTACCTTCTCTTAACCCCTTCCCGCCGACCGCACACAGAAGAGGGCTTTTTTCAGTGGGTCCGCATATATGCGTGTCCCCCTTTGTGCTGGGAGCGTGCTCCTAGCACACAGACCTGTCTCTCACCGAGAGCCCCAGGTCTTGTATTAATGATCGGGACCTGGGACTTTCAGTTCTGGGTCACCTGATCACTGTGATAGCCTCTGATTGGCTATCACAGTGATCAGTCACTGTCAGCCCGCCCCTGTGTTTACTTCCTCTTTTGAATGAAGAGAAATATGCGTTGTATCCTCCTATTCTCGCAGCAGAGGAAAATGTAAACAAACCAAAGTGTGTAAAAGAACAAAAATATCAAACATTAAAAATAAAGAATAAAAAAATAACAAGATCAAGGTTTGGAAGGGTTAGAGTCAAGGTCAAGGTCGGGGTCAAAGGTCACGATCAGCATATTTTGGAGAGAATTTTAAAAAAACATTTATTTCTAAAATTAGTGTTGGTGTGTTTTAGGTAGGATAAAAGAAAGCAAAATGCGCACTATTGTTACTGGGCTGTACTACAGGTACAAACAACAACTAATAGTTGTTGTTTGTACACTCCTCACATTTTTGTAAATATTTTATTATATCTTTTCATGTGACAACACTGAAGAAATGACACTTTGCTACAATGTAAAGTAGTCAGTGTACAACTTGTATAACAGTGTAAATTTGCTGTCCCCTCCAAAATAACTCAACACACAGCCATTAATGTCTAAACCACTGGCAACAAAAGTGAGTACACCCCTAAGTGAAAATGTCCAAATTGGGCCCAATTAGCCATTTTCCCTCCCTGATGTCATGTGACTTGTTAGTGTTACAAGGTCTCAGGTGTGAATGGGGGGCAGGTGTGTTAAATTTGGTGTTATGGCTCTCACTCTCTCATACTGGCCACTGGAAGTTCAACATGGCACCTCATGGCAAAGGACTCTATGAGGATCTAAAAAAAAAAATGTCTTTATCGTACATCACGGGACACAGAGCAGCCATAGTAATTACTATGTGTGTTATACGCCACCTATAGGTGAATGAACACTGGCAGATCAAACAGGAAGTCCTGCCCTATATAACCCCTCCTACACAGGAAGTACCTCAGTTTTTTCACCAGTGTCTGTAAGGTGGTCACTGATATGATACGTGTGCTCTTGGAGCATACTTGCCGGTCTGGAATGGTTCTACTGAGAATCAAGGACTTCAATCGGATCCATTCGAAAAAGCTGTCAGTTAAAATGGATGGTACCCGAGCCTCATTGAAAGGAGAGAAGATTCCTCTAGGTTTGCCTGTAATGCAGCCTTATGGTGCTGGACCCTGCAGAATGGAACCCTGTGCAGTGTTTGTTCTGACCAGGTGCTTTCCTGCAGGGCGCTATATAGGTTCAGGGGAGTGGACCCAAGATTAAGGAGGACCCAGTCCCTGAAGGTCTTTTATGACAAAGCCCGCCGCGATGGGTGAAGATCGGACTCCTGTTATGTTCAGAGTCCTGCAGCAGAAATGGAAAGTCTGCATTTTGCAGTTTTTCTTTTTTTTATTTTTTAAGAGATCTGACTGTCTGTTCACCCAGTGGCCACTGGGGGCAGTGTGCTGTTTAATCATGCTCTGTGTACTTCTTAGGAATGTGGGCTGCTGTTTCTCCTCCAGCCACTAGAGTGGGCCAAGTGCAATTGGGCATATGCAGCATTGTATATATGCTTGCAAACTTGTTGCTTAAACACATTTTTTGAAAAAACATGGGCATTGGTGCACTTTAAAGCGGTTGTATACCCCTGTAGGTGATTTTTACCTACAGGTAACCCTATAATAAGACTTACCTGTAGGTAAAATGAATAGCTTCCTAAACCTGTACGGTTTAGGAGATATTCACCTTGCATGCAGCCGCTAACGTCAGCGGCGCATGCGCTCTGAAGGTCCGGCGGATGCTGCCAGAAAATCAGAGCTCCTTAACGGAAAGAGCCACTCACAGCGCCGGAGCCACAAACCCGGAAGAAACGCTGAGGGAACATGTCGGCTCCCTCAGTGGTGACCGGGAGGCGATGCTGGCACTTCGTTCTAAGGTAGGTATTTTATAATATACCTTACAGGTTTTTTTTTTTTTTTTTTTTTTTTTTTGCGGGTATACAACGTGTGCGTTTTTGGTCTGCAGGAGCTTATTTTTTATTTTTTGCTGTTCTGAAGCAGCATAGAGGCTGCATTGGATGCATATGTGCTTGGCTAATCCTGCAAAACTAGTATGGGGCCTGGTGCAGTTAAGCAGGTGCATGTCTGCTTAAACACATGTCTGCTTAAAGGCATGTTTTCTAAAATACATGTTTGCTTAAATACATGTTTGCATAAAGATACATGTTTATGCCTTTCATGCCTTAGGCTATTTCTGACATTTTGTTGCTTACAAGTTAAAAATCCATATTTTTTGCTAGAAAATTACTTAGAACCCCAAACATTATATATAGATAGATATAAATATAATATATGTATTTTTTTAGCAGAGACCCTAAAGAATAAAATGGCGATCATTGCAAATTTTTTTATGTCACACAGTATTTGGGTAAAAAATACACTTTCATGAATTTAAAAAGAACAAAACAGTAAAGTTAGTCCAATTTTTTGTATAATGTGAAATATGATGTTACGCTGAGTAAATGGATACCTAATATGTTCTGCTTTGAAATTGCGCACACTCGTGGAATCGCGACAAACTACGGTACTTAAAAATCTCCAAGGGCGATGCTTTTAAAAAACAATTGCGGTTACCAGGTTAGGGTTACAGAGGAGGTCTTTTGCTAAACTTATTGCTCTCACTCTGATGATCGTGGCGATACCTCACATGTGTGATTTGAGCACTTTTTACATGGGGGCGCGACTTATGTATGAGTTTTCTTTTCTGCGTGAGCTTGCGGGGACGGGGGTGCTTTAAAAAAATGTTTTATTTTTTTTTTATTTATTGAATTTTTTTATTTAACCCTGTCCCTTTTTAACCACTTCAATACAGGGCATTTTCACCTACTTCCTGCCCAGGCCAATTTTCAGCTTTCAGCGCTGTAACTTTTGAATGACAATTGCGCGGTCATGCAACACTGTACCCGAATTAATGAAATTTGAATTAATTTTTTTCCCCCACAAATAGCTTTTTTTTGGTGGTATTTGATCACCTCTGCGGTTTTAATTTTTTTGCGCTATAAACAAAAAAAGAGCGACAAGTTGCTATAATAAATATCACAAATTAAAAAAACAAACAAAAAAAACACAATTTTTTTTCCTCAGTTTAGGCTGATATGTATTCTTCTACATATTTTTGGTTAAAAAAATCGCAATAACCGTATATTGATTGGTTTGCGCAAAAAATATAGCGCCTACAAAATAGGTTTTTGATTCATTGCATTTTTATTATTATTTTTTTTTTACTAGTAATGGCGGTGATATGCGATTTTTTTATCGTGACTGTGACATTGCGGCGGACAGATCAGACACTTTTGACAATTTTTTGGGATCATTGACATTTAAACAGTGTTCAGTGCTATAAATATGCACTGATTACTGTATAAATGTCACTGGCAGGGAAGGAGTTGACACTAGGGGGCGATCAAGGGATTAAATGTGTTACCTAGGGAGTGATTCTAACTTGAGGGGATAGCACTGACTAGGGGAGGAGACCGATCAGTGTTCCTTTATACTAGGAACACACGATCTGTCTGCTCTCCCCTGACAGGACGTGGATCTGTGTGTTTACACACACAGATTCACGCTCCTGCTCTGTCACGAGCGAGGGCGGGTACCCGGCAGACATTGCGGCCGCCCGGCACGCGCATCGGCTCCTGGGTGATGCTGCGGGCACCCCCTATACCGCCAGGAAGCTGAGGACGTCATATGACAATACGCGGGATGGGAAGTATTTAACCACTTCGCGCCCGGAGGGTGTCCTGGCACGTCCTCGACTTTGCGGGGCTATATCTGAATGATGCCTGTAGCTACAGACATCATTCAGATTTTGGCTTTTTCAGCCGGCGATTCCCTACACCATAAGAATGATCATAGCGGCTGTTCCGCCGCATCATCGCTCTTACGGGCGGCGGGAGGGGACGCCCCCCTCCCGCCGCCCTCCGGTGCTTGTACCGACTCACCGCTTCCATCGGTGAGTCAGACACAGGATCCGCCAGCCCCGGATGGTGATCATAGAGATTTCCGGCGGACCAGATGGTTGCCGGAGTCTCTATGATTGTTCGGAGGCCGGGCGCGATGTTATGACGTCATGCCCGGCCTCTGCATTCAAAAAAACGGCGCCGCTTCGGCTGGGAAGCGGTGATCCTTTTTTTTTTTTTTTTTTTTTTAATTTTAGGCTTCCCAGCCTAGAGGTGAGATGTGGGGTCTTATTGACCCCATATCTCACTGTAAAAAGGACCGATCATGCCATATTCCTATTACAAGGGATGTTTACATTCCTTGTAATAGGAATAAAAGTGATCAAAATTATTATTATTTTTTTTTTTTTAAATGTCAAACTAAGAAAATAAAAGTCAAATTAACAATAAAAAAAAAAAAATTAAAGTGTCCCTGTCCCCGTGTGCTCGCACGCAGAAGCGAATGCATACGTAAGTCCCGCCCAGATATGAAAACGGTGTTCAAACCACACATGTGAGGTAAAGCTGTGAACGTTAGAGCGAGAGAAATAATTCTAGCCCTCCTCTGTAACTCGAAACATGTAACCAGTAAAGAATTTTAAAGCGTCGCCTATGGGGATTTTTAAGTACCAAAGTTTGGCGCCATTCCACGAGTGTGTGCAATTTTGCAGTGTGACATGTTGGGTATCTATTTACTCGGCATAACTTCATCTTTCACATTATGCAAAAAAATTGGGCTAACTTTAATGTTTTTTTTTTTTTTTTAAAGCATGAAACTGTTTTCTTTCCAAAAAAAAGCGTTCGAAAAATTGCTGCGCAAATACCGCGTGAGATAAAAAGTTGCAATGACCGCCATTGTAATTTCTAGGGTCTTTGCTAAAAATATATATATAATGTTTGGGGGTTCTATGTAATTTTCTAGCAAAAAAATGATGAATTTTACATGTAGGACAGAAATGTCAGAATTGGCCTGGGCACGAAGTGGTTAAAGGAAAAAAAAAATCTGATCACTTTTATTGCTGTCACAAGGAATGTAAACATCCCTTGTGACAGTAATAGGCAGTGACAGGTACTCTTTAAGGAGGGATCGGGGTCTAAAAGACCCCAAATCCCTCCTTTGCACTTAAAAGTATTCAGATCGCCAAAATCTGCTTTTCTGAATACTGTAATTCTTTTTACAATCGGCGCCATTGGCAACCGAGTAAACCGGAAGTGATGTTGTGACGTCGCTTCCGGGATTGTACATCGGAGACCCGATCGGAGCTGATTTTGGCTTCGTACAGGTCTCAGTCTAGACGATGGATGCGCCCAATGGTGGCTTAGGTCTCCTGGTGGGACAGGAGCCTCGGGAAGAGTGCGGTGGGAGGGGGGAATCCCCTCCCACTCCTTTAGGATAACAGCCGAGTGGCTTTTTAGCCGCATCGGTTGTTATCACTAAAAAGCCAACCGCTGGCTCTATAAAACGGTACTGGGGGGATGCCTGCAGCTGCAGGCATCACCCCAGTATAACCCCTTCAAGCCGTGAAGGGGTTATACATGTTTGCATAAAGATACATGTTTGTACATGTTTGCATAAAGATACATGTTTGTACATGTTTGCATAAAGATACATGTTTGTACATGTTTGCATAAAGATACATGTTTGTACATGTTTGCATAAAGATACATGTTTGTACATGTTTGCATAAAGATACATGTTTGTACATGTTTGCATAAAGATACATGTTTGTATACGTTTGCCTAAAGATACATGTTTGCATGGCATGCATGTTCGTGTGACATGCATGTTTGCGTAGCATGCGTTTTTATGCATGTTTGCGTGGCATGCGTGTTTATGCATGTTTGCGTGGCATGCGTGTTTATGCATGTTTGCGTAGCATGCGTGTTTATGCATGTTTGCGTAGCATGCGTGTTTATGCATGTTTGCGTAGCATGCGTGTTAATGTATGTTTGCATAAGGTACATGTTTATATATGTTTGCATGAGGTACATGTTTGCATAAGATATATGTTTGTATAAATGTTTGCATAAAATACATCTTTGCATGTTGCATAGATATGTTACATAGACACATGTTGCATGTTTGCATAAACGCATATTCTATAAATGCATGTTTGTTTTTATTTAAACTGTATAAATATGTGCTTATTTGTATTAAAATGCATTCATAAATGCATGAACGGCAAGAATACCTATATACTTGCATGTTTGCATACCTAGGTACCTACATAAAGGCGTACCTGGGTACCTGCATACTAACATACCTACGGGGTTGTATAGGAGTAGACCAATGTAGTTTTTTAGGCCTACATCCTTGGGCAACTGCGCATTAGGCTTTGGCTAATATAGGCGCTAAATTATTTAACTGTTAGATCAGCTAAATGACTCCAGAAGGGAGAGACGGCCGGGTGAGGCAGGTACGCCGCCCTCAGGTCTAGTGATCTGGCGGTGTTCACGTCTCCTGTTGGACCAGTGGCATCTGGTGTATCTGAGCCACTGTGGTGTTTGACATTGCGGTGATTCTTGATGCATTAGAAGGTCATTAGGAGAGTTTATCAGAACTGCAATGCACTAAGGCCGCATCACCCTAAACACGCCTTATCTTGGAACAAGCTTGGTTAGTACTTGGATGGGAGACTGCTTGGGAATACCAGGTGCTGTAAGATTTTCCCTCCTAGGTGAGGGAGGCATCTGAGGCTGCTGGGTTTTGAGAGTTTCTCAGGCCAGGAAACCTGGTAGGTTAAGTACACCTCTTGGGACTGTTTGGGTTTGCCACAGACAGTCTTTGTCTTACTTTGGCTCTTGGAACATAGGTTGTGGGCTCATTATTGTAAAATACTTGAATGGTAGCAGTTCCAAACCTAAATGTGGACATGAGGTCTATCTTAAGATCTCAAGCGGCTGGGCTCGGTCTGTTCAGTAATGACCTCTCTGCAAGAGGTAGTTTTTGGGGTCCATAGTCATCAATAACGCATATCTTCATGTGCCGTTTTTTTCCATCCTCATCAAAGATTTCTACAATTGCAGTAGAAAGTCGGCTTTTTCTTTCTCGAACATCACGGGACACAGAGCCACAGTAATTACTGATGGTTATATAGGTATCACTGGTGATTGGACACTGGCACACCCTATCAGGAAGTTCAACCCCCTATATAATCCCTCCCCCTTGCAGGGATACCTCAGTTTTTTACGCTAGTGTCTTAAGTGATGGACGTGTAAAGATGTCCTGTGCTGAGCTCCAAAGGGAATATCCTAAGATCCTATACTGGGGCAAGCCAGGCGAACCGGATCCATTCAAAGTGTCTTTTCATGGCCGAATTGAATGGTACCCGGGCCTCGTGTCCGAAGAAACGAGGTTTTACCCGTAACGCTTCTCTTTTTAGAGAGCTGGACCCCGCAGATCAGAAAATGGCTTTAAACTTCCTAATTTCTGGCAGGGTGCTTTACGGTCCCAGAACTGTTGGATCCCCCTATTCGTAGGGGGCCCCAGTCTCTGACGGTTTTTTCAAACGGAGCCCACTGTGAGAGGTGAAGATTGTGTAAACAGCACCCTGCGGCTGGATAAGGTAAGAGGAGATTCCACAGAATTTTTTGAGTTCTAGTGGCTTTTCTCCTTTTAAGGAAAATGCATGCTATGCCTATTGTGACCACCGGGGGCTGCCAAGAGCACAAACCTTCACATGCTGACTATCTGTCTCAGTGTTCATCGCTGCTTGTGTTTCTCCTCACAGCGTCTCAGGCCGGCTGCAAGGTAAGATGGAAGGGGGGATTTCTCATGTTTGAATGTTCCCCCCCAGGCTAGAGAGGGGCCACAGGGGTCTAGAAAGTGGTTATACCACCCGGGCTCTGTGGCCTCAGGCCACCATCTATGACTATAGCCGTTCAGGCAGATCTTACTACCAGCCTCTCTCCCTCCTCCCCTGCCCCCAGCCTTCCTCCAGAAGCATGACAGGAGAGTCGGCCAGCGCGGGAAGCGCTCGTTTTTTTTTCAAAACTCGAGGGGGTTGGGGGGCGGGACGTCAGCACAGGTGCTTAGACTTCCACTCAGGCCATCTGCAGGCTATTAAAGGCACTCTGTACAGGTGCACACAGCCTTTTGAGAGACACAGAGCTGACGGTCGCATGTAAGGCGGGACACAGGCATTCTCCTAGGCAGCATTTACTGAAGTAACACCAGACTGAGCATTGGGTAGCAAGGCTTTTAGCCAGACTACATCGCTCAGCAGGCAGTGTTCATTTGTATACCTCACACCTTGTTGCTTTGCACTATGGGTAGAAGAGGTTCAAGCACCCCAGGAACCAGAGACACTAGGGGATCTCGTTCAGGTTCTGAGGGCCCCCTGTCGGCAGCAACCTCCCCCCCTAAAGATGGGCCAGGGATGGCTAGCCAGGGAGAGCCATCGGGGTCAGGGGCTACACCTGCTTCTGGCACTTCAGCCCCTGTATATATTACACAAGAGGTTTTTTCCTCAACCATTAATGGTCTAGAGGAAAGATTAATGGCCGTGATTAAGTCTTCACTCAGTGGAAGAAAACGCACTAGGCCTTCCTCTGTTCCCCAAGACCCTCAGGAAGAGGAGCTCTGGGATAAAGGAGATGAATCCCTTTCAGAGGATCGGGATGGGACGGATGATTCCTCTTCGGAGGAATCAGGTGGAGAGGGACCCTCTGCGACTTCCCAAGAGGAGAAAGTCTTAGTGCAGATCCTCACTGGATTGGTCCGCTCCACATTTAAGTTACCCATACCTGAAACTGCTAAAGAATCCTCTTCTGCTTTGGGGTCACTGAAACCTTTCCAAGCAGCACATGCTTTTCCTGTTCATAATTTACTTGAAAAGCTCATTTATTCTGAGTGGGATCACCCAGACAAACGTTTTTTTCCGCCGAGAAAGTTTTCAACACTTCCGATGGAAGAAAAGTTTATTAAAATGTGGGGAATACCGGCTATTGATGCAGCCATTTCCTCCGTAAATAATAGCCTGACTTGTCCTGTAGACAATGCTCAGATGCTCAGGGATCCTGTAGATAAAAGGATGGAATCCCTATTGAAGGATGTTTTCTCCTTAGCAGGATCAGTGGCCCAACCTGCAGTAGCAGCGATTGGAGTCTGTCAATACTTAAGAGACCATGTTAAGCAGGTCATCAAAGTATTACCTGAACAGCAGGCCCAGGGGTTTGCTAACCTTCCAGCGGCCTTATGCTTTGTGGTTGACGCCATTAGAGATTCTATCGTGCAAACCTCCCGTCTTTCACTGGGGTTGGTGCATATACGTAGAATCCTATGGTTGAAAAATTGGTCAGCCGAAGCACCATGTAAGAAGCTACTGGCTGGGTTTCCATTTCGTGGTGCAAGGTTGTTTGGAGAGGACTTGGATAACTATATCAAGAGAATCTCTTGTGGGAAAAGCACTCTCTTACCTGTCAAGAAGAAGAGTAAGCGTCCCTCTTTCAAATGGACTCTTTCCCCAGCGCCGGGGGCTTCAGCCTCCAGGCAGTCTCGACGGCCGCCTCCATCGGGGTCCAGAGACAAGAGTCAACCCCAGGGACAAAAGAAGTCCTGGGGAAAGAAGCCTACTAGGCAAAACACTAAGACCTCTGCATGAGGGGGCGCCCCCGCTCACTCGAGTGGGGGGAAGACTGCGACAGTTCTCAGAGCTCTGGCAGGAGGATTTCCAGGACAGATGGGTAATCTCTACGGTAACCTTAGGGTACAAGCTGGAGTTTCAGGAATTCCCCTCTCCTCGGTTCCTCAGATCAAGTGTCCCCAGAGACCCAGAGAAGAAGCAGTCGCTCCTTCTAGCGTTAGAGCGACTTTTGTCGCAGGAGGTCATTATGTTCCCGCAAAGGACCAGGGATTGGGCTTCTATTCAAACCTTTTTACGGTCCAAAAGCCAAATGGGGATGTCAGGTCCATTCTGGATTTAAGGGATCTGAACCGATTCCTAAGGATTCAATCCTTCCGCAGGGAATCAATTCGAACAGTAGTTCCCGCCCTGCAGGGAGGAGAATTTCTGGCATCAATAGACATCAGAGATGCATATCTGCATGTGCCCATTTTTCCTGCTCATCAGAAGTTTCTGCGCTTCGAGGTAGGAGGGCGCCATTTCCAGTTTGTGGCTCTGCCTTTCGGGATAGCCACTGCACCTCGAGTGTTCACAAAGATCTTGGCTCCTCCTCTGGCCAGATTAAGGGCTCAGGGTATAGCTGTCATAGCATACCTAGACGACCTGCTCTTGATAGACCGGTCGGTAGCCTCTTTGAATGGAAACTTGAGGACCACAGTCAGGTATCTAGAACACCTGGGTTGGATCCTCAACTTAGAAAAGTCTTTCCTAAAACCAGTAAGAAGACTGGAGTATTTAGGTCTGATTATGGATACAAGCCAGGAGAAAATATTTCTACCCCAGGTAAAGATCGCTGCTTTAAAAGAGCTGATTCTGGCAGTAAGGACCAAGAAGGGTCCCTCAGTCCGCCTTTGTTTGAGGCTACTAGGGAAGATGGTGTCTTCATTCGAAGCAGTTCCCTATGCTCAGTTTCACTCAAGAATGCTGCAACACAGTATTCTGTCTACCTGGAACAAGAAAGTTCAGGCATTAGACTTTCCGATGCACCTGTCGCATGCGGTGCTTCAGAGCCTCAATTGGTGGCTCATACCCGAAAACCTGCAGAAGGGGAAATCCTTTCTACCGGTTACCTGGACGGTGGTAACAACAGATGCCAGTCTGTCAGGTTGGGGAGCAGTTCTGGAACAGGCTGCGGTCCAAGGGGTATGGTCCAAGACAGAGAGGACCTTACCCATCAACATTCTGGAGATCCGGGCGATACATCTAGCTCTAAAAGCCTGGACTATCAGGCTACAGGGTTGTCCGGTCAGGATCCAGTCCGACAATGCCACAGCAGTGGCTTATGTCAATCAGGGAGGCACCCGGAGCCGAGCTGCTCAAAAGGAGGTGAACCAGATCTTAGCCTGGGCAGAGATGCATGTGCCATGCATATCGGCAGTTTTCATCCCGGGAATAGAGAATTGGCAGGCGGACTATCTAAGTCGCCAGCAGTTACTTCCAGGGGAATGGTCTCTGCATCCCGACGTCTTTTGGGCCATATGCCAAAGATGGGGGGTTCCAGATGTAGATCTCTTTGCATCCCGATTCAACAAAAAGATAGACAGATTTGTGGCAAGGACAAAAGATCCTCTTGCATGCGGGATGGATGCGTTGGTGATTCCGTGGCATCGGTTCTCACTGATTTACACATTCCCGCCTATTCTGCTATTACCACGACTCCTTCGCAGGATCAGGCAGGAAAGGAAGTCGGTACTTCTGGTGGCCCCCGCTTGGCCCAGAAGGACTTGGTATGCAGAAATAATAAGGATGACGGTAGGTTCCCCGTAGACACTACCGGTACACCCAGACCTGTTATCTCAGGGTCCAGTGTTCCATCCTGCCTTACAAACGCTAAATTTGACGGTTTGGCTATTGAAACCCATGTTCTGAAGAGTCGTGGGCTCTCAGGTCCTGTCATATCTACCTTGATTAATGCAAGGAAGCCAGCTTCCAGGATGATTTATCATAGAGTCTGGAAAGCTTATATAACCTGGTGTGAATCCAGAGGTTGGCATCCCAGGAAATATGTCATAGGTAGAATTCTTGATTTTCTACAATTAGGATTAGAGATGAAGCTGGCCTTGAGTACCATCAAGGGCCAGGTCTCTGCTTTATCAGTATTATTTCAGCGGCCACTTGCTTCGCATTCTTTGGTCCGAAACTTTATGCAGGGGGTGATGCGTCTTAATCCTCCGGTTAAATCGCCCCTAAACCCCTGGGACTTGAACTTGGTCCTGGCTGTGTTACAGAAACAGCCTTTTGAACCAATAAGTCAGATTCCTTTGGTCTTGTTGACAAGGAAGTTAATTTTTCTGGTGGCCATCTCTTCTGCTAGAAGAGTATCAGAATTAGCAGCTCTTTCCTGTAAGGAGCCTTATTTGATTATACACAAGGATAGAGTGGTACTACGCCCTCATCCTAGTTTTTTACCGAAGGTAGTTTCTGATTTTCATTTAAACAAGACATTGTCCTACCTTCCTTTTTTACAGATCCCTGTTCTCCGGAAGAGAGATCTCTACATTCGTTGGATGTAGTAAGAGCAGTTAAGGCCTATCTAGGGGCAACTGCTCAGATCCGCAAGACGGATGTTTTGTTTAGTGCTGCCAGAGGGTCCCAATAGAGGACAGACAGCGTCAAAAGCTACCATTTCTAAATGGATTCGACAGTTGATCATTCAAGCTTACGGTTTGAAACAGAAGATTCCTCCGTTTCAGATCAGGGCACATTCCACAAGGGCTATTGGTGCTTCTTGGGCAGTGCATCACCGGGCCTCTATGGCTCAAATCTGCAAGGCCGCAACCTGGTCTTCAGTTCATACATTCACCAGATTCTATCAGGTGGATGTGAGAAGGCATGAGGATATCGTCTTTGGGCGTAGTGTGCTGCAGGCAGCGGTACAGGGTCCTCAGGTCTGATTGCACCCTACTTGGTCGTGGTTCCCCCCCCCTCAGGTAGCATTGCTCTTGGACATCCCATCAGTAATTACTGTGGCTCTGTGTCCCGTGATGTTCGAGAAAGAAAATAGGATTTTTTTAAAACAGCTTACCTGTAAAATCCTTTTCTTTCGAAGGACATCACGGGACACAGAGGTCCCGCCCCTCTACTAAATACACTATATTGCTTGGCTACAAAACTGAGGTATCCCTGCAAGGGGGAGGGATTATATAGGGGGTTGAACTTCCTGATAGGGTGTGCCAGTGTCCAATCACCAGTGATACCTATATAACCATCAGTAATTACTGTGGCTCTGTGTCCTGTGATGTCCTTCGAAAGAAAAGGATTTTACAGGTAAGCTGTTTTAAAAAATCCTATTTTTTCTTTTTTGTGACTGTCCTTTGGGCTGGCAGCAGCTTCCGAGGGTTGGACTTTCTGAAGACACAGGGGGTGGCAATCTCAGTATAGCTCAATAACCTTTGTTTAGGAAGCAGTTGGTTTCAGGATTTCCTTTGATACATTTTCGCAGGAGGAAGTTGTATCTAGGTCGAAGCGCATTCCCTACGTACAGTCCTACTCCAGGTCTTTTGTAGAAGATCATTCTCTCTGTCTGCAACTTGAAGATCCAAGCATTGGCTTGCTGGAAGGCTCTGCTCCTGAGGTGTTGCAGAGCTAAAATTGGTAGTTCATGGTTCGGAATCTGGAAAAGGGGAAATTCTTCCTTTTCAGGGGTTTGGAAGATAATAACCACTGATGCCAGTCTCTCCAGTTGGTTTGAAGATGGCTACAGTTTAGTGGACTTGATCTCCACAGGACTTTGAAACTTTGTGCAGTACACCTTGCTCTGTATTATGGGACAAACCAGTTGTAGGGTCAATCCGGAGATGCTTCTGCAGTGGCATATCTCTCAACCATCGGGGTGGCACCAGGGGTAGTGCGGCTCAGGAAGATGAACCACATTCTCTCTTGGACAGCACAACAAGTGCTGTCTCTACTGCTAGTACATATTCCAGATATAGAATAGTGGCAGGGAGGTTTTCCAGTCATCAGCAACTAGTGCCAGGACCACGCGATTTCTGCATCCTGAGATGTTTTTTGGCAATGGTTTTTTGACCAGTTCTCCCTATTGACACTTTCCCTCTGTTTCGACTACTGCTGCATCTTTTGTGAAGACCAAATGGTCTTGAGTCCTGTATCTCTGCACTGTTGAGCCCCTGGAAGCCAGTTTCCGGGAACGCCAATTACAGGACTTGAGAATATTTTATGCCTGGGGTAAAGCCACGAAGTGGCACCCACAGATATGTGAGTGGCAGTTTCTTTCCTTTCTCCAATCGGGAAGGGAAGGGAGACTGGCCTTAAGTACCATTAAGGGTCAGATTTCGTCCCTTTCCATTTATCTCCAGAAGCTGTTTCTGACTCCTTGGTTCATACGTCATACAGCGTGTAATGCAGACAGTCCCACCTGTCAGGTCACTCTTGTGTCCTTGGGACTTGAATTTGCTCTTGTCTGTCCTTGCAAAGGCCACTTTTTGAACCAATTTGGAGACTCTGTTAGTCCTTTATCTCGGGAGATGGCTTCTTTGGTTGCTTTCACTTCACCAAGTGGAGTGGCAGAGCTGGTGGCTCTTTCATGCAAGGGGCTGTTCTTGGTCTCGCATCATAAGGTGATGTTGCGTCCTCATCCATCTTTATTGCCTAAAGGTAAAAAGGTAAAGAATGGTTTCTAGTTTTCACTTGAATCGGGACAATGTCTTGCCTTCTTTTTTAATCCTCAGTTGGTAGGAGTAAGATCGCTGCATACTCTGGAGGTAGTTCAGGCGGTCAGGATTAATTGGATTGCTGGCACAGGCCAGGAATCCTGGTTTATACTGCCAGTAGAGCCCAGGAAGGGCAGGAGGCATCTTAGTTAACCATTTTCATTGGATCCGCCAGTTAATTATTCGAGCCTATGGCTTGAAAGGGCAAGGTCCCCACCCCTTTTTGGAAGCACTCGCTGCCAGGTGTGTGAGGGCATCTTGGGCCATCAGGTGTCTGGCTCAGGATTTTACGGCCACTACATGGTCTTTGGTTCATACATTCACAGGATTTTACCAGATGGATATCAAAGCCATGGGGGGTACTGTTTTGGCCACAGTATGTTACGGGTGGCAGAATAAGTCTTTCTCAGGTGGCCATTTCTGTGATTGTGTCTTCCTCCCCTCATGCGCATTGCTTTAGGACATCCCACATAGTAATTACTATGGCTGCTCTGTGTCACGTGATGTACAATAAAGAAAATTGGATTTTTCCTACAGCTTACCTGCAAAATCCTTTTTTTGGAGTACATCACGGGACACAGTGGTCCCTCCGATCTTTTTTGGGATAATTATTGCTTTGCTACAAAACTGAGGTACTTCCTGTGTAGGAGGGGTTATATAGGGGAGAACTTCCTGTTTGATTGATCTGCCAGTGTCCATTCACCTATAGGTGGCGTATAACCCACATAGTAATTACTATCGCTGCTCTGTGTCCCGTGATGTACTCCAGGAAAAGTATTTTACAGGTAAGCTGTAGGAAAAATCCAATTGTTGCTCTACATTAAGATGGCCTAAGCTATAAGAAGATTGCCAAGACCCTGAAACTGGACTGTAGCATGGTGGTCAAGACCATACAGCGGTTTAACAGGACAGGTTCCAATCAGAACAGGCCTCGCCATGGTCGACCAAAGAAGTTGAGTGCACGTGCTCAGCATCATATCCAGAGGTTGTCTTTGGGAAATAGATGTATGAGTGCTGCCAGCATTGCTGCAGAGGTTGAAGGGGTGGGGGGTCAGCCTGTCAGTACTCAGACCATACATCGCACACTGCATGGCTGTAATCCCAGAAGGAAGCCTCTTCTAAAGATGATGCACAAGAAAGCCCGCAAACAGTTTGCTGAAGACAAGCAGACTAAGGACATGGATTACTGGAACCATGTCCTGTGGTCTGATGAGACCAAGATAAACTTATTTGGTTCTGATGGTGTCAAGCGTGTGTAGTACAACCAGGTGAGGAGTACAAAAACAAGTGTGTCTTGCCTACAGTCAAGCATGGTGGTGGGAGTGTCATGGTCTGGGGTTGCATGAGTGCTGCTTGCACTGGGGAGCTACAGTTCATTGAGGGAACAATGAATGCCAACATGTACTATGACATACTGAAGCAGAGCATGATCCCCTCCCTTCGGAGACTGGGCTGCAGGGCAGTATTCCAACATGATCACGACCCCAAACACACCTCCAAGGCGACCGCTGCCTTGCTAAAGAAGCTGAGGGTAAAGGTGATGGACTGGCCAAGCATGTCTCCAGACCTAAGCCCTATTGATACAAACAAGGATCCAAGTATTTCTACCAGGATCAAAAAGGTGGCTACTTCCGCAACAGAAAGTCTAGGTCAGAATTTGGTTCTAACAAAATTACAAAATTTATTAATACCAATATGGGCACAAGCTACATTAATTTAAAGTGCAATTTTGAATAATAAGCAACTTCATACATCATACTTTTTCAAGGTTCCCTCCAACAGGAAAGATCACCCCAAAAGAATGGTGAGACACACAGAAAAGCACAGAAAAGCAAGAAAAACACATATACACAAAAATACACACAAATAGACAAGAAAACCCCAAAAAACACAGAAGGTCCGGACACCAGCCTAATAACATTCACAGGGAAACTGCCAAGCGATAAAATCGCATCATTGCAACAAGGCATGTAAAAATAGGTGATTCCATGTTCCATTAAGGAAAAGTATATTGCGGATTCACTGTGAATGGCCTCCGGGGGGAAAAAAAATGAAAAATTACCCTTTGAAACAAAAAATTGATAATTCAATATAAAAATTGCAGAGTAAATCTCACTGGCTGACTTGTGGTTAAGGACTAATGCTGATTTGATCAAAAAAGGAGAGTACCCTTGAGTTGCAAAACATTACATTCTCGGGTGATTGCCGTTGCGTTTTGACTAAGAACATAAATTGTCCCTGCAAGCAGACTGTTGATCATTGGAAAATACCTTTAATCAAAATGACGTGGTAAGTAGGGGTACAGCTGCTGGTTATCAAAATATCTTTATGCAGGGTATAGGAAGTAATGTCCCGTGACAAAAAATGTAACCATAATGTAACAAATATACAGCAGACATCTGGTAATGGCTTCAATAGCTTCAGTATACTGATTGATTATTTCCAGCCGAGATGATGTTTAAAAGATCTAACGGCCTTCTAACTAGGCAGTCAAACCATAGCTTTAACACACAGTCTTGTCCAATGGATACTGCCTGATGGTTCAAGGGAAACGGAGTGCATCAATACGTTACCACCCTGTGAATTATCTTGTTTGCTGTGTCCCCTTCAATTCTTGCGCGGGCTAGGTTACTGCTGTAACAGTGCCTCCATAATGGCTCTCGTGCTGAGGGACGAGCCGGTCCTTAAAAACAGGGCCGCTGAGTCCATACCACTTGGGGTGAAGATCGCACACAACGTGCTGTTTGGGTGGATGTAAGACGAGCGTCTCCAATCCCACGGCTCAGCTTGAGAGGGGCATAGCGTAAGCTGGCGTGACCGCTGTGATGTCAACGCGTTTCGCTAGATTGATTAGCATAGCTTCGTCTGGACCTAAACCCTATTGTGCAAGGGAAGGTGGAGGAGCGCAAGGTCTCTAACAACCACCAGCTCCGTGATGTCGTCATGGAGGAGTGGAAGAGGAATCCAGTGGCAACTTGTGAAGCTCCGGTGAACTCCATGCCCAAGGCAGTTAAGGCAGTGCTGGAAAATAATGGTGGCCACACAAAATATTGACACTTTGGGCCCAATTTGGATATTTCACTTAGGGGTGTACTCACTTTTGTTGCCAGCGGTTAAGACATTAACCACTTAGGGACCGCCCGCCATCGTTATACGTTGGTACTTTAAAGAGTGATATCATTGTTATGGCAGTAGATAGCAGCCATAACCCCAGTATCCTCTTCTTCAGCGGGCGGTCTGCTTTCAGATAAAAGTGGTCTCTGATCAATATATATATATATATATATATATATATATATATATATATATATATATATATATATATATATATATATATATATATATATATATATTGATCAGAGACCACTTTTATCTGAAAGCAGACCGCCCGCTGAAGAAGAGGATACTGGGGTTATGGCTGCTATCTACTGCCATATATATATATATTTTGGCATTTAATTTTTTTATTTTATTTTAGTGTAAATATGAGATCTGAGGTCTTTTTGACCTCTTATCTCATATTTAAGAGGTCCTGTCATGCTTTTTTTTTTCTATTACAAGGGATGTTTACATTCCTTTTAATAGGAATAACAGTGACACATTTTTATTTTTTTGAAGGAACATTGTAAAAATAAAAGGTAAAATAAATGAGAATTATTTTTTTTTTTAAACGTGTCCCGCCGAGCTCGCGTGCAGAAGCGAACGCATACGTGAGCAACGCCCGCATATGAATACGGTATTCAAACCACACATGTGAGATATCGCTGTGATCATTAAAGCGAGAGCAATAATTCTAGCCCTAGACCTCCTCCTGTAACTCAAAACAAGCAACCTGTAGAATTTTTTAAACGTCGCCTATGGAGATTTTTAAGGGTAAAAGTTTGTCGCCATTCCACGAGCGGGCGCAATTTTGAAGCGTGACATGTTGGGTATCAATTTACTTGCCGTAACGTTATTTTTCACATCATAAAAAAAAATTGGGCTAACTTTTACTGTTGTCTTATTTTTTAAGTCGCAAAAGTGTATTTTTTCCCAAAAAAGTGCGCTTGTAAGACCGCTGCGCAAATACGGTGTGACAGAAAATATTGCCACAACTGCCATTTTATTCTCTAGGGTGTTAATACCCCCAAACATTATATATATATGTTTTTTCTAAGTAATTTTCTATCAAAAAAAAAAAAACAGTTTTTAACTTGTAAACACCAAATCTCAGAAAGAGGCTCGGTCCTTAAGTGGTTAATGGCTGTGTGTTGAGTTATTTTGAGGGGACAGCAAATTTACACTGGTATACAAGCTGTACACTCACTACATTACATTGTAGCAAAGTGTCGTTTCTTCAGTGTTGTCACATGAAAAGATATAATAACATATTTACAAAAATGTGAGGGGTGTAGTAACCTTTGGGAGATACTGTATGTGTTAACGCTGCAAGGATAATTTATTTTGGGTTGTTCTTTGGTGGTAGGTTATGATAGTAACATGGAATATACAGCTAATATTAAATTTTTTTATTTTTTTTTATGATTTTGGGCCAATCTTCCTATGATAATAAAACAAAAATCAGTAGATATCCGTTACCATTTACCACCAAAAGGAAGCCCAATTTATTGTGGAAAAAAAAAAACAAGGTATAATCCACTTGGATGCACAAAGTAGTTGTGACAATAAGTCGCAAAATTGTGCTTAGGCATTTACATTTGTTTTAACCTTAGGTGTGAAGGAGTTAAAAAACAAAACAAAAAAAAAAACACACACACATGGGAAGTGTCACAACCTGTTGGAACCAATGAGATCTTGCCCCTCATCATTACAGTTAGAAGAATGAAAGATGAATTTTGGGTGCTTGCTACAGGCAGTTCACCTTACTGAGCATGTTTCATGCTTCCGCAGCTTGGCACCCTCAAATGGCCATCCGCCCCCTTACAGATTCAGAGGGTTCTTCTCTCTGTTCTTGTCAGATTTTAAATTGGCATGTCATTCTTTTACATGAATATATGACTGAAAAAACTATGAGCCCCGTCTGCCACAGCAACAGAGGGATTGTAGTTTTCAGTGGAGCAGAAGTGTGATGACATCCATGCTTGTAGCCCTTTGACATTTTCCACTGTCCCTGTAACCAAAGGTCCATACCTTGGTACAGACCAGCAGCTGTAGGAATAGTCTGCAAGAATCAGACCATTTTGACCCACGTTCCACTTACTTGTATATAAGTGTGTAATCCAAAGGAGGTGGGGCCCACTGTGCCCTCGCACATAGCAAAACCAATGTGGGGAAAACCATTACATTCCCCTTCTCTCTGATGCAACTGTCCTTGTCACAGGCACCTAGAGTAGAAACAGTGTTTGCTTATGCAGGGGAAGAGGCAGGTGCTAAAGGCCAGCATGGGGAGTAGAGGGGGCTATGAATTACTTGATTGGTAAGCCAATCATAGTCCTTCCCCCAATCCCCGTGTCGACTCTAGCACCCGCCCCCTTCCTGACATAAATAAACAGTGTTTCTGTTGCAGCTCCCTGTGATGGGTTCAGCTGTAGTGGATACACAGAAAGGGGATCGGTTTACCTTTCTAGTCCTCACTGGACTCCTCACAATACTTGGGGTACTGCAGCTTCGGCTCTTCTCCCCCCTCTCCTATTCCCTGGTTAGCTGTAATTTAGGCCTGCCTACTGGACCAGGGAGTATGAGAAGGGGAAAAAGAGCTGGAGCGCCTGAGCTCTATAAAAAGTCCAAGGAAAAGGAGAGCAGAGGTAAGCAGAGCAGGGGATAGCTGTTTATACTGTGAGACAGAGGGTCACTTACTGCTTAGCTCTATGTCACTACCTACCTCTGAATTCTGCATCACTTATTTTTGACCCCCGAACTCTGTAGTAAGTGACTCAGAGGTCAGCCTCCGCATTTTATCATTCACCTCCCAGGGGCCCAACTTAAAGTCTTGCACAGAGGCCCACTGCTTTCAGAAACACCCCTGGATAAATGCTAATTTTTGTATTAATTGACATGGGTGCATTTACTGTATTCATTTATTTATTTTTTGCAAAAGGTGGACTTAAGGTTTACTACTTCTCGCATTGCTCTTGTAGAATAAGCATACACATTGATCCTATGTTTTTTCATCTGCTTTGCCTTAATCACATCATTTTTACTCTGCAGCTTATGGATGTGGGCTTGCTGTTGAGTCTTATGGTGAAAGAAACAGCAGAAAGCGCTCAACTTGTCTTATGCAGCAATTATGAATATACTTTGGTGGAACACTCCACTAGTCCTCTTCTTCAGCGTGTGGAAGAGATGAAAGAACAAATGACAGTAAGGAAGACATGCATTATTATATTTCTCCCAGTACATGTTTCATTTAAGCTGTCATTAAGGGTTTTTACAGAGTTCTTTCATTTTTTTTTAAAAAAGGAAGGGTGTTCAATCCTACCCTATGAAGAGAGAGATCCTCAAGCAGAGTACCTGTTGGAGCTTCTCAAAAAACAAACAAAGGTAAGCAGAAGCAAGTCAAGTAATGGCTGCACCTGTGACTGATCACACAAGCTTCTATAAGTAAATCCTAGAAGATTATGGGATAGGTTCGCCTTTTTAAAAAGCAGGTAAAAAAATGTGCATTTATTTATTTATTTTAGGAACCTGCAATGCAGGACTCCTGCAGACTGTCTGTGTAACCTGTCTTCTTGTACCTCATACGAGCAGGTAGTTAAACATTGACAGGAAGCATCAGTGAACTATCTAGAGCTCTGGTAGTTCATTGAGAACTACAAGCCGACAGTCGCAAAGGCTGTCGGTACTTGTAATTTTCCCATTCACAGAACTCTCTAAATGAATGACATGGCTGGGTAAGCAGAGCCATGCACTACCATGTGTTTTATTTATTTATTTTTTTTTTAATTGTGACAGTGAGATCGGGGAGATGATCCCCGGCTCGCTGTCACTACAGGCAGTGGATTGGGAAGGCGCTGCAACAGTTACATGTCACATGTTCCACCCTAAAAAAGGGTGTAACATGTTTCCAAAGGTAAACTTATCCTTTAAATTCTCATTTGTAGTATTTTGAACTAATTTCATTCACCTATTTTTAATTTGTGGGATGTTACATATAATGAGCACTTTATTGATCTCAGCAGGCCAGTGTTGCCAAACTTTACTCACTTACTGTATGTACCAGAGAAACATAATTTTCTATTATCCAAGTTCTTCTTATTAATCTGTTGTCACATACCTGCGCTATAGCTATATCTTTCCAGCTTTAATCTTTAAATCTGAGCTCCAGGATTCAGTAAAACGCACAGATTATAAGCATTAGGCAGTTATATAAAATCTGTGGAAATAGATGTTTTACAGAGTAGATCTCATTCCTTATTTAAAATTTGGGTCACGTTATGCAACATAGCATCTCCCAGATTTCAAATTCAGATCCTGATAAACTGTGGGCGGGCATTCAAATCAAGATTACCACTTCAAGGGCAACTTCTGTTTGTTATGCCACTAGAGTTTTTGCACTGTAGTTTAGGCTCTGCCTAAACATTGCCCACATGCTACAGCCATTGCAGCATGTGAGCAAAGTTTAGGCAGAGCCAGGAAGAACAAGTTTCCATGTAATAGGTAACTACTCTTAAGACCATTTGTGTCCTTGAGTGGAAATATATTTCAGTGGGCCAGTTTGGATCTTAAATTAAAACATTGGTCATTGGAAAAGTAGTCATTTGTAGTCCATTGTTTAGATACAAATGCATGCTCCCCCCCTTTTAAGGTTTGTCAGTTATGGAGAAAGTATATTCTTTACAGGAGCACATATAATGTTTGCCATATGTTAATGTGGGCATGGCGTTTAAAACCATGACCTAAATCAGCATCTATGATACTCATTACATACTTTGGGAGACACGTGTTATTTCAATACACAGGTGGATACTATCCTGGTTTTCACACACTGTCCACCTAGTGAAGAGTTCCAATCCGTGTTGAAGCAGTACCGGCGGGCTGTGAATATGGAATGCCTCTGTGTGACAGTACTGCCCCATGGCTTTAAGAGGTACATAAATAAACATGTGTAAATGCTTATGTTAGTTTTCTTCTGTGACATTTCTATTCTATTCTTTAGCAGAGTTTATTTAAATTGCAAGGATTTTAGCAAACATCATGGAGTTTCTTCCTTGCTTCTAGTCTGTAGTTAAACAGGCCATTGCAAGAACTCCAGCCATGTTTTTTGCCAGCCCTGTTTTTTGTTTGTTCTGCATAGATCAGGAAATGATTAGAAAACCTGTCAAATTTTTATTTTTTATTGCCTTGTGTCGGGTGGATTTCCTTTTGCTTCAGGAATAGTCCCACCTTTTGAAAGTTTTCATTGATGACACATGTCTCCACTGGAAGATAATTCTTCTACTCATGTGCTGGGGACAACAATAGCATTCTAGATTTTCCTTCACCAATGTCTGCACCTGTGACAATGGTCACAAGGACAAAAATTGTAGTTGGAACACCCCAGAAGGGACAAAGACCACAATAAAAACATGACAGAGGTTGTAACTCCTCGCCACCAATCTAGGGTTAAAACTAATGTGACTGGAGTTCTTATTTAAACTGCCTGCTACCATCACATTGGAAGTTCTAGAATTGCAATATGAAAAACACTGGAGTTCTGTAAACCTGCTGTATACAATGCAGTGTTGGGAATGCCAGGAATGTTCTCTCAAACTCTGTGCAGATAATAGTGTAGACAACATTATCTTTACAGTGCTAAATGTTGTGTCTTTTAATTCTTATTTCCTCATGATCTGTACAATTATTATGCAGTTTTAGACAATTTCATGAGTGTATTGCCCATTGTTAAGCTGGCCATAATTCAACCAGTTCAGCAGGAACCAGACAACTTTTGATCCATCTATGGTCATTCCTACTCATGAGAAGTCGATCTATAATTTGAATTATCATTATCATTAACGGTCCTGCTAGAAATTTTTAATTCGATCAGCACTTACAGCCAATCGGCTGCAGCACTGATCAGTGTATTCTGACAACGAGGATGTTTGACTCTCAGGATGCAATGACATAGTGGGGAAGGGATTCCTGTATCTACATTGTAATGTGTGGATGGGGAAATTGGGTGAGTTTTTTTTTTTTTCATTCAAACTCTTGCTTCAATGAAAAAACTGACCCATGTATGACCAGGTTTAGTGTAGAGCTCTTTAACCACTTCCGGACCGCCCACTGTATATATACGTCCGTTTTTTAAAGATGGATATCTCGGTAACGGCAGCAGCTGCTGCCACAACCGAGGTATCCATCTTTAGGGCCGGCGGTTCCGTACATGATAATGGTGGTCTCTGCGGCGGGTTTGCCGCGAGATCACCGTTATCGGCGGCGGGAGAGGTGCCACCCCGCCACTCTCCCGCACCCTCCGCCGCTTACCGGAGCCGTCGGTAGCGTTGGAGGCGATCGGGTCCTTTCCCTGCTTAGGTATGGAGACGAGTGAGGCTAAGATGGCCCCCACCCGTCTCCATACCATGTGACGGCCGGAGCGACGTCATTACGTCAGCTCCGCCCACTTCTCTTAAAGGCACAATTTTTTTAAACAACTTTTTTTTTTTTTTTTTTTGCATTTTAGTCTAAATATGAGATCTGAGGACTTTTTGACCCCAGATCTCATATTTAAGAGGACCTGTCATGCTTTTTTCTATTACAAGGGATGTTTACATTCCTTGTAATAGGAATAAAAGTGATCCAAATTTTTTTTTTTTTTAAAAACAGTGCAAAAATAAATAAAATAAAGTAAAATAAATAATAATAAAAAAAAAAATAAAATTTTTTTTAAAGCGCCCTGTCCCGACGAGCTCGCGCGCAGAAGCGAACGCATACATGAGTAGCACCCGCATATGAAAACGGTGGTCAAACCACACATGTGAGGTATCGCCGCGACCGGTAGAGTGAGAGCAATAATTCTAGCCCTAGACCTCCTCTGTAACGCAAAACATTCAATCTGTAGAATTTTTTAAACGTCGCCTATGGAGATTTTTAAGGGTAAAAGTTTGACGCCATTCCACGAGCGGGCGCAATTTTGAAGCGTGACATGATGGGTATCAATTTACTTGGCGTAACATTATATTTCACAATATAAAAAAAAAATTGGGCTAACTTTACTGTTGTCTTATTTTTTTTTTCAAAAAAGTGAATTTTTTCCAAAAGAAGTGCGCTTAGAAGACCGCTGCGCAAATACGGTGCAAAAAAAAGTATTGCAATGACCGCTATTTTATTCTCTAGGGTATTAGAAAAAAACAATATATAATGTTTGGGGGTTCTAAGTAATTTTCTAGCAAAAAAACCTGTTTTAAATTTGTAAACACCTAAAATCCAAAACGAGGCTGGTCTTAAAGTGGTTAATGTCTTTCTCCATGGAAGATGATCTGGTACTTTGGTGGAGGAGATAGTATGTAAACATATTTAAATGAGGTGAATGTTTGTGTTCCTTCTATCTGTAAATGGATACATTGGAAGAATGGAAAGGGTTGTGTTTTCTGCTACAAAGAAACAGAGATGCAATTTTTATAGCACAAATTAGCTAACAATTTTTTCAATTTTCAGCACATATTTTTAGACTCTTCACTAAAGGCTCATTTGATGTATGCATATGATTATTTGCATCCTGATCACATTATTCTAATCACCAAAACATTCTCATTTGTTTGCCCACAGTGAGGGCTCCATTGAGCAGTGTAAAGACGTGACACTATGTGGCTTCACTGAACAGGTGTTGAAGTAAGTTATATAGTCTTAGTCTTGTGTTATTTCACCATCTCTAATTCAGCCATTATTGATTAAGTTTTATTCTTTTAGGTATGTGTCAGAGAGGGGTACTGACCGACTGCTGGATCATGTTGAGAAGGTAAATGAAAGGTTCAAGGTTCCAGAAGACCCAGACAAGGTCAAGAGGAGTCAATCATCATCTCAGGGTCTGCTCACAACAATTCCAAAACAAAGGTAAGCTTTATGCAATCACTGTTCACCTTCTGTCCAAATTAGATGAGACTATATACAGTATATCTAAATATTATCAGTTCTTACATCTTTAACCACTTCCCAACCTTGCTATAGCCAAAAGATGGCTACAGCGTGGTTGTCCAGTTCTGGCAGGGCATCCATAGATGTCCTCCCAGAGCCCCATCCCCTCTGCACCTCCCTGTGTCCTTCAAACACAGCTGATCACAGATCAGGGTAAAGGGCCAGTCACAGCAGCCCTTTACCATGGGATCAGCTGTGTCAAATCACAGCTGATCACATGTAAACAGACTTGCCGGTTATCGGCAGTCTATTCCTACCATGCTGTGTCTGTGGGAGGAAAGAAGAACCGTTAACCTGCAAGCCTGTCAGCACATCGTTTACACTGTTATCAGTGCAGCCTATCAGTACCCATCAGTCCACCCATCAGTGCCACCTCATCAGTGTCCATCAGTGCAGCCTCGTCAGCGCACATCAGTGAAGAAGAAAATTCCATATTTACAAAATTTTATAACAGAAACGATGGAATAAATTTTTTTCCCCAGCATTTTTAGTCTATTTTCATTTGTTTAGCAAAAAATAAAAACTCAGTGGTGATTAAATACCACCAAACGAAAGCTCTATCTGTCTGAAAACAATTATAAAAATGTCATATGGGTAGCGGGTTGCATGACCGTGCAAGTGTCATTCAAAGTTATTGCTGATATTGCTGAAAGCTGAAAATTGGCCTGGGCAAGAAAGGGGGTGAAAGTGCTCAGTATTAAAGTGGCTTAATATACAAAAAAAAGGGGAGGGATGTACGGGGTTACAGTCGATGGAACTAGGTAAGGGGAGGGGTATAGGAGGGAGAGGGATGGTAATATCAATTTTTTTCTGAAATATAAATATACCCAAAGATGCATGAAGATATACAATCTGTCAGGCGTCATTATAAGGTGATCTGGCCAGTACATCTGTTTGCTGTACAGTAACTGCTTATAAAGTATTAGCTGGAGTTTTTGCTTCATCTTGTGAAAGTGCTTCTGTCCAATGGTAACTCTGTTCCACCTTCAGGCTTGGTTCACACTGATGCAGTGCGGGAAACGCACAGGAATCGCTATGTTTCCTGCATCGCATCACACTGCAGGCGATCTGCTGCAGGTGTCCATTAAAAGTTAACGATATCCCAAAAGCAGGTCGCAAAATGCAGTGCATTTGCTAGAATCAGATCGCATGGGTATGATCACCCACGTGATCCAATTCCAGTGCGGCAAAGAAAAGTACCTGCACCTTGTGTGGATGCAGTGGGATTTGAGCTATATAAAATGACGGGCTCAAATCACACAGCATAGAATTGCATGTGGTTTGTACAGGAATGCAGTGTGATTCCTGTGCGATGTGACCCCAGCCTCGAACAGAGTGGAGGCATGCTATTACAGGAGCTGTGTTATTGGCTGAATTACCAGGTGAAAACAAAGGGAGAAAAGCCTACAAAAATAAAGCTAATGCAGCCGCCACATATAATGATTGGTAAGCTGCAATATATTACCCTTTTGGTTTTAGGTTTATACTGCTTCATATGCATATGTAAGACCGATCGCCCACGGAATAGTAAAAGATAATACAGGTACCCATTGTGGGGAGTTACAGGAGATGGCCTTGCATAGTTGGATGGGTTTAACAACAGTCTAAAAAGAGGGAGAGGAGCATAGAAATGTATTTGTTTTGGAAAAGCCTGGGTATGCAAAAACTGCACAGAGTGTAGGGTTTGGGCTAGGGGAGAGTACAGATGGTAAGAAAGGAAAAAGAGAGGTAGATATAGATGAAGGATAGTTGGTTGGGAGGAAAGAGGACTGGGCCTCTGAAGGACACTATTATCAGTACGTATTATATAATCAAAAGTATTTTTACAGAGTCAGTGGGAGCAGCGAATGCTTGTAGTGTTTGAAAAATGTTAAATGACCTAAGTTGCCTTCTTCCTGTTCATTTCAGGTGGCGCAGTGTCCGGGTCTTCATTTCCTCCACTTTTCGTGATATGCACTCAGAAAGAGACCTTTTGATTGGGCAGGTGATGCCGCAGCTGCGTCTCCGGGCTGCTTCTCACTTCCTGTCCCTGGAGGAAGTTGATTTGCGCTGGGGAATTACAGAAGAGGAAACTAAGAAAGACAGGTTAGATCACTACAAAATAAAGGCAAAGACAGTATAAAATATAGCAGCATTTTAGGAAAGTGTTAACGCTAGTAAAATAAGCATCAAGTTCTCCGATTTAATCTTTTTTTTTAATGTATCAATATAGGCAGTTGTCTCTGTGCCTTTCTGAAGTTGTTCGGAGTCAAATCTTTATTGGCATCCTAGGAGAGAGATATGGACATACTCCAAAAACGTATTCAGTGCCTCACCTTCCTGAGTATGAATGGGTAAGTACAAATACTAGATCTATGGAAACACATCTTTTTTTCTGCATTGTAAAAATATGGTTTATGAAAACAGGTGTTCCACCTATAGTACTGTTTAAGATTAAAGAATGTTGGTAAATGAAAAGGGCTCAGATTAAATAAAATGATAATTTTATAAATTCCAAAATACAGTATTTGTTGCGTGCGACTCCAGGTCAATGATGTCTATGATGTGTCTGACAGCAGGTGAAATCGGAATTGGCATTTTAGTGTATTTTTAGTGCCTTGAAGGAAGCATATCTGAAAATTCGCTTCATGACAAAACAGTGGTATGATGTAATGTGGGTAACGCCACTTGTATTAGTGTTACAGAAAAAATGTCAAAAATGAGATTACATGAGCTATTCATTTTCTAGTTTTACCCAGGAAAATATTTTCGCTCTACTTGCTGTTCTGTTTTCTTTAAAAACTTTGACATAAACTATATATCTTCTCAGGTCCATACATATCCAGCTGGGCGATCCATCACCGAGTTGGAGGCCATGCAGTTTTTGCAGGGTTGTAACACCCAGAAGCATGGACACCCAAAGGCCTTCTTCTACTTCAGGAATCCAGATGTTCTCGGGTAAAAGAAACCGCACTGAAGAAGTAGCAGAGGAGATTTACATTAGTGTTCTAGTTAGAGATGGGAAGGCCTGGGGAAAAAATGCAAAAATTGGAAAAGTATGGAATATGTTCTTTTACAATGATAAATATATTTATGACATGGTATTCAAACTATATAACATGAAGACCTTAAAGATTTCTGAGACTTTAAGTAAAATCTTAAATTATTGCAAGTTCTCTCAGCTGAAGACATATGAAGAAGTAAATCCTGGAATACAGTTCAAGTAACACTGTTTTTCTCAATGCAGTTCTCAAACAAGAGAAATATACATTTCTGCCACTGGGGGGCACTGCAGGGTAAAGGCTCCAGTTTAGTTTGCTTGTGGGCTCCATCTTGTTATTAGTTTATCTGTTTCAACCTTTAAATGGTTCCTATTAATGTTTTCCATCACAGCATAGTGTTTACCTACAGTGCCTTGCGAAAGTATTCGGCCCCTTTGAACTTTTCAACCTTTTGCCACATTTCAGGCTTCAAACATAAAGATATAAAATTTTTATTTTTTGTGAAGAATCACCAACAAGTGGGACACAATTGTGAAGTGGAACTAAATCTTTTGTATTTTTGAAACTTTTTTAACTAATAAAAAAGTGAAAAGTGGGGCGTGCAAAATTATTCGGCCCCCTTGCGTTAATACTTTGTAGAGCCACCTTTTGCTGCGATTACAGCTGCAAGTCGCTTGGGGTATGTCTCTATCAGTTTTGCACATCGAGAGACTGAAATTCTTGCCCATTCTTCCTTGCAAAACAGCTCGAGCTCAGTGAGGTTGGATGGAGAGCGTTTGTGAACAGCAGTTTTCAGCTCTTTCCACAGATTCTCGATTGGATTCAGGTCTGGACTTTGACTTGGCCATTCTAACACCTGGATACGTTTATTTGTGAACCATTCCTTTGTAGATTTTGCTGTATGTTTGGGATCATTGTCTTGTTGGAAGATAAATCTCCGTCCCAGGTTCAGGTCTTTTGCAGACTCCAACAGGTTTTCATCCAGAATGGTCCTGTATTTGGCTGCATCCATCTTCCCCTCAATTTTAACCATCTTCCCTGTCCCTGCTGAAGAAAATCAGGCCCAAACCATGATGCTGCCACCACCATGTTTCACGGTGGGGATGGTGTGTTGAGTGTGATGAGCTGTATTGCTTTTACGCCAAACATATCGTTTTGCATTGGCCAAAAAGTTTGATTTTGGTTTCATCGGACCAGAGCACCTTCTTCCACATGTTTGGTGTGTCTCCCAGGTGGCTTGTGGCAAACTTTAGACGAGACTTTTTATGGATATCTTTGAGAAATGGCTTTCTTCTTGCCACTCTTCCATAAAGGCCAGATTTGTGCAGTGTACGACTGATTGTTGTCCTATGGACAGACTCTCCCACCTCAGCTGTAGTTCTCTGCAGTTCATCCAGAGTGATCATGGGCCTCTTGGCTGCATCTCTGATCAGTCTTCTCCTTGTCTGAGCTGAAAGTTTAGAGGGACAGCCAGGTCTTGGTAGATTTGCAGTGGTCTGATACTCCTTCCATTTCAAAATGATCGCTTGCACGGTGCTCCTTGGGATGTTTAAAGCTTGGAAAATCTTTTTGTATCCAAATCCAGCTTTAAACATCTCCACAACAGTATTACGGACCTGCCTGGAGTGTTCCTTGGTCTTCATGATGCTCTCTGCGCTTTCAACAGAACCCTGAGACTATCACAGAGCAGGTGCATTTATACAGAGACTTGATTACACACAGGTGGATTCTATTTATCACCATCAGTCATTTAGGACAACATTGGATCATTCAGAGATCCTCGCTGAACTTCTGGAGTGAGTTTGCTGCACTGAAAGTAAAGGGGCCGAATAATTTTGCACGCACCACTTTTCAGTTTTTTATTTGCTAAAAAAGTTTAAAATATCCAATAGATTTCGTTCCACTTCACAATTGTGTCCCACTTGTTGGTGATTCTTCACAAAAAATTTAAATTTTATATCTTTATGTTTGAAGCCTGAAATGTGGCAAAAGGTTGAAAAGTTCAAGGGGGCCGAATACTTTTGCAAGGCACTGTATAGTCTGGTCAGTAAGTTGGTTTTTCGTTTCCTCCTCTCAGTAAAATGGTGAGACCAACGTCTAGAGTTTGGAAACATTTCCACAGTGCAATTTCTGCCGAGAGCAAAGCTGCCATTTGAAAATATTGTGAGAAGAAATATTCTTTTCTAAATGCTACAAGGATGACAAAACACATCCTGGCACCATAGGTGTCCTAAAGACACTAAAAACACTTTATGGAATGAAATAATGAGGACCAGAATGAAAGTGCAAGTAGCTTTTTCATCTAGAGTTCTCAGTCCAGAAAACTCTGCTGCTTCTGGATCATCACAAAGTGTTTTTTCACCAGCAGCATCTTTAAGTAAGGAAGTGTTACAAACTACGGCCTCCCAAAAATACACAATACCTTCATTTATAGAAACTGTGGAGAAAAACCGATCAAGCTCTTGCAAGAGCAGTATATGCTTCTGGATCAGCATTGGTAATAACTGAGAATGAGAATGCATATTGGCAGTAAGCTTTTACATTATTATGAGGGAAAGGGGCTGGGGTGGTTACTTTTTCTCATGTATAGTTGAAATGTTCTTAAAGGGTTTGTAAACCCTCGTTTTTTATTTTTTATTTTAAAAAGTAACAAACATATCATACTTGCCTCCACTGTGCAGTTCGTTTTACACAGTGTAGCCCCGATCATTGTCTTCTGGGGTCCCCCGGCGGCTCTTGCGGCTCCTCGCATCTGTCAACCCCCTGGGAGAAGTGCTCTCCCGGGGGGTCACCTTGCGGACGCGCTCCCGAGTCCAGCATTTGTGTCTATAGACACAGAATGCTGGACCTGGCCCCGCCCCCCGGTGCCCACATCATTTGGATTTGATTGACAGCAGTGGGAGCCAATGGCTGCGCTGCTATCAATCTATCTAATCAAGAGCTGAGAATCCCAGGCAGAGAGCTAGAGCACGTCTCCGCTGAGGGATCGAAGGGCTCAGGTAGAACATGGGGGGGGGGGAGGGGCTGGGGGCCCGGTCACTGCCAGAAGTTTTTTCACCTTAGGATGCATTAAAGTGGTTGTATACCCACTTTTTTTTATTTTTACCTACAGGTAAGCCTATAATAAGGCTTACCTGTAGGTAAAATTAATATCTCCTAAACCTGTACGGTTTAGGAGATATTCATTTTGCATGCAGCCACTGACATCAGCGGCGCATTCGCTGTGAATGCCCGGCTGAAGGTCCGGCAGACACTGCCAGACCTTGCCAGGAAGAAGATTCCTGCGCGCACGCGCGGGAGTGACATCATTGCGGCTCCGGCCACCCACAGCGGAGCCAGAGCCGCGAACCTGGAAGACAAGCTGAGGGCAAATTGTCAGGTCCCTTTGCCGTGGACCGGCCTGCGATACGGGGACCTCGTTCTAAGGCAAGTATTTCATAATGAGCTAGTATGCAGTGCATACTAGCTCATTATGCCTTTGCCTTACAGGGTTTTTTAGTTTATTTTTTTAACTTTTTTTTTTTTTTTTTTCTGAGGGTATACAACCACTTTAAGGTGAAAAAACAACAGGGTTTTCAACCCCTTTAACATATACAGTCCTTGTTATTCCATTTGTAATAAAAAATATAATTTTAAAAAGCAAGATTAGTTTATTTACTGAATAAGCTGTACTTTTACCTAAAGCATAATACCCTTATATACACTGCATTTAACCTTCCCAGTGTAACAAAATGACTTTCAATTTACAAAACTACTCCACACTGAAATTTTTTGTTTTTTTTCAAAAAATTCAATTTTTTCGGGAAAAAACAGGGAAAAAATGTTTTTTTTCCCCCATGGCTTAATAATTTCTGGAAATTTTACATCTCTAGTTCTAGTAAGCTGTAGTGTGTGGTATATTAATGGAGGACATAAAAGCTGGAATAATCTTGCACTCGCTAAAATCCAGTCTCCATGAAGCAAGAGGTTGCACAGAAAACTACTATAGAGCTGCAAGATTACAGTATATGATTAGTCTTCACATCCTGAATTTCATAAGGGCCATAGCAAAACAGAATTGGCTACAAGACTTCTGGAGAATATATAGCTATTGAAGTGGCTGTCTAAGAATTAGCTCAGGCGTGTTCACAAGTCCACGTGCAGAGCCTGCCAGGAAGCGGACACTCCGCAGTGCTAATCACAGGCAGTGACACATTTCCCGTGGATCAGGAAATGTCTCACTGCCTGTGATTAGCGCTGCGGAGTGTCAACTTCCTGGCGGGCGCGGGCACGTGGACCTGTGAATATGCCTGAGCTCATCCTTATTGCGTCCCGTAGGATAACATACCTTCAGAGTCAGCTTTCTTTTTATAACCTTTTATCATTTGTAATTGCCCATTCTTGCTGATAGCTTGTTTGTTGTTCATTCCAGCATACACTGTACTCTGTCCTTGTCAATTAGGTCTGTTCCTAGTCATTGGCTCCCAGACTTTGCTGCAGAGTCTCAAGAAGCTGCCAAGCATATGAAGAACTTGAAGAACAAAGTAACCAAACACCCAGCTGTCAGCAGCTACTTGTAAGTTTTATGTTAGAAGAGGGATGCAGATTATAATGTACAGGCTGTACTTACTTACTGTTGTCTTGGTGTTTATCAGATACTCTTGCCAGTGGGGAGGTGAACATAATGAGAAACCACACATAACTGCATTGGAAGATTTTGCATCTAGAGTATTAGAAGATATTTGGCAAGTAATTGAGAGAGACTTTATCAAGGTATGTAAGCAACTATAATAAAGAAAATAATAATAGTAAAGCTGGTCATAGATTGGTAGAATTTTTGAATGAAAATTCTTAGGAAAAGAAGGTTCTTAGAAAGTTTGTTGGCTTTGTCTAATCATTAGTGAAGGAAATTTTTTTTCGAGCGAACAAGTTTCTAACGGTGTATGTGGCTTTCATTCAGTATTGTTCATTTCTTCCAAAATCAAATGTTAAAAGCAAACAAAATCTTTCAAATTACATTAGAATGTTCTGAAAAATGTTGTACACACTTTTCTAAGACTTTCCCTAGAAATTTCTATTCAAAATTCTATCCATCTATGGCCAGCTAAAAGTGATTGTAAAGGCTAGTTTTTTTTTTTTTTTTTATAATGACAAAACTGTCATACTTACCTGCTTTGTGCAAGAGTTTTGCACAGAGTGGCCCCAATCCTCCTTTTTCTCGGGTTCCCCGGTGGCGCTCCTGGCTGTTCCTTTTGTATCGAGCGACAAGCGCTCCAGTGTCACTGGATTTGATTGACAGCAACAGGAGCCAATGGCTCCTGCTGCTATGAATCTATCCAATGACACTGGAACGCTTGTCGCTGGAACGATTGGGTTCAGGTAAGTAAAAGGGGGGCGCTGGGGCTGCAGCACAAAAGGTTTTTCACCCTAATGCATAAAATGCATTAAGATGAAAAACCTTGAGACTTTACAACTCCTTTAAGCCAGACACTGCTGTGTGACTTGTGTAGACCCTCTCTTAAATCTTCTGACATTCTTCTTGTTAGCAATGATATATACATACATGCAAAAAAAATATATATTCTATTTATTTAGCTTAGTATTATGGCAGGTTGCAGTTTGAATATCATTCTGGTCCACGGGGGCGTACTGTTGCTTTGCATATGGACAACGGGCATCCTTAATGAGTGAGCAAGGCTATTACTGAAAAGTACTGGGTTTCCTTTATGCTACTATGGTGTAAATTTAATAATAACATTAATATCATAATGTAGCATTACTCATAATTCCCCACTTGAAGCTACATATTTTTTTAAATGTTAATATGTAGCAGCATTTAATGTGATGGTAATATAACTTAAGTAGTCCTAATAAATGGTTTGACCATGCCCTATATCACAAATATTACAATATAGTGAACTTTAAAACACCTCCTTCTTGAAAATGATTAAAAAAAGATCTTATATTGCGAACTACACCTCCCTCTCCAAATGGGGTGTGAATAGATATAAATCACAGTACATTCACTCTAAAATCCAGTGGTGAAGGTGTGGACATTTAAATATTCTTAAAATGAAAGTACCATATATACTCGAGTATAAGTCGTTCCGAGTATAAGTCGAGGCCCTAATTTACCACAAAAAAATGGGAAAAACTTAGTGACCCGAGTATAAGACGAGGGTGAGAAATGCACAGCTACTGTAAGTGGAAAAGAGGGTCAACAATGCGCATTTGCAGCCTCACTGTGCCCATTTGCATGCCTCACTGTGCCCATTTGCAGCCATAGGTCCCCCGAACTTCAAACTCGGTAGTTAAGGGTTCCTAGATGCCCCCTAGCTGCAGCCAAAATTTGGGGTCTCTGAACCCAAATGGTCCCAAAATGACATTGCTGCAGATGGACACAGTTGACCGAATTTGGGGTCCCGTATCTTGGGGCCACTTAGTGCTAGGAACCCCACATTTGGTGTGCAAACTCAGTAGAACTAGCACCAAAAAATATCCAAAGCTGGGGTTTCTAGCACCAAGTGTCCCCGAGATACAGGGCCCCAAAAATCAGTTCAGAAAATGTCAAGCACTTTTCTGCAGCAGAGAATGACATTTTCCGAACCGGCTTTGGGGCCCCGTAGCTCCGGGCCACTTGGTCCTAGGAACCCCAGCTTTTGATATGTTATGGTACCAGTTCCACTGGGTTTGCACACCAAATTTGGGGTTCCAAGCACCTAGTGGCCCTGAGATACGTGGCCCCAAAATCGGTTCAGAAAATGTCAAGCACTTTTCTGCAGCAGAGAATGACATTTTCCGAACCGATTTTGGGGCCCCGTATCTCAGGGCCACTTAGTGCTAGGAACCCCAGCTGGGTTTGCACACCAAATTTGGGGTTCCTAGCACAAAGTGGCCCTGAGATACGGGGCCCCAAAATCGGTTCGGAAAATGAAATTTTTTGCTGCAGAAAAGTGCTTGACTTGAGTATAAGTTGAGGGGGGCACTTTCAGCACAAAAAATGTGCTGAAAAACTCGACTTATACTCGAGTATATACGGTATATACATGAAGTGAATTACAAATTCCTCCCCCCTAAACCACAAATATATAAAAAAAAACAAAAACAAATTCATACTAATAGTTGCATTTGAAAGTGACAATTGAAACATTCGATACACAAATGGTTTGCTTCATGTTTCTATTTTAAACTTAATGGGTTGTTTTACAAGGTGAGGGTTTTTCTTTACTTTAAATCCAGATTTCACATCCTGAATACCTGAAATTATGCCATTGGGCCACAAGACACTGTGAAATGAACAGCTCATCTCACTGATAATAAGACAGTATATGATATTTAGCTCTTCATATAAAGTGAGCTAATATGGCTTATAAATAATTTGTATATGACAACTTTAATTATTCTTACCATTTACCTTGTTAACCATCCATAATTTCTTACTATTCTTCTGTTTGTTGTTTTAAAAGGAGTCCACTGCATCTCAAGATGACGAACAGCTGGCACAGGAGGGTTTCCAGGAGTGGCATGAGCAACGTTCCTTTGCTAGAAGCAAATTAGTAACAAATGTGTGTGTACAGATCCTGGAGAAGAGGCGTACATCCTCAACAAATGGACAGTTGTTCCTGGTGGTTGGGGAGCCAAGCCAAGGGAAGACTGTCTTCATGGTATGTTTTTTTTTTTTCTGTTAGTAAGTTACCAAATCATATAACATTGTATACAGCTGGTAAAATAAATATTGAACATGTCACCATCTTCTAGTTGTGGCCAGTTTATGGTGAAATTATATTTTTCCACTTCTGAATTATGGCCCCAACAGTGCTCACTGGAACATTCAGAAGTTTAGAAATCCTTCTGTAACCAATGGCATCAGTATGTATAGCAAAAATAATGTTGCAAAGGTCTTGAGAGAGCTTTTTGCTTTTATCCATCATGGGATGTTTCTTGCGTGACACTTTGGTAATGAGACACCTTTTTATAAGCCATCAGTTGAGACTGAACCAGCTGAAATTAATTTGCACTGACAAGGGGCAGGATTGCTTTCTAATTACTGATAGATTTCAGCTGGTGTCTTGGCTTTCCATGCCTTTTTGCACCTTCCTTTCTTCATGTGCTCAATACCTTTTCCTTGTGCCATTCCATTTGATTACACATAACTTAATTTCTGAACGTGTTTGTTTTGGTTTCTTTGTATGTATGTATGGATTGCATGGGTTGTTACCGACCTGGTGACAAATTTCATATCAGTAGCACCATTCTAAATATATTTACCTAGAAAAATGGTGACGTGTTCAATACTTATTTTACCCGCTGTATCTACTGGGTGGTATTCTTATTTTCTAGTTATAGGCAGCATGATATTTTACTTGCCCCATGTGCATGTTGAAGCAGGACTGACTTATGTAAGGGCCAGTTCGCACCAGGTGCAGTTCCGTGCGCTTTTTTTTCTGCACTAAAAATGCATACACAGTGTTTTCCATGTATTCCAATGGCTCTAGTTCACACCATGCAGTCAGTTTCCAGTGCAGAAACTGACCGGAGACTGACTGCATGGTGTGTACTAGAGCCATTGGAATACATGGAAGACACTGCATACATTTTGTGCAGAAAAAAAGCACATGGAACTGAACGGAACTGCGTCTGGTGTGAACTAGCACTAAGTGTAACTGCTGCACAGCAATTACATTAATGTGGAAGTAAATCCTCCTATCGTTTTCAGCCAAGGAAGCTGCCATCTTGACCTTTGTTTAACCTTCAACTGCCATGAAGCTGCACATGTGATCAGTTATGACACCAGCCATTGGATGGTTTGACAGTTTGGTTGAGAGAACAACCATTGTGAGTTATATTTCTGGCACATGCCTGGAATGTAACAACTTTTTTAAACTGTTAAATTGATGGGTTTACTTCTGCTTTAACCAGTTCCTCACCACCTACTGCATATATACTGTGGCAGGTCGGCTTTATTGCGCAAAATCACATACCTGTACGTGATTTTGTTCAATAGCCACTGGGGGGGTAAACGCCCCCCTGACCTGCGATCACGTGCGGATTGGCCACAAGGGGAGCCAATCAGCAGGCCCGGTGGACACAATGTCCACCAGCCACCCGCAATCACTCCCCACAGAGTTAGAACAGTGGTTTGCCGATCTAAACATGGCAGACCACCATGCTGTCAGGCATTGACACTGATCTTGTGTTCTGGCTAATCAGAAACACGGATCACAGTGTCCATGCAGTGAGCCCATCCCCCCTCAGTAAGAAAGCACAAACAGGGAACACATTTAACCCTTTGATCGCCCCTGATGTTAACCCCTTCCCTGCCAGTGTCATTTATACAATGTCGGTGCATATTTTTAGCAATGATTACTGTAATGATGTCACTGGTCCACAAAAAAGTTCAGTTAGGTGTCCGATCTGTCCGCCGCAAATTGCAGTCCAACTAAAAATCGCTGATCACCGCCATTACAAGTAATAAAAAAAATAATCCATACAATATAGTAAAATGTCCACAGGTACTTCAATCAGTACCCCTGATTACTAAAGCGGCGCTACCGTCGTTACTACTTATGACCAGCTTTCATATGATAATAACACATGAGAAAAAAAATGACAGATGGTGATAAAAGTCCAGAGAGACACAGATGGTGATCCTAATGTGGTATTGAAGATGTGCACCTCACACCAGAATCCTCAAGTCGTGCGTCACACTCCCCTTAGGGGTTCTCACTCACCAGAAAGTAGAACACATCAAGCCTTGGTATGTTTTGTATGTATGTATGTATTTTGTATGTTTTTTTTTAAATGACAACATTTTTTTTTTTTATTGCATTTTAGTGTAAATATGAGACCTGAGGTCTTTTTGACCCCAGATCACATATTTAAGAGGTCCTGTCATGCTTTTTTTCTATTACAAGGGATGTTTACATTCCTTGTAATAGGAATAAAAGTGACACATTTTATTTTTACACTGTTTAAAAAAAAAATAAAAGTAAAAGGTAAAATAAATAAGAAAAAATTTTTTTTTTTAAACGCGCCCCTTCCCGCCGTGCAGAAGCGAACGCATACATGAGTAGCGCCCGCATATGAAAACAGTGTTCAAACCACACATGTGAGGTATCGCTGCGATCGGTAGAGCGAGAGCCATAATTCTAGTCCTAGACCTCCTCTGTAATGCAAAACATGCAACCGGTAGAATTTTTTAAATGTCGCCTATGGAGATTTTTAAGGGTAAATGTTTGTCGCCATTCCACAAACGGGCGCAATTTTGAAGCGTGACATGTTTGGTATCAATTTACTTTGCGTAACATTGTTTTTCACATCATAAAAAAAAATTGGGCTAACTTTACTGTTGTCTTCTTTTTTGCTTCAAAAAAGTTGATTTTTAAAAAAAAAAAGTGTGCTTGTAAGACCACTGTGCAAATACGGTGTGACAGAAAGTATTGCAACGACTGCCATTTTATTCTCTAGGACGCGCCATTTTATTCTCTAGGATGCCCTAACGGAGCACATTTGGTGCAGTACAAATCACACATAGCAAGACATTGTACAGATCACATACTCATACTGTAATGATACTTTCATAGTATGTATTGTAGTCATACATTTCTTATTATCTCTGGCAGGCTGACCTTGTGAAGGAACTGAGACTAGCAGCTTCATCTTCAGTGATTTATTATTTTACGGAGGCAACCACAAGGGCAAAAGAAGCTGAGTCTATGCTAAACAGTGTCTGCAAGCAACTGAACCAGAGACTGCAGAGAAGGAACAGTAACCCTACATCATACAGGTTTGGGGGTCCCTTTACATTAGATTGTCCCGAAAGTACTTATTTGATAACAGCCTTACAAAGTTGTATGTCAGCCTAAATTATGCATAGCTATTATGTCCAAAATCTGTTTTCTTTTGCCACAGCAGTAATTAGTAATTTGACTGTGTAAAAACTGGAAAACAAAAGGTAATAAACAACATATAACTTACATTTGTTAATAAACAATGTTTTTACACAGGTCCCATCTTACTGAGTTCCAAGTTCTCCTTCAGTTAACATCTCGCTCACTGAAGCGGAGTGACACATTGACCTTATTAATAGATGGGGCGGATGTGCTGTGTGGACATGCAGGTGAATTTACATCTGATTGGATCCCTGACCTTCTTCCTCAGGTACGCAATTCCTTCTTACTGCTTCCAATAATGAAACTATTTATACCAAATTGTGCAAATGCAAGACCCCTGCAGCACTATGGGCCCAGTGCATAAAAGCGAAATCACACAACAAAGCATTAAAAAAAGCAACAAAGCTGTGCTGGGTAGTGAGTGAAGTGACTATTTATTTTATAATGGATAGATCAGTTAAAATGGCTATGTATGGTATTACCTATTTCAGGCTACTGTGAAGCCATCTAATCCGTACCAGTGTTAGTTTTTTGGAATTAACATATATTTCATTTGTGAATGAATAAACTACAAGTTTATAAACTACAAGAATTTACAAATCCACCAACTTTCTAACAGAAAGCCCTTACAGAGTTATGAGCAGAAATCTGGAGGAGATGTCTGCAGGAGCCTGACATTGATCGTGGGTGCAATGCTTTGTGGGCCTCTGTGGGAAAAAATAGTAAATGCACAACGCATTTCCGTTAAAGGGTGAACTTATCCTTTAAACATAGCAATATTGTAAGTTAATCTTTTCCCTATAAGAACAAATATGGACCCCTCTGCATGGGCTACAAAAAGGATATAAGTTGCAACTGGTTTCACCAGTGCAGCACCTGAGATGGGCTGTGGTAGATTTAGATCTGTCATCATTCTCCGTGATACATTGGGCAGCCTGTAAAACTTATAGGTGTAAGATTGGTAAGAGCTTGGTATTTAGTGTTTAAATATTTGTAGCACGATGTAAGCATTTTTGTTTAGTTTTTAATGAAAATTAATTTTTTATTTTTCTTATATACCATATATACTCGAGTATAAGCCGAGTTTTTCAAAACATTTTTTGTGCTGAAAGTGCCCCCCTCGGCTTATATTCGAGTCAAGCACTTTTCTGGTGCAAAGAATGACATTTTCCGAACCGAATTTGGGGCCCCGTATCTCGGGGCCACTTGGTGCTAGGAACTCCAAATTTGGTGGGTCTATCACTAAAACATATCCAAAGCTGGGGTTCCTAGCACCAAGTGGCTTCGAGATATGGGGCCCCAAATTCGGTTCGGAAAATGTCATTCTCTGCTGCAGAAAAGTGCTTGACATTTTCCGAACCGACTTTGGGGCCCCGTATCTCGGTGCCACTAGGTGCTAGGAACCCCAGATTTGGTTATGTTGTAGTGCTAGTTCCACTGGGTTTGCACACCAAATTCCTAGCACCAAGTGACCCCTAGATACGGGGCCCCAAAGTCAGTCAACAGTGTCCATCTGCAGCAATGTCATTTCGGGACCCTTTGCGTCCAGAGACCCCAAATTTTGGCTGCAGCTAGGGGGCATCTAGGAACCCTTAACTACCGAGTTTGAAATTCGGGGGACCTATGGCGCACAGTGAGGCATGCAATTGGGCACAGTGAGGCTGCAAATGGGCACTGTTGGCCCTCTTTTTCACTTACAGTAGCTGAGCATTTCTCACCCTAGGCTTATATACGAGTCAATAAGTTTTCCCAGTTTTTTTGTGGTAAAATTAGGTGCCTCGGCTTATATTCGGGTCGGCTTATACTCGAGTATATACGGTAAACAATATGTAGCAGATCTGAGAATATCAAAGGGGCATGTTTTGTTTTGTCAGTTTTATCTGTTTTTTTCAGGTTAGCAGCCATAAAGTACATGTAAAATACCATCATTATAAAGACAAGTTGCTTACCATTTCTATCTACAGAAAGTGAATTTAGTTCTCAGTGTGACAGAAGGCTCCTCTCTCTGCTCTTCCTTGAGGAAGCGGAAGGACACCATACCAATTACTCTAGGGAGGCTGGAACCAAGTGAGCGGGCTGAACTGGTGAGAGGGAAACTAGCTTTGTATGGTAAAAAGCTGGAAGAGTCTGCTTTCAATAATCAGGTATGATGACCAAATATGTCTACTTACCATTACAAATGTGTTTAATGTTTATGTATTCCAACCCAGTGCAAATTATGTCTCCATTTTATGCAAAGAATGCACGATATATGCATTGCATGGTTGGAACATCAATATATGCACTGCATGGTTGGAACATCAAAACATCAATCCCTCTGAATTTGCAGATATTAAACTCCATATATGCAATATTTATAGCCGCTAAAGTATTTGAGGTCATTGAGCACAAGTAAAGAAAACTTAAATCTGCAAGGCTGCTATCCTTAACACTTAGTCAGTGTATGTTGAATCTGCAAAAACAAATATGCTATTTCAATGGAAACTTGATGCATGCTTTTTTGAAAACCTTAGTTGCTGGCCATTTCTTTGCCTTCTCCAGTGCAAAATACAGTAATCCATGGAATGGGTCAGTCAGCTAAGTCGTATGGAACAAAGTACAGTGGAACCTCAGATTACGAGCATAGTTAGTTCCAGGAGTATGCTCGTAATCCAATGTACTCGCATATCAAAGCGAATTTTCCCATTGAAGTCAATGGAAACGAAAATAATTTGTTCCGCATTGACTTCAATGGGGTGCAGTACCGCATGCGGCTAGAGGCGGGGGGGGCGCCGGAGAGCCTCGGAAACGACCGAAAAGGCCCGAGGGACACTTCGGCTGACCTCGGCAAACCTCGGAAAGAATCCGTTCACGAGCCTTTCCGAGGTTTGCCGAGGTCAGCCGAACTGTCCACGGGCCTTTCCGTGCATTTCCGAACGTCGACTTTCGGCTCTGCTCGGCTCCGGCACCCCCCACCTCAGGCCAAAAGCGGTACTGCACACCACTTTTGGCCTGAATCCTGCTTGTTTTGCGAGACAACACTCGCAAACCGAGTTAGGATTTTTAGAAATACAGTGCTCGGTTTGTGAAACGCTCGTTAACCGCGTTACTCGCAAACCAAGGTCCCACTGTACAATTTTTTTTTTAAATTCAGAAAATAAGATCTATTGAACTTTCCAGCATACAATGCAATACAAATAACAGGGAAAAAAATTACAGTGTATACAACCAACTGCCTAATAGAAACAGTGTACAGTACATGGAAAAAATTACATGAAATGCAAACACTGATTCGGGAGTAATAAGACCAGCAAATGGAGACCTTGTTAAATCTCAGCTCAGAGTGCAAGCTATCTCGACCCTGACAGCCAAGGAAGTATGGGTTTAACCTGAACGTTTAAAGGGATTATAGCAATCTGTGAAACAGCAGATCTAGGATTGTAGGACCCAGGGTGGCCAACCAGGGCCCCTTTAGTTTTTCGAATCTCATATTTTAAGGTAATCCACAAAGCACGTATCCACTCCTCCTGGGTTGGAGGGATCTCTGATTTCCAATACTGGAGAATCAAATTTTGGGCCTGAAATAGTGCTTTATATAATGCCTCAATTTGATGTGTTATCCTTATCAAGTATACCCAGTATACATTACTTCGGTTCTAGCTTTATTGTAGTTTGCAAAACTGAATTGAGGGTGTCTACCACCGACTCCCAGTACTGGTGTAGCTTGGGGCATTGCCATAGCATGTGAATAAGGTCTCTGTGATCTCTTTTACATTTTCTGTAGATTGAGTCCTGTCTTCGCCCCATGGCATGAAGTTTAACTGGGGTGTAATGAACTCTCAGGAGGATATAGAGTTGGGAAAGATGGTGAGATACATTCAAGGAGCTGAGCTGCACAGACTGTAGCATGACTTCCCATTGATCCTCTTCAAATGCCCCTACGTCTTTTTCCCAAACTGCGCTGACCTTACATGGATTGCCCTCTAGATAATTTTTCAGTAGCATGGTATGACACTGAGAGAGAAAACCTTTAGAGGACATTACATATTGCATATAATTAAAGATGGTAGAAGGGGACATATTTCATAATGCAAATACAGTAAAGCCTTGGATTGCAAGCATAATTCGTTCCGGAAACATGCTTGTAATCCAAAGCACTTGTATATCAAAGTGAATTTCCTCATAAGAAATAATGGAAACTCAGATGATTCGTTCCGCAACCATTTATTCATGGGTCCTTCAGTTTATAGTCCATATAAAAAGCTTATAGCAATGTGATAGGTTGTGTAACCATAAATTTTCCATTCACAAATGGCAACCTCCTTAAGGGGATTAGAAGCAAAATCCAGAAGGAGCTACAGAGTATATAAGAGAAGAGAGACGCCTCTAAGTGTAGCAATATGGTTACATTTAATGAAGGTACAACATTTAGCAACTCACATGGTTGATGATTAAAACTGGCACATCTAAGTATGCAGGCATCTGGGGTAAAGCTGTTCACTTAGACCATCTCCCACACTGCCGGCTCTCACCGCTGTCATACTGTAATCGTGACCGGGAAGACTACTCTGCAGTAGAGTAATCTGAAAGTGAGGCTTGAAGCGCTTGTGGAGTGCAGCGTGGAAGGGATGATGTTGATGGTGGTGCGGAAGTCAGTCTATGTGGACAGCTTTACCCGGGATGTCTGCATACTTAGACGTGCTTGTATTAATCATCAACCATGTAAGTTGCTAAATGTTGTACCCCTATTAAATGTAACCATATTGCTACGGCACCTCTCGTCTCTTTTTTACTCAGTTGTGACATGATACTACTTGTATATCAAGACGTCGCTTGTTTAGCAAGTCAAAATTTATCAAAAAATTTTGCTTGTCTTGCAAAACGCCATCAAACCAAGGTTTTACTGTACTTTAAATATAAGACACAAATTCTCTTCCACAAGCAGTGGTTTTAGCAGGGAGCATCGATAATTTCAAAAAAGTATTAGATAGGCACCTTAACGACCACAACATACAGGGTTATACAATGTAATATAAACATAAAGCACACGCACAGTTTGGACTTGATGGATTTGTGTCTTTTTTCAACCTCACCAACTATGTAACTATAAGGAAAGTATTGTGAACTGTTGGGCCCTAAGAAATATATTACCATCTTTGTGCTTTTCTTGGAGTTCTTTTGGATGACCAATTGGTTCATGCATTGCCAGTCATATTGACCAAAATTATATACTATTTACCATATTGCTCAATAATTAGACAATTTATGCACCTCTACTCATCCAGTTGCGCCTCCTGATGATCAAGAAGGGAACACGTGATCCTCTGTATCTAACCATGGCCTGCGAGGAACTACGAATGAGTGCGGTCTTTGAGAAGGTTGGTGAACTATGTCTTTTCTTAATAAGCATGGGTTTTTCTTGCCTAGTCCTTTCTTGACAAACTTTTCACTTACTTTTATCAATGTACATTACCAATATTCTTCCCTGTTTCACCTGCCTCAGTGCTGCATCAGTCTCCATATTGATTAAGCTATGGATAGGTTTGTGATATATAGATGGTAATTTCAGAAGCATAGATATGATGATTTATGTTATGTTTTAGTACAATTACTTCAGTAGCATTGTATGCTAATGCATAATTGCCTGACAAGCAGTCATGTGGGCCCCCCTGCTCTTTCCTTCTCCAGCAGACAATATTTTATTATCACAGTAGTAGATGGTATTTATAAAATGGAGGACTATGTTGTAATCTACTGCAGCTTTGTGGTTATATCATAATCCTGTGCAACAATATTATGTTGGCATTCCTCATATAATTCTATTTCCTTACATAGCTGTCTGATGACATACAGAAGTTGCCAGCAACCCTTCCACCTCTTATTCAGAAGAGACTTGAAATGCTGGAAGAAGAACATGGAGTTAACAATGTTGGCATTGCTTTGACAGCCATCTGCATCTCCCGTAAAGGTAGTATCTTTTTTGCTGTACTATTAACTACTAACTGAATTTTTTTTTTTTTGCTTTGTTTATTTTCTTTTTTTCTTGTGGTTTATTTCAGGACTTTGGGAGAGAGATCTGCTAAGGATTCTGAGCTCTATGCAGCAAATATGCTCTGTGTACACAGCAAGTTGGGATGAAATGCTAAGCGCAGCCATTAATGCAAACAATATTCCTATGGCCACATTCTCTCTGCTTCTCACAGGGCTGAAAAGGTGCAGAGACTATGGCTTAATTTTCTGTCCTTGTTCTGTCATGTTGTTTGGTCTTCTTGTATCATTATGTGTTTTATAGCCAGAGCATGTTGTTCTAGCCCTTTTTGTTATGTTCTCCTATTACAGTGTTCTTGGGTTGTGGAATCCTAACATGACTAGTGAGCCAAGGCTGCACCTCTCTAGTTGTCTGTTGCGGGAAGCTGTTGAGAAGCGTTACTTTGGAAAATCTGATGTTGTCCACGCTGTACATCTTCTTATAGCTGGTGGGTGATTGAAACCATTTATTAGTACTTTAATGGTGTGTTTTCACAGTAAGACTAATTTTAAACACTTAATGTGTTCTTTGTTCCCTACAGCTCATTTTTGGGCAGTCTCTTCTCCTGAAGACCCTGAATCTTCACCTGTACTTCATGCTGAATGTCTGAGTGAGCTGTCCCACCATCTGGTATGCTAAAGTGTATGCATTTTTTTTTACTGTCATCCATGTTTTAATATTTATGGAAGTAAGCATGCACTTTGTCTTTCAGCTATGTGGCAGGCAGTTCCATACTATGGGTAAGCTCCTCGTATCTGTTCCTTTCCTGAAGGCACATGCCACCCTAGGACTCTTGCCTCACCTGTGCCAAGTTTACAGTAACTATGGTGAGTTCTTTTTAAAAAAAATATTTTATTCTCTATTGCATTATCCTCCTTGTTTTTAAAGAACTGGCATTGCAACAGAAGGTTACATGCAAAAAATATATTTTTTTTTTATCAAACTCTAGTCGTGTAAATGTGTTTTCCTCCTTTCACCAAAACCCCATTAGTGGACCTGTTCATGTGGCCCCTTACACAGAACTACACAATACTTAAAAGCAGTACCTAACTTTGTTATCCGTAAGTAGTAAAGCATCTGACTGACTGTACACAGCAAGGCATACAGTGAAAGCAGATTAGTTCCTTTGTTGTGAAATTCAAGATACTGGAAAGAGTAACACCACACTACCATTTTCTTGAATGTTAATTGATATATTTAAAATGATAATATACTATGTATGCTAAAATGTGCATTTAAACATGCACAGTTGCTCCCCTCTTCAATGTTGGTTTTCTGGCTGTTATGCTGTTTGTCTTTTTGTCTTCATTTCTTTCTGTGTCCATGACATCACCTCAGACTTCTTTAAATCTAAATTGCATGAGTATTCACTCCACAAATCAGCAAAAGTCAAGTGTTTATGTCTTTTAATTAATAATTTAATGGAAATAAAAAGTGCCAGGGGTTGTAAATTGGCTTCAGGCCTTTGAAATCTCTATTAACACATGCACACATTTGTTCATACAATTCGTGCTAGAAATCTTTACTTGATGACACAAACCTATTTAATTATTATTTTTTAAATGAGTTTTCTCTTTATTTGTGTTACCTTATTATATTCATACTAGCAAAAGTGTCCCCATTCCAAAACTTTTGTAAGTTTGTAGAGCAGAGCTGGGTGTAGTATGCAGATGAAGAGGGATAGAGGCAGTATAGGGGAAACTTGAGGAGCTGTTGCATTTATGAAGTAAAGGGGAATATGACAGTAGAGTGGAGACAGTACGCTGGAAGGGATGCACTGTATCTGGGAGTAGCCACTGTGAGATCAAAAGGTGGGCTGTGGGGAAAGCACTATAAGGGGGAAGTGAGGTGGGTGGCTGTTGGCAGCTGGGGAGGTGGGAAATAGATGCCATGAGTGAAAGGTGATGGCATGGGGGTGATTTGGGGAGGTGAGTTAAGTGGCAAGTAGACACAGTTACATTGGGGGAAAGGAGGGTGTTGACCAGGGGCTGAGTTGGATGGCAGTGTGGCAGCATAATGTAGAAGTGGGGAGATGGATAGAAAGATGGTGTTCGATTCAGGGCAAGTGAGGCATGTGGGAAGTGCTTTGAACGAATGGGTGTATAACAAAAAACGAAGTGGGTGTATGACAAAAAAGAGAAAGATTGTCCCCAATATAGCAGTGGAATATAGCAGTGGGAGATCAGAGGAACAAATGAGCAACACAGCATGCAGTGTGGGGAAAATAGAAAAGATTACCGTATTTATCGGCATATAACACGCACTTTTTTCCCCTGAAAATCAGGGGAAAATCGTGGGTGCGTGTTATAGGCCGATCCCCGCCAATTTTGTGTGATCGGAGCGATCGCGGCGATTGCCGCAATCGCCGCCGACATACACAGCCGTGTGTAAATTCAAATATGGCGCCGAGACTGCAGGGACTCGGCGGAGCCGAGATACACATACCCGAGAGTCCTCGGCTTTTCTCAGCGTCGCTTACAGTCTCGCCCAGTCCCGCCATTGGACCTGTGTGATGTCCATCATAGGGCGGGACTGAGCGGGACTGTAAGCGGCGCCGAGAAAAGCCGAGGACACTCGGGTATGTGTATCTCGGCTCCGCGGAGTCCCTGCAGTCTCGGCTCCATATTTGAATTTACACAAGGCTGCACTGGGGCAAGGCTGCACTGGGGCAAGGCTGCACTGGGGCAAGGCTGCACTGGGGCAAGGCTGCACTTGGGCAAGGCTGCACTGGGGCAAAGCTGCACTGACAAGGCTGCACTGGGGCAAAGCTGCACTGACATGGCTGCACTGGGGCAAAGCTGCACTGACAAGGCTGCAATGGACACTGGGGCAAAGCTGCACTGACAAATCTGCACTGGGGCAAAGCTGCACTGACAAGGCTGCAATAGACAAGGGAGCAAGGCTGCACTGACACTGATGGACACCGATAACGCTGCATTGATGGGCATTTTAATGTAAGTTTTTCTTCCTTAAACTTTACTCCTAAAAGTTTTTTTCCTTAAAATTCCCTCCTAAACTTGGGGTGCGTGTTATACGCCAATAAATACGGTATTTATTAAATGATTACAAATTCAGTAAATTCCTCCATTGGAGGTGACAATTGGTGCACATAAACAAGATATATATCCAGTGACTACTGCGCTAAACAGTCAATGGATATGGCAACACACATAACAATGCACATAGACAAAAAACGACCATAACACATAAAACACATAAACAATCGTCCGGACGCCAGATAATCTATACACAGCTGTTCATGCCACGACTATGTCGTCTAAAGCAATGTATTAAACGTATAGTAGATATATGACATAAACACCCGTGCAGAGGTCCCTGGGGGCTCGAGCCTACTGGAATAATAGTTTAAAAGTGTGTGTGTGTGTGTGGGGGGTGGGGGGGTAGGAAATGCAGCGTAATGCACACGCTGGCTTTGAGATAGAAAAATTATTGGTGAAGTGGGTGGGAGGTGCTTCAGCATAGGTGGGAGGGAGGGGTTTTGACCATGAGAGGGAGGGTTTAGGTGGTTAGGAGAGATGTGGTATGCATTATGCTGCTGGCCTGTGGGATATGAGTTCTATGTTTTACATTCCTCAATAGCGACAAAGGATACAAATCCACATTGTGTACACCAAATTCCGGTTATTACATTGTAAAAAGTAGCAGTGACATCATCATTGTGCTCCACATAGCCTATACAGCAGAGCTGTTGGAGGGCCCTAGCAGGTCCATCTACTACAGGCTGCCTGCAGAAAACTACAGGAAGGGATTAGATACAAGACTAGTCACCTTGCTCAAAGAGAGAGCAGCTTTTTCACACTAAGCGCCCCATAATTCAAGTAGGAATACACATGCTTCTTGTATGTAAACCATTGTTGCTTATCGTGCAGTTCATCTGAAGCAGTGACACTGCTATTTACTGCAAGCTACTGTAAAGAGATGCACTGTCATGGTTGTAGAGCTGTCAGCACACCTTGAGTCAGGAATCCTGCAGAAAGTAGCACAGTGTCATGGCCATAGCAATTAAACAGCATCGGGCACATAGCACTCCTATCCCTCACTTAAGTAGCACAGTGCAGAAAGGATTAGCACTGCCAGCAACATGCTGTGGGATAGAGACAGGCTCTGAGCAGGCCTGGATCAGGGGTGTGAAGAGCACTGGTCCTAAGATTGCTTCACCGCTTCTCAGAACCTGGGATGTTGGCTGCTGCATGTGTGCAGAAGAAAGGGGGATCAACAGGAAGCGGTGAAAGGTAAACGTGGGAACAGTGTTCGGTATATGGTCTGTGCTTTTTTTATATGTACTATTTTTGCATATGATTAATAAATGTGATGAAGTAGCCTTTTGGGTGTACACAATCTCTTATTTTTTTGTTTCTAAAGCCTGGGAAAGGTGCCTACTGCAATGTTTGTGTGTGTGTGGGGGGGGGGATCCATGGAGGAGTTGCCATCTGTGTTGCCTTTGCTGATCCACCTGTCGGTTTAGTGTGGTCCAGGCTCCGGCAGAGCAGCAGGCAGAAGAAGGGGTGGCATTGTGTTCAACATAGACAGCCCCAGCAGCGACAGGCAGATCTTGGAGCATATGTTAGGGTCTTTCTGTTGTGCTGCTTAGGGACCATTTTGCCACTGGGTGAAATTTTTTCTGTTATATCCCTGGGGGAATAGAAACAGGTGCATTATATAATTTAAGTAGTAAAGGCGTACTAAGTATTGTACCCCCAACCTAAAGAAAGGGCCTGATGATTATAGGAATATCATTAATGGTGAAACAATACTTAATATAGCCCACGAGATTAACATTTTTCCAATAATTTTGTCTTTGTCTTTTACATTTAAGAAACTGCCATATCAGAGAAGATGTCCTCACTCTCAGCTGCTCAGGATGAGATAGAAACTAATGAAATTTCGGAGCCACCTGTAAGGGAATTCAAGGAGTTTATTGAGCGATCCTTGTATATTCTTACCCAGAATCCTTCACTGTTTTATCAGTTGGCTTTGAACGAGCCTGATACATCACCAGTGTGCATTCAAGCACAAGAGATTTTGGCTGACTTCAAGAGCCCTGCATCTGAGCTCATCACAGCATGGAACAATAAACCCGACTCCACCAATGTCTGTTCCAGGTCTGAAAATCTCTCGTTCTCGTTCTCTCACTCGCTCTCGTTCTCTCACTCGCTCTCGTTCTCTCACTCGCTCTCGTTCTCTCACTCGCTCTTGTTCTCTCACTCGCTCTTGTTCTCTCACTCGCTCTTGTTCTCTCACTCGCTCTTGTTCTCTCACTCGCTCTTGTTCTCTCACTCGCTCTTGTTCTCTCACTCGCTCTTGTTCTCTCACTCGCTCTTGTTCTCTCACTCGCTCTTGTTCTCTCACTCGCTCTTGTTCTCTCACTCGCTCTCGTTCTCTCACTCGCTCTCGTTTTCTCGCTCACTTTCGTACTCTCTTTCTCATTCATTCTCTCTTGTTCTCTCTCTCTGGTTCTCTCTCTATATTGTTCTCTCTCTCTCTTGTTCTTTTCTCTCGTTATCTCTCTCTTGTTCATACATTCTCTTTCTCTCTCTCTCGTTCATACATTCTCTTTCTCTCATTCTCTCTCGCATATATTAAACTTTTTTAGCGTATTTTATTATATTATTCATGTACATATTGCAAATTTTATGTTACAAAGTCCTGGGGAGAACATACACACTCTGTACATGACATTTGCTAATATTGATAGATTTTATTTTTATTTTTTGCATGCTGCTTGGCTCTAAACTCTAGAACCTCCAAAACAATATATGTGCGCACACACACAACAGATGATGATGATGATGATAATACTCACAAGAGCCTATAGCCTAGAGCAAAAGCTTACAAAAAAATGTAAGGATAGCCTGCTTAATCACTATGCTTTATTCATTTTAAATCAGAGTTGTCTTCTCTTTCTCAGTAAGTCGTTGGATGTTCCTTCTACTCCGGGTTGTATTGGCCTGAGTGCAAAGGGAAACATGGCAGTGCTGGGCACCAGTAATGGTTCACTTCACATCCTGTATACAAATAGTGGCGAGGTATTGGATTTGTCATTTTCTTTGTCTACATTCGTTATTAGATTAGTCCAATCATGTTTAATATTATAAATTAAAGTGTAAATACATGCTAACATAAATTCTGTTGTTTTCTACCTTTCTGTTAAAAATACTATTAAATACGTTTTGTTATATCTGTTTGATAAGTAAAAAAAAGCCTGCAGTGTAAAGGAAAGTGAGAGGTACTTTGTAATTGTAAAACACTTCCTGTCCTATAGTAACAATGCTGCTTCTCTGTAGATATTGTATGGTGAGTATTGTAACCCTGGGATAGGAAATGTGTTGTGAAGGATCTGAAAAAAAAGAAAACTAATGCAGCCAACACATCTAACGTCTGGGAAGCTGGAATAAATTGAGCATAGAAATGCTTAATTTAAATTATGCAAATGAAAAACACTTTAATTAGCATCAGGCTTCTAAAACATGATTACTAACACATACAGTCCCTGTATCTAAGAAATCTGAGCTTGTAAGGCATGACTAATAAGGCATATAAGGCCTAAACAATAGATTAAGGTTAGAACTTCAAGTTTATATACAGCCAGAACTGGAAGGTTTAGAACCCTAATAAGGTTTTGTACTGCTACCTGGGGTGCTGTAAGAAAAGTTTAGTCTTATTACCTGTCCAATGTTGACAATGTTTAATCAGACATTAAGTGAAGGCAGCTCCCAAAATCGACACTAAAAAAAAAAAAAAAAAAATGTTTTTTTTAGCAGGTTAGGGAAAGACTAAAGCTTGCCATACACTATACGATCTGATTGTACAATATCTGTAACATATTCTTTGGATTTATCATAACCATGTAATATGAGGACAAACCTAAACAATCCATCAATGTGTATAAAATCAGGCAGGCCGGAGATTGTACAATCAGATTGTATTGTGTATAGTCACTGTAAAGCCCCTGCCTGATTTTTATTCCTATCTGAGTTTGTTGTGGATTTACCCTCACTTCCTGTCTGATAAAGCCAGCATAACAGGAAGTGAGGATAAATATCTTTGACGGACTTCCTTTACTAACAGATGTACAATATACATTGATGTGTTCCGGCAGCGGGATGGGGACCCATCCCGCTCCTGGAACAAGATTTAGTTGGGCTGATCGCTTTACAGGCATTCAAAAGAAGCTTTGTATTTTGTGAATGAATACAAACTCAACTCTGGTTAAGGCAGAGATTGTCATCCACCTACCTCTCCACCTCAGCCAATCAGAGGAGGCAGTACGTATTGTTCAACCTCAATCATTAAATGAGAAGGGCCCTCTGATTTCTCTTGTATTAAATTGCATTGTAACTGTAAAGTTTGCCTTAGTTTTGTAAAGCACTGCACAAACCATATTATTAATAATAATAATAATAATAATAGTATTAAATAAATCGTTCAAATACATGTTAACTGCTTTACCTTTAAAAGAGTTTGCATTTTTCCAGCCTTTTTAGTTGTACACTCACCTTAGGAAGAGGTATATCCTGGTTTAACATTACTGCTGTTAGTCAGTATTACTACCTTCTGAATTGGCTCTCTGCTCATTGGACAGAGGTGATGGTGCTGATTTATTGTATAATGATCAGGCTGGAGCCATAGAGGTGATATAGGCAGGATTAATAATACAGGACTAAGTGTATTACCTGCCTGGAAGAGTGCATTGTGGCAGAGGTGTGTAAATTACACAACTGGCAATACAGAATTACATATGCTATGGCAGGTAAACTGCTCACTTAAAAGGGAAGTTTAAACTCTAAACTTACTCTCTGCCACATTCTAAGCTTAATCTATCTAGCCCTGTAAAGAAAAAATTGCTTTCTTTATCTTACATCATGGGACACAGAGCCATAGTAGTAACTATATGGGTATATAGGCACCTTCAGGTGATGGACACTGGCATACCCAATACAGGAAGTTCACTCCCTATATAACCCCTCCTCCTACTAGGAGTACCTAAGTTTTTTTGAGGAGCTCCGCTGGAGGGATCCCTGCTGGATTTAAACAGCCTCCACAAACCGGATCCATGCAAAGTGCCACTAAGGGCCAAGGTGGATGGTAGCCGGGCCTCGTATACGAAGCACGAGATTTTGCCTGTAATGCCTCTCTTTAAAGGCTGGACCCCGGGACCCAGGGCTTTTTGGTCATGCTCACCTTACCTAAAGTTTTCCTGAGGGGTGCTATACAGGTCCAAGGGAGTGGAACCCTGATAAAAAGGGACCCGGTCCTTGAAGGTTTGCCAAACGCAGCCTGCCGTGATGGGTGAAGTTTGGATCTATTTATTACAGCAGTATCCTGCAGCGAGGATAAGGTAAGGGAAGAAGCCTAGGAACTGTAAAAAGTCCACCTATGGTTGTTTCTTCCATGAGTAAAATGTTGTGATGCCTTAAAGTCTCCACTAGAGGGAGTAAATGCATACCTGAGTACGTTGCTTCTCAGTCAGCTCACTGTCCCAGCTATAACAGCATGTGTGTGAAGTCTCAGCAGCCAGAGGGGACATCCAGAACAAAGTTTCCAACAGCATGTTCTTTTCCCCCTGGGGGAACTAAGGGGCTGGGAAGTACAACAGCAGTTTCTACCCTCCCCCTCACGGGGGGTGTGGCGGCGGCTTCCCTATCTTGACATTTTTTCATTCCCCACAGAAGCCTATAAGTCTTTAAACTTCCCGCCTTCCACTTTCTCCTCTCGTGGTCTGCACTGACTGAACAATGAATGCCGCGCACGTGCAGACTATGGCCAGTTTTAAACAGAGGGGGGGGCGGCTGTGATGAGCGGAGGGGGTGTGGCTTAAGAGTGCTAGGGATGCAGTGAGAAACGGATACAGATTTGAAACAAATCTTTAAAGCGGGTGTCCACCCACACCTCCAAAAAAAAAATATTTAAAAGCCAGCAGCTACAAATACTGCAGCTGCTGACTTTTAATACATGGCCACTTACCTGTCCCAGGGTCCAGCGATGTCAGCAGGCGACGCCGAGAACCCGATCGGTTCTCGGCAGCTGCCGCTGCCATCCTGGGTGAGGGAATCAGAAAGTGAAGCGTTGCGGCTTCACTTCCCGGTTCCCTACTGCGCATGCGCGAGTCGCACTGCGCGTCCCAAGTGGTCCCCGCTCTCTCCTGGGAGCTGTGTGTTCCCAGCAGACAGCGCGGTGGGGATGGGAAGAGGCGTAGACTCCCATGGGAGTCTATGCCGGAAGTGGGTGCAAATACCTGTCTTAGACAGGTATCTGCACCCCCCTCCCCCCTGAAAGGTGCCAAATGTGACACCGGAGGGGGGGAGGGTTCCTAAAAGCGGAAGTTCCATTTTTGTGTGGAACTCTGCTTTAAGAAAAACAGACGCTTCTCAGCAAAGAACTGAAGTCTGAAAAACGCACAGGACACAGGAGCGCTGGGGCACGTAAGGCAAATGCATACAGGCATTTCCAGTACAGGAAATACATTTTACTCAGCACTAAAGCTGAACTTTATTAGTGGCATTGTTATTTGCTGGACTATTGCTCAGAAAGTTGTGCATTTACTTAGTGCCTCTGCTTTTTGCTCAGCACTATGGCTCCCAAAAAAGACAACACAAAGAAGGTACCAAAAATTCTACCCTCAGGCGCTGGGAATTTCAGTCGTGCCTCCACACTGTCATCGTCTCCCGAAATACCAGATTTGGCAAGCCAGGGTGAGTCATTGGAACCAATTGGTGGTGCGGCTGCTTTTCACATCTCTGCCCCTGTATACATGACTGAAGATGCCCTTTCCTCCGCCCTGCTGGGCCTAGAGGGAAGATTAGGGGCTTTAATTGCATCCTCCATCCAAAAGCATAGGAAGCGTATTAGATCCCCCTCCCCCACCTTAGACCCTTTACCAAGGGGACAGTGGGTAGAGGATGAGGCGTTACCCTTAAGCGATCAGGAGGAAAAACAAACCGATTACTCCTCTGCGGAGGAAACAATGGTGGATGAGCCCTTTTCAGCCTTGCAATCTGAGAAATTGCTGGTACAATCTCTTACTGAGATGGTTCGTTCCACTTTCAAGCTAACCTTAACAGAGTCAGCTGAGAGTTCGGTTTCTTCCTTGGGTTCCTTAAAACCTTCACAGCGTTTGCATGCGTTTCCTGTTCATGTATTACTAGAACAGCTTATTTATGCTGAATGGGATCACCCGGATAAGCATTTTCTCCCTCCAAAGAGATTCTTAGCTCTCTATCCCATGGAGGAGAAATTCATCAAAAAATTGAATGTACCAGCAGTTGACGCTGCGATTTCTAGTATGAATAAAAGTCTAACTTGTCCAGTAGACAATGCACATATGCTTAAATATCCAACAAATAAGAGGTTAGAATTCCCGTTAAAATCCTCTTTTTCTCTGGCAGGTGGGGTTACTCAGCCTGCAGTTGCTGCAATAGGCATCTGTCAATCCCTAAAGGACCAATTCAGACAGGCCCTTAAAGAGGTTCCTATACAGCAAGCCCGGGATTTGGCCGAACTACCAAAAGCATGCTTTGCCATAGACGCGTCTCGCCTTGCGCTTGTGCTAGTACCATGCTGTGGTTAAAAAAATTGGTCAGCCGAAGCACCATGTAAAAGGCTCCTGTTTTTTTCTTTTCATTGGGATAGGCTATTTGAGGATGATTTGGACAAATATATCCAAATGATTTCTAGTGGGAAAAATACTCGCCCTTCATTTAAGCGGACTCTTTCTCCTGCGCCAGGGGCATCTGCCTCTAGGTAGTGGCGACGGCCTCCGCCGTCAGACTTTAGAGGAAAACCTCAGGGTCAGGCCCAAGCACAAAAGAAGTCCTGGGGCCGGAAACCTGCAAAACAGAATTTTAAAGCCTCATTATGAAGGGGCGCTCCCCCTCGCCAGGGTGGGGGGAAGACTTATGCAGTTCTGCAGAAGTCTGGCAAGAGGAAATTCAGGACAGATGGGTCATCTCCACTGTAACTCTGGGGTACAAACTGGAATTTCAAGACTTTCCACCGTCTCGTTTTCTGAGGTCAAACGTTCCCAAGGATCCAGGGAAGAGACAATCTCTGTTTCGAGGCACTAGACTGATTGATGGCTCAGGGGGTGATCATACAAATCCCCACAGAAGAGCAGGGTTTGGGGTTTTATTCAAACCTCTTTACAGTACCAAAACCGAATGGAGATGTCAGACCCATTCTAGATCTAAAGAATCTAAATAAGTTCCTGAAGATCCGCTCCTTTCGCATGGAGTCGATCAGGTCAGTGGTTTCTCTCCTACAAGGAGGAGAACTTCTGGCATCCATCGACATCAGGGATGCATATCTGCATGTCCCTATATTTCCTGCTCACCAAAGGTTTCTGCAATTTGAGGTAGAACAGCAGCCTTTCCAGTTTGTAGGGCTAGCTACAGCACTCGGGTGTTTACAAAAGTCCTAGCCCCACCTCTAGCCAGGTTAAGGGTACATGGCATAACAGTCTTGGCGTACCTAGACAATCTATTGCTAATAGACCAGTCGGTGGCTCGTTTGGAGCAAAGCATACACATTACAACCAATTACCTGGAAAATCTAGGTTGGATTCTCAACCTAAAGAAGTCTTCCTTAAAACCCCTAAAAAGGCTGGAGTACTTGGGTCTGATCATAGACACAGCCTAGAAAAATGTGTTCCTGCCTCAGGCAAAGATCAATTCCATAAGAGAGCTGGTGCGGATGGTCAGGTCGGAAAAAGATCCCTCTATTCGCCTTTGCATGAGGTTGTTAGAAAAGATGGTGGCTTCATTTGAAGCGGTTCCCTATGTCCAGTTCCATTCAAGACTGTTGCAAAACAATATCCTGCCTGCTTGGAACAAAACAATTCAAGCTTTAGACTTGCCAATACGGCTGTCCCCAAGGGTGTCCCAAAGCCTCAGTTGGTGGTTACTAACCCAGAACCTGCTGAAATGAAAATCCTTCAGACCAGTTATCTGGAAAGTGGTAATGACAGATGCCAGCCTTCAGGCTGGGGAGCAGTGTTAGAAAAGACAACTGTCCAGGGACAGTGGTCAAGAACCGAAAGAGCCTTGCCCATCAACATACTAGAGATTTGGGTAGTGCGTCTGTCTCTAAAGACCTGGACTTTCAGGTTACAGGATTCAGGATCCAATCTGACAATGCCACAGCTGTGGCCTATATCAATCACCAAGGGGGCACCAAGAGTCTGGCAGCGCAGAGAGAGGTGAACCATATTCTAACTTGGGCAAAAAGGAATGTTCCGAGCCTATCGGCAGTCTTCATTCCGGGAGTGAAGAATTGGCAGGCAGACTACTTGAGTCGCCAGCAGGTCCCTTCACCCCAACATTTTTCAGGCTGTTTGCCACAGATGGGGGACTCCGGATGTAGATCTTCAGGCGTCCAGATTCAACATGAAGTTGGTCAACTTTGTGTCCAGGACAGGGGTTCCACTTGCATTCGGAACGGATGCGTTGGAGACACCATGGGATCAGTTCCCACTGATTTATGCATTCCCCCCTATTCAGTTGCTCCCACAACTTCTTTGCAGGATCAAGCTGGAAAGAAAGCCGGTAATTCTGGTAGCCCCAGCGTGGCCCAGAAGGTCATGGTATGCAGAAGTCGTAAAGATGGCGGTGGAAGATCCATGGTCCCTTCCACTACGGCTAGACCTGCTCTCACAGGGGCCGATATTCCATCCTACCTTATGATCTCTAAATGTAATGGATTGGCTATTAAAACCCACATTTTGAAGAAACGTGGGCTTTTCGGGTCAGTTATCTCTACCTTGATTGATGCAAGGAAGCCAGCTTCCAGAACTATATATTATAGTCTGGAGGGCTTGTGTTTCCTGGTGTGAATCGAAGGGTTGGCACCCGCAGAAGTACAGCATAGGCAAAATTCTTGCCTTTCTACAAAAAGGGGTAGAGATGAAGCTGGCCTTGAGTACTCTCAAAGGCCAAATCTCGCTTGCTACACATTCTTTTGTCCAGGTTTTTATGCAAGGGGTGATGCGGCTTAATCCGCCAGTTAGACCTTCTTTGAACCCTTAGGACTTTAACTTAGTTTTGTCAGTGTTACAAAAACAGCCATTTGAACCGATACAGCATACTCCCTTAGTCCTTATGACAAGGAAGGTAGTGTTCCTGGTTGCTATATCCTCAGCAAGGAGGGTTTCGGAATTGGCTGCTCTTTCTTGTAAAGGGCCATATTTGATTATTCACGAGGACAGAGTTGTGTTGCGTCCTCGTCAAGATTTTCTGCCAAAAGTGGTCTCAGGTTTTCACCTGAACCAAGATATTGTCCTGCCATCGTTTTTTCCAAAACCTTGTTCCAGGGAAGAGAAGTCACTACATTGTCTTGATGTGGTGAGAGCGGCCAAGGTCTATTTAAAGACGACTGTTCAGATTCGGAAGACTGATGTCTTATTTGTGCTGCCAGAAGGTCCTAAGAAAGGACAGACAGCATCGAAATCCACTGTCGCTAAGTAGATCCAGCAAGTTATAATTCACGCTTATGATTTAAGGGGTAAGATTCCACCTTTTCAAAACTCAAAGCGCACTCTACCAGAGCGGTTGGTGCTTCTTGGGCAGTGCGTCACCAGGCCTCCATGGCTCAGATCTGTAAGGCCGCAACTTGGTCTTCAGTACATACATTCACCAGGTTTTATCAGGTGGATGTGAGAAGGCATGAGGATATCGCCTTCGGGCGCAGTGTGCTGCAGGCAGCAGTATAGGTCCTCAAGTCTGGAGGTGCTCTGCGGGTTGTGTCTCCCGCCCCTCAATTAGCATTGCTATGGGACGTCCCATATAGTTATTACTATGGCTTTGTGTCCCATGATGTACGATAAAGAAAATAGGATTTTTTTAACCGCTTACCTGTAAAATCCTTTTCTTGGAGTACATCATGGGACACAGAGGTCCCTTCCTCTCTTTTGGGGTTTAGGTATATTGCTTTGCTACAAAAACTGAGGTACTCCTAGTAGGAGGAGGGGTTATATAGGGAGTGAACTTCCTGTATTGTGTATGCCAGTGTCCATCACCTAAAGGTGCCTATATACCCATATAGTTACTACTATGGCTCTGTGTCCCATGATGTACTCCAAGAAAAGGATTTTACAGGTAAGCTGTTATAAAAATCCTATTACTTACATGTTTTGCAGCCTCTCCAGTCCGGTCCCATGCTAAGCTGTCAGCTGCAGCTTTAGTGTGTGGAAGTGTGCAGGAGAGAGGCACCAGACAACGGAAGCCCCATAATAACAGTATGGATGACGTCACTTCACAGGCATTTCCCAGCTATTGTCGGTTCTCTCCTGCACACAGCATCTGCCGCTGGAGACCAGAGCGGCTGCAGAATAGGTAAGTACAGCAATGTTTGTTTACAGGGCTAGATGGGCTTAAAATGTGGCAGAGGGTAGGTTTAGCGTTAGTTAGATTTTGACTAAACTTCCACTTTTATTCTCACCAGCATGTTCTTCTGATTAGAAGAGTGGTGTGGACATTTCTGTGTCCCTATACAGGGCTGTATGGAGTATTTTGTTTAATTAGACTACCACCCCCTTTATCTTGTGTTGCAGGAAGTCAGAACACTGTATAGTGGCTGTGACGGAGTATCTACCTGTACGTTCATTTCTGACACATTACTCTGTATTGGCTCCTATGATGGAATAATGGAGATCTGGAATATAACAGATGGATGTCGGTAAGAAATATTTCTAAGATTCTTAAAGTGGATGTAAACCCTCACATATACTAAGTGAAGTGAACAGCTTCAGATGATACACAGAGATGAAACAAATATCCCTACATAAGTTTTACATGGATATCTGCTGTCTTCAGCTTTATACAGTATACTGTTTAGAAAGTTCAGATCATATTAGAAGATTTTCCCTTCCAGTTCAACACTGCAGTGAAGTCTGGGCATACAGCCAAGACAGCTGATTGGAGGAAGGGCACACACCCTCTCTCCTCATAGGTAGAGACTTTCAGATCTGTTTATTAAATAGTTCAGGGCTCTGCTAACCTATTTATAGCATCCTCTCCAACACAAAATCGAGGCTGTTTATATCACATGTGATGGAGAATTTGTCAGAAGTTATTAGGCTGATAACAGAGGAACGGAGCAGGAGACAGCTACAGGACACAGTGCTTTGAAGAGAGATAAGAAAACACTACAGATATATTTACCCAGCTCAAATTTCATGAATCAGGTTTACATCTGCTTTAAGGAAAACTATAGTGGTTGATGATGATTTTTTTTCAGATGGATTTTTAAATAAAGTTTATATGTTTAAACTGTTCTTTTTATTATGTATGCAACCTTTGATTTACAGATAAACATTTAAAACTTGACAACGTATTCATCAAACCTCTATAGTTTAGCTAAAAATACAGCTCAGCAGCAGCTGATTGCTTTGCAGCTCCCTTTACCTGATTGAAACCTCCTACTAAGCCATCCAATAAGCAACAAGACACTGCTGTTAGGAAGGGTTTCTTTCAAACTAAACCCCACCCTTAAAGGAGAAATCCAGCCTGAGCTTGTTTGGTTGGACTTCTCCTATGGATCACAGGAGTGCAATACGTTTTACACTCCTGTGACCCGTTTTCAGCAGAGAGCGAGCTGAAGTCCGTTCTCTGCTGACGTCACCAATTTCAGTCCAGGCACCGCGTCATCCCGACCACGGAGTCTGGATCTGCCCACATGCCTGGACTGACACCCGTCTTAACCCCTCAGCGAGCCGCTGAGAGCCTGAGATGGCCGCTCCGCCCCTTCCAAAGCTCAGCGCTGCAATGAGCGAGCAGAGAGAAGAGCAGAGAACCTTGACTGACAGTCTGCAGCTCTCTGCTCTTGGAGCTCTGAAAACTGGGTGATCGACAGTGTTAAATCGCACGGGTCTCATTGCAGAGGAGCCTGGGGATAAATGCTGCATCCACCTACATGAGTATGATTGGGGGAAAAAAATCCTTTACTTCTCTTTTAAGCTGGCTATAGATGCATCAAAAATTTGCTGGTTCAGCAAGGATTGGTCACATTTCGATCTATGGCTGTTTCTGCTACAAAGAAGTCAATCTAATGATCGACTTCTCTCGAACAGGATTGTTGTAAAATTTTCATTTGATCACCGCATGCAGCTAATCGGCTACAGCTCTGACCGTTGTATTCTAACAGTGGAGGAGTCCGCCTTGTCAGAATAGAATAGCACAGCAGGAAGGTTTTCTCTGTCCACCTCGATTGTGTGGATGGGGAACCAATTTGTTTTTGTTTTTTTGATTAGCCCACTGGCTGATCAAAAAAGACCAATCCATCTATGGGCAGCTTTACATTCAGTTTTGCACAGTTGTACAGACTCCTTTCCTGTACTGAGTGAGTCAAGTCAAAAACTTTTTCTAGGTTTGGATAGGATTAGAACTCCTGTCAGGTTTCTGTTACCCGGAAAACCATTGGTGACATTTCCACGTGCTTCCTGTTCTGCTGACAGTTATTTTTCCAGGCAGAAAGTGAGGAAATCTGCAACTTGGACACAGACCGAAATAAAAATCTGACATAGAGTAAACAAAAGTTAAAACCTACTAATGAAAAAAGAAATGTCTGTTTTGCTGTTGCAGAGTTCCCTTCACTTCTTGTTTGGTAAAACATTAGGACAGGAAGTTAGGGGAAATCTCTCTAAAGGAGCTACTGATAGCACTTACAAACTGACAGGAGTGCTAACCCTTCCCAACTTTAAAGCTAAACCTAGCAGAAAAGGTTTTAGCAGAACATATACTTGGAAGTTGCTCACTCTGATTTCCCTGCACATTGTGAGCTTTTCTCAGTGTTCCTTAGAAACTGCAGCATGTCAGATAGAGAATATTTTATATCCTGGCTGGAAAACACACAGCATCATCTAGCACTTTCCTCCCCATCCCTACTTTGCCTGGCCTGCCCCTTTTATTTAGTGGATTTCAGTTCAGACTGGCAACTACCTTTCATATTGATATGTGCATAACCCCCCCCCCCCCCCCCCCCACAACCAGCACTGCTTGCAGGTTCCTAAAAGGAGTACTGGGTGCGGTTTTCAGGAAGCTGTGTACAACACCCTGCTGGCCCACTCTCCAGGTTTGAGTTAAATATATCATTCACATCTTAATAAGGGGGATGGCATAACCAGGGAAGCAAATAACCAGAGAAGTCAATAACATTACTATGCAATGTTTTATATTTACTGGACTGAAAATAATGCAAATTAGCCGTTTAGTACTGTTTGTTTCATTGTTATAAATACCTGCATAAACTATAAAATAGACTAAAAATCTAATAAACTCAGTCTAAAGCTGACCATGAACTGAGGACTAAACGAAAGAAATCTAACAGGTCCCTCCATCCACGCTTATAGAGGGGTTGGACAAATCCCTGCCATCTATTGTATTCCGACAGCTATGATGCCAGCTGTGAGAATATCTGAACAGTTCTCTGCTTTCTTATATGTCATGGATTTTTACAATAGCGATAACTCCCCACCATATTATCCTAACTCCTGTCCATGTGGGAATTTTTGAAATTTTTGGCCATCTTAGTTTCTTCCAGAACTTTCTGTGGCATTCTTCATAACATTAAAAAACTTCTCACTTATAATGGCCACAGCAGGTTTACTGATGTATATTACTGTCAGGCTCTTTAACTCTCTGGCAGCCATCAAAAACTAAATGCATACTAATGTGTATTGCAATGTATGTTGTTCATAATGCGATTTTTCATCCTTTTTTTTTTTTTTTGCTTTCTTTCAGTTTACACAGAATTGAAGCACATCGGCGACAGGTCACAGGATGCTGTATCAGTGCAGATCACAAACAGCTAATCACCTGCTCTCTAGACTGTCAGCTGAAGGTGACTGTGTCTTATTAAATGTATTTTCATGTCTTATAGGTTATGTGAACAGTACTTTTTCTCACTACTCTTCTCCTTTCTCTTTTTTTTTTTTTTTTTACCAGTCATGGGATACCAGCCGCTATTCGTCGTTAAGTTCCACCTCTTTCTTCAGCCCCCTCAACTGTGCTGCGTTTCACCCCAGAGGTCATGAAGTAGCAGTTGGTTCCTGGGATGGGAAAATATCTGTGGTGCGATTGGAAAACTGGAAGAGGAGTGCAGTAAGTCACAATTAGTGGAATTCAAAACAGCCCTAACAGCACTTTTCTGGTGGTAGTTTCCATAAGGACTACCTACACCTAACTCCGACAAGCATTTGTGCCAATGTTGGTAACACTACAGACTTCTGTGGAAAATTCAGATAGTTCTTACTACTGTCCTATTCAGAACCTTTCACTATGGCAGTGACAAATTCTTAATGAATTACCACCAGTTCTTAAATTAGGAATCTGGTGGTAATTAAGACCAAGTCTGATCTGCCACACAGCAGTACAACAGTACTCAGAGCGGGTCATGCCTGTGCTGGGAAGCTGTCTTGTATGTACCATACTATATGCACAGCCCCATTTAGCTGTCGGGCAGGAGATGCCTCGGTCAGAAGTTAAATGATGATACAAGTGATGTCAAATGACTTGCCACTCACTGGGTTGGTGGAGACTGATGGCGAACTGAGAGACTAGTTTCTCATCCGGTCTGCTTTAATTTAGATTGACAGCATACGTCAGAGGGTGGATGCAAAAGTTGCTATTGGACTTTTCAATAGCTCTATGGATCCACCCACTGACATGCACGGTCAATCAAAAGAAAAGGGACCTGGTGGGAAACTAGTCTCGTTATCAGGCTCCACCCACCCCAGTACAAAACTCCTCAGCCATGTGCCTGTCTGTGACGGGTGCAGTGGCCAGGGAGGGAATGCACTGAGGAAGGAATTTCCAGTGTGGACACTCCTTTCACAGTGCAGCCATAGACAAGTTCATATATCACTCTCCTCTCTGTGAACACGAATCGGGTGCAAGCACCAACAATGAACAATTGTGGCGCAACAATTTGTTGCGCCACAATGAAATTCTACAACACCCTTTATGAATTCCCATAAATAAACCTATTGTATACACTATTCAGCTTCATTAACTATGTATGAAAGATTGGTAACATGGTCCTTATCTGTTTTAGGTTATGCAAGGTTCCTCTTCAGTAAGAACAGTGTCCTTCTCCATGGAAGGCAGTGTTGTGGTCTCTGGTTTCCTTGATGGTTGGGTGTCACTTTGGTCATGGGAAGCACAAGTTGAATTGTCTAGATTTAGAGCTCACAGTGGCTCAACTCTGACTGCTAACTTTCTGCGTCACGGGGAATACCTTCTAACTGGAGGAGAGGATGGCAAGGTGATGAACCACATTCTGATTCACAATTAATTTAGGAATAGAATCTTAGGGTATATAATAAGCGTGTGTATTTTCATATACAGGTACAGGTATCATCTGGAGGTCTTGGAAGATTCCATGGACGTGCCTGTGTAAATAATGCAAAGTCTCCAGTGCTTTCTCTAGCCCTGTCCCCCAACAGAGAACTGCTGGCTGTTGGATATCATTCTGATTCTGTTGGCGTCTACAGTGTGGCTACTGGTAAGAGAGAGACAAAGCATATATATATATATATATAAGAAAATATATGTAGCCAGAAATAACAAAAATTGTTGATTTAGTTGTATGTGAACTTAGTAGGGCAAGGTACAGTAGGTCATGGGTCAAAATAGGGCAATGTCCCTACATATATTACCCATCAATAAGTGAAGATCCCAATAACATATTAGATAACTGTCAGCATTAAAGAATACACATCAGTAAATCAGGAGTATTAAGGCAGGGTGCTACAACTTTTTAGGAAGCAATGTACAGCACCCTGCTAGCCCCTCCCACCAGCCATGTTTTGTCTGCATTGCATAGAGAAGGATAGGATACAGTTGCCATCACTAAAGAAGACATATCAGTAAAGTTGAATCCTCCATGAATAAATGATGGACCCATCGCCATATACAGCAACATTTTATCATCAAAAAGGAATTCTTGAGCTCCAGTCAAATGTCTAGGCTTTGTTTCTCAATGCCTGCCTAAAAATAGCAGCATAGTTATGTAATCAGTCTGCTGCAGACAACAGAAAGCATTTTCTCAGTCTCCTCCCATAGTGATTACTCAGTGATTGTAAACCCTCACTTTGTAAAACAACTTATTCAGTTTAAAATAGAAATGAATGGCAAAACGTTTGTTTATACGTATTAAAAAAAATCCCTTTTTAGAAGTGATCACAAACCCTCTGTTCTCAACTGCATTAGAACTATGGGAGGAGAAACTACAGCTCCCTGATCTTCCCAGTGAATGGCTTTGCAGAGGTGTGATCATTGGAGGAGAGCAGGCTGAGTTCCCAGCAGAGCTAGAGAACTGCCTATGCTCTCATGTTAAGTGTGGTCAGTTTTTTTATTTTCAATAAATTTTTATTAGTAGTAGCAAATAAATTAAAGTAGATAAATTTCTTACATAACCTTTGTAAAAGACATTACATGGTGCAAGGATATGAAGATACAAAAGGAGCCAAATAATACGAGGAAAGACCTCTCAATGCAAGACGTAAAATGAAAGGTCTAATCAGCAGAATTCTTAGTTACAGTTGAACTTAAATTAAAATTATAAACTAAAATAGACAGAACTCTAGCAATAGGACAATGAAGGATGTGTAAACTGTCAGAGCAAAAACCTAAATGAGTCAGGTATAACTCATTAACTGGAGTAAATGAGGAGAGGTGAAATTGAATAAGGAAGACTTTATTGAATTATTTGCGAGGGATCCGAGATCAAGGGAGAAGTCCACCACCCGCCCCTATGGGAACACACTGCGGGCTTAGGGCCAGTGTGGTCAGTTTTTAATAGGAAAGCAGAAGGACTGGAAGGAACATCAGGGATTTCAAACAAAGGAAGCAATACAAAGAGAGCAGGATACATTTTCATAAAAGAAAATGGTACAGCAGGCACATATAAGGAATATGAAATGTTAGGTTTACATATTTTTCTAAATCTAGTGGTTGTCTGCAACATCTTCAAGTAATTCTTAATGGCATGTTTTCTTGTGTTTCAGGGGATCTTTTGACACAGTGCATGTTTTCAGATGTGGCTGTGAGCAGCCTGGTGTGGCTTTCTGACAGTGTTTTAGTGAGTGGCAGCTCGGACAGCTTGGTTCGTGTGTGGAATGTGTTCCCAGGGCCGAGTGCTTGTCGGCTCACACTCCTTGGACACCAGCGCTCTGTTTTGGGCCTGGCTCTCTCCTCCAAGCTTCTGGCTTCTGCATCAGGTAGGAAGTGACTGCACACAGTTTTTGACTTTCCTTAAATACTTATTGTCTTAGTGGCTGTCAGTGTGGATTCAGCCCAGAATGGTAGTCTTCTAACATTGGAATGGAAGAAATAATAATAGGGACATTTTATAAGCAATTTTACCACAGTCCGTTTTCTGTAAAAACGTACACATTGATATGACCACTGACATTTAAATAAAAACTCCAGTTTGGTTAGAAATTGATGTAATTGGTACACAAGCCATATTCAGTTCAGTATTATTATCCTCACATCCACAGAAGTCTCTCAGGACTTTGCACAGAACTTGAGGTCAGATTACAGATACCTGGAACAGCAACTCTAACCCTCTCTCACCCGACAAAATAAATAGTTTTGCACAGCTTCTGACATCTGTTATTTACAAAAAAAATTATCCTCCTTGATAGCCACAGAGGATCTAAATCCAGTTTATGTGCCCTGAATGTATTTGCAAACCAAGATATTACCAGTTAAAAGTAGCAGCGATATCTGCCTGTGCAGGGACCAAATCTGTAGGAGGGACTGAGCAGTCCCACCAACTACATGTTGCATACAGAAACTGAGACTAAGACAAGACCGTCACCCTGCACAAGGACCAAATTGAAAAACTCCCAGAGATCACATCATCCGATCCTGCCTTGTTGTTGGGACATTACTAAGAGACTCCTAGCTCTTACTGGTCACCTCCACCATCACAGGAGTAAAGTGTTTCTCTGGTTCTGACCCCCTCACAGGTGTTTTCTCTCACCTGATGCAGTAGCTCTGAACTCCACGCAAACTTGAGAGCTTGCTCCTGTGATGGTGAAGGTTAACAGCTGTGACACCTATACCAGGGGCATTATTCAACTTTGGTCAAAGCTGCACAGTTCGTTTTTATCCACATACACCCAGTATCTGCATTTTTGGTAAAGGTGAACTAGACCTTTAACATTTTATTGGCTGTAAGTTTAATTAAACAATTTTTCATACTTTTTAGAGGATGTTTCAGTCTGTCTCTGGTCAGTGGAAAATCTCTTGGCATCTGATCCCACAGTCTCTCCTTTGTCTGTTCTTCGTGGTCACACTGCAGCAATCACTTGCTGTTCTTTCAGCCCAGATGGAAGACTGCTGGCTACTGGGGGGCAAGATCGGGTAAGAAAAGATGAGCGCACAGGCCAGTTCTTTTCTTTATCGGCATTTGGGTATTGCCGCTTCATAGTGGATATTAAATGTTATGTTAAGTGTTAGGGTTAGAGTAAAGTTAGGATGTATCTGTGCGTGTTGGAGGGCAAGGGGGTCAAGAGTCAAACATTTTAAGGAGATAGTTTAAGCAGAACTATGATCAAACTTTAACATTTCATTTTTGATATGGGCTTCCTATACCAATAGGACTGGTCTCTGTTTTTTATGTACATTTTGGAACATTTTGTAAATGTCTTTTGATCCTGATAGTAGAGCCAACAAATATATCCTTCCTTTGATAGGGTAACACTCATTCTTCTGCAGTGAAATCACTGATGTGTATTTACCCTTGCTGCTGCTGTAGCTGCTACAAGCGATGGCTCTATATGTAAATATCCACGTTTTATTTCACCAATGGCCCTTTAGATTGACAACATATTGTGCTTTCTGCAGGAGCTAGGGGGTGGTTGTAAAAGCCTTGCTCAGTCCCAACCCCTTCCCCCACAAAACTGTTGTCAAGCAGAATGCATGAGAGATACAGATTTCCAGCTACATTTACTTAATGAAAAAGGATAAGTTTGAAGGACATTAAACATGCCAATTTGCCTTGACAACACCTTGAAATTGTTTATCACTCTAGTTGGAGAATACCTAATACCTAGAAAATGGCTATTCACCTTGAGGACATTTAACAGAGCTTTGTGATTTGGACCTTTTTTTGTTGTTGCTAGAAACCCAGTACTGAGAAGCAACAGTCTTGCTTTTTACACACACAAAACTTGTAAATAAACATCAATACATCTCATGGCTGCCAATTAGAGTCAAGCTTACCTTGGAGTCTGTCATTGGTGATATAAAAAGCAGAGAGAATGGAAGTCCTACAGTTCAGGATTCAGGAATAAACACTCTTGCTGGCCTCATCTAGTGTAGAGACGTGTGGTGCTTATGCTGCAGAGAATCACACAGTGCAGATTAGAGAAAATTGAGTGAACCTTCAGTGTTTAGTACAATTGTTGTGTTTTCTGTAGTCTTTTTGCAATATTAATTCAATACTCTGTCTCAGTAAATTTTATTGAAGGTTTACTAAATGACAGCAGCATAGAAACATACAACTGTGAGAACACATAAATCTGTTTTATTGTCAGCGGATCAGAATATCAGCCATGTCATTCAGCTGATTAAATGCTTTCACTTGTTGTTTGGATGTTCTCTTTAAACTTCTGATAGCTGCTGTGCATATGTTATTATACAAGCCAAATGGCATTTGTAATAAAAAGTGGTTTTGATTTTTGCTTCCTTGTAGTCTGTGCTTTGTTGGGATGTGTCAGTGAACCCACCTATCCTTTCATGCTCGCTTCTATCATGTCACAAGGACTGGGTGAATGGCTGTTCCTGGACGGACAGTGGTATGCTGGTAAGGTTCAGAAACATTTTTTACTTGAGTTGACATGAAAAGAACAGATGATTTTTCAGCTTTTGGGCCCCATGTACACTGCTGCTGCTAAACGGACGTTCAGAGGCAGTTGGACACTTTTTTCAACTGCCCCTGAACTCATTCAATGTTATGTTATGTGTACATGTACACAGGTTCGTTTACTGTCGTTTTTAGGCAGTTGTGTTTATAGGCCTTTTTTTGAAGACAAAAAAATGAGTTCAGACGCCAAACACGGCAACCCGCCTTTAGCCGTGTTTCGTTTATAGGCGTTTTCCGTTTTTGGCCATTAAAAAAAATATATATTATATTATAATTAATATATATATATATATATATATATATATATATATATATATATATATTTTTTTTATAAACGCTTCTAAATGCAAACGCAGCAAAACGAATGTTTTAAATGTGGATCACTATCTGTGAAGTAAAAAGTGTCGTGTACATGAAGCCTTACTGTGTTACGTTCTGCTTGTACTAGTGCTGATCAATATCTGTGTAACTTTGTGTAATTCGAATAGATAGGTATATTGAATGTGTATACATGCAAGTGTATTTCTTCAGGATGAATAACATAAAGCATCTTTTGTGTGGCAGATCTCCGGTTCTGGAGATGGATCTCTGTGTCTGTGGGACATTCAGCAGGGGAAGCGGCTCCTAACATTTGCTGGACATCAGAATGCAGTCAGTAGTGTTGCTTGCATGGTAAGTAGTCCTCTTGCATCTTTGGGTCACTTTTTCTTTTCAGTGATGCTCTGTTTGCCAGATCTAAGTTCATTCTGTCCTTTTACTAGGGGGAACGTGTTATCTCCACCAGTAGGGATGGCTACCTAAAAGTATGGACTCTTACTGGCCTTGAGGTTGCAAATATTCGTACTGACCATAGCCAGATAACTCAGAGTGCAGCCTACTGGGAGCCAGAAGATAGTCGCGGTAAGACACCATTAATAAGATCAGAACTTTCATATTATTGGTTTATACAGTAAAGGAGTTTTGTATATAACCATGACCATGCATTGCTGTTTTGTGAATTGAAGATGAGCCTTTTGTCCTCTTGTAGGCTCGGTTCACACTGGGGCGACTTGGGATCCGACTTGTCGCCCCTCAAGTCGCCCCAGAAAGATATTCACATGACAGTGAATGGGAGCGTCTTAATAGACACTACTGAAGTCGCTCCAACTTCAGAGCGTACTCCCTGTACTACTTGGATCCGACTTGGTAGGCGACCTGTACCATAGAAATCAATGGAAGTCGCCTCCAAGTCGGATCTCTCTCTAAAGTCAAGCGACTTTGCAGGCAAAAAATTTCGTTTGCCCAGGCAAACCCCTCCCTCCCAGAGAGCTGATTGTCCTGTGATTGGCCACAGCCGAAGTCGCCTGTCCTGGAGGCGACTTGAAGTTGCGTTGTAATTTGCTAAAGTCGCGCTGAAGTCGCGTTGAAGTCGCCGTGCAAAGTCGCGTTGAAGTCGTGTTGCCCCTGTGTGAATCGAGCCGTAAGGTTTTATAAAAAAATGTTTTATCTATGTTAAAAAGATCAAATTGATCTTTCCCTATCGTTCTTTGAAGGACAGAGCTTTACTTCTTCACAGATGGGTTTTTTGCAGCCACCTTCAGAAGCTGGACACTGGGTGTAACCTAAACTAAAAGCATGCCTAAGGAGCAGCCCTCTGGTGGTGGCCAAACACTCCATCTGTAACACTGAATTCAGTTATTGCCTAGCGTCTTAGGATATGGAGCTTTCTAGTTCCTAGTTTTTGCTGTTTATTTTTCTTTGGAGATTTTTTTTTGTTCCAGTTGATGGATCTTTTGTTTTTTAATCTTTAGTCAACTGTGGTGCTGGGTGACAGGCCCAGGATCATAAATCCTCGTAGTCCCCCCAGCACTGCATCGACTGCATTGTGATTATAGCTTAATGTCAAAGCTCAGTTAAATGAGAATATTGTTTGTAATATTTCAGAAACTATGCTCCTAAATATATGGTTTATTATTATATATGTACATGGCGGCAATTATTCTTGCTTATTACATACCCTGGCTCTGCTTCTTACTTGGTAGCGCTTTACTGCTCCTTCTCACAATGGAGTTCTATGAGCTTGTCTACTAACTTAAAACTCTACACTACCGATATAGCTGATCCTATCTCAGCAATTTTTCAGCATCCCAGTGAGTCACTGTGAGCAAACCTACAAATGTCTATTTAATACAGTACATGAAAATGAAATTGTAAGCATTTTTAAAATGTAAAAGTCATATAAAATTGAAACACTAAATTACATAAACACTGTAATAATAATTTAAAAAATGCATGTTAACTGAAAATGCACTACACGCTTGCTTTAATGGCAGAACTCATTTGTGAACACAAGACGGGCTTTGTGGTCTTCTACTTTGTCAGCCCCCTCTAGTCAATTGCATGAAATAGGAGTGTGCTTTTAACACATTTTTATGATTTTTCATTTTAGCTGATGCTGATATTGTGGTTTATACAGCTGGGTCTGATGGCACAGTTTTAAAATGGAGTCCTCTACAGGTAAGATAATTCAGTACAGCACATCATACACACCTATAACCTGCTAAGGAGTTCAACCAATAATGTTTAACATGCATTGTTATAGATCAGTGGTGAGGATTATCCACTTCAATACCGGGCACTTTTACCCCCCCCCCCCCCCCCTCCTGCCCAGGCCAGTTTTCAGCATTGTCACATCTTGAATGACAATTGTGCGGTCGTGCAACACTGTACCCAAACTAAGTTTTTATCATTTTGTTCACACAAATAGAGCTTTCTTTTGGTGTTATTTAATCACCACAGGGTTTTTTATTTTTTGCTAAATAAACGAAAAAAGGCGTTTGTTATTGTTATAAAATTTTGCAAATAAATAATCTTTCTTCTTAAATTTAGGCCAAAATGTATTCTGCTACATTTGTTTGGTGAAAATAACCCAAATCAGTTTGTTATTTAGTCTGTAGGGAAGTTATACAGTCCACAAACTGATATATATCTGAAACTCGATCAATTGCCAGGACAGTACAAATATCCCACAAATGACCCCTTTTTGGAAAGTAGACCATCCAAGGTATTTAGTAAGAGGCATGGTGTTTTTTTTGTCATAATTCTTTGAAAAATTAAATTAAAAAAATATATATTATTATTAATTTTTTTTTTTTTTTTACATACTGTCACCAGTACAGCATCATCACATAATGGGTGTGGCGGTGATCAGGGACACTGACTGGTGACAGTACGAAAAAAAAAAAAAATTATATTTTCTATTTCTCTTTTTATTATATATATTTTTCCTTATTTTTTGTAACACACTTTGAACATAACAATATAATGTGACCATAGTGACATTGTACTACTCTGGGGAAGTAATCAGTATTTTTTTTTTACACATTGCTTGCTTATAGCAATGAATTGCAAGCATTTTACTGAATGAAATAGATTCATTCAGTTTGTTTTGTTGTAATTAGCTGTGATTGGCCACAATTGATCCCATTGCACAGATGCAATGGATGGCTTGAAAGGAAGCCATCCATTGTTTACAACTGTCATGTGACCTGCTGTTATTGGTTACATCAGTCACATGGTACCGACAGCAGGCCAGTGCAGTGATCAGTCATCGGCTGTGTCCGGTGGAGGCCGCCCCCAGCGTCATTCTGCCATAGGCTGGGCAGCAACGGGTTATAGGACTCCCTCATACCAGATTTGTTTTACAGATGGAGCAAATACAGACATTGTATGGTCATGGAGGCGCAGTGATGACATCTGCAACAAATTCCAGACATGAGGTTTCAGTTACCGCTGCCTATGATGGTTCAGTACGGCTTTGGGGAATGCCATGCAGGGATGGTATGACATTTAATTGTTCTGGGCTCTGTTCTTCCTTAAGCTGGCCATACACTGTACAATTTTCGTATTCCTTTAGATTTACCTTCAACTATGTAGTGCAAGGGCCTGCTCGATTGCATACAAATTAAAAGTGTTTAGGTCTGACCTCACATTATATGGTTTTGGTAAATCTATAGGAGAATTGTACAAGATGGTAAATTAGTATGGTCAGTCTTATTTTAAAAACATGTATGTGTGCATTTTATATGTTGTATAGCATGTTTTTTAATGCAAAATCAAATTCTCACAATCAGCATTTTACTATTTTTAATCCTTATGCTGCTATCATTAGTAAATAGATAGGAAGGTATATTATTTTAATTTGTTTTAAACTTTTTTTTTTAACATCCTGTTCCAGTTACTTCCTGGTTTCTGCCCTAGGTGAAAATGATTTCAAACATCATAGGATTCTTCATTGGTATTTTTTTCTTTTACCTGGAGGAGGGTTTTTTTCAGCTAAACACACCCCCTGTCTGCATGCCTAAGAAAGAGCAGATGGATTCCAGGAAGTAAATGCTATATGAATCATTTACCCTTACTCTAAATGGCTACAGCTAGAGGGGGGGAGGGTTATAAACACAATAAAACATGGAGAGATGGATGGATGGATGGGTAAGTGAGTTTGCCTTGAAAATTAAAAATTAATTTAATAACTCGTTTTTAGTTTGTGGTGCTCAGATATATTTTAATTTCACTTTAACATTCCTCTTATTGCACAATTACTTAATCAGTATTATTATACAGAATTTATGTAGCTCCAGCAGTTTGTGCAGTGCTTTACGAAAAAAAAGGGAGACAGTACAATTACAAAACATTTTAAGACAACAGAGTTAGAGTCATACTTGCGAGAGCTTACAATCTAAAAGGGAGGGACAAGTGATGCAAAAGGTTATAGCTGTAAGTGAATTTGCTGACATAGAAAGTAAAAGTTAAGTTTTGTACACATGATGAGAAAACCGAATGAAAAATACCGCTTTCGTCGCGATCGTACGATAATCTGATCGTTGGTACACCGCTGTCGTCCAAAATTTTCCAAAGGGACAAACGCAAAAATGTTTCTCGTACGATACAAGATCATACGGTTTTCGTTTAATCAGAACAGTTTTCATCCTAAAATACAATACAAATACATTACAGCATTTCCAATTTTTTTTTCTGTCATACGAGAATTTTCATACTTTGGTAACCTATTCGCATTTGATATGGAGACTAGCATGCAAAAAAACCCCCAAAAAAAACCGGACGATCATTTGTCCCATAATCTCATCGTGTATACTAGGCTTTAGTTTTTAAGTATGCTTGTATAATTTGCTTTTCAGAATTACAGACTGTAAATGTTAATAAAGGGAGTTGAGTTAACCCCTTCCCGCCGAGCGTACGCAGATGTGCGTACTCAGCTTTCCGGGGTTATACCGGGATGATGCCCGCAGCTGTAGGCATCATCCCGGTACCGTTGTTTAGAGCCGGCGATCGGCTATCCGAATATAACAACCGATGCGGCTAAAAGCCGCTCGGCTGTTTTACCGGAGGAGCAGGAGGGGACGTCCCCCCTCCCGCTGCTCTTACCGGGCCTCCCGTTCGATCGATTCATTTCAGCCTTCTAATTGTAAACGCGGAAGCGACGTCATGACGTCACTTCACGTTTACTCGGCTGCCAATGGCACCGATTTAAAAAAAGACACAGTATTCAGAATCGCTGTTGTCGTTTTCGGCGATCTGAATACTTTGAAGTGCAAAGGAGGGATCGGGGGTCTTTTAGACCCCCGATCCCTCCATAAAGAGTACCTCACCACCTATTACTGTCACAAGGGATGTTTACATTCCTTGTGACAGCAATAAAAGTCATCAAAATTTATATATTTTTTTTAAACACAATTTATAAATATATAATTAAATAAAATAAATAAGAATATATATATTTTTTTTTTAACCACTTCAGCCCCGGAGGATTTTACCCCCTTCCTGACCAGAGCACTTTTTACAATTCGGCACTGCGTCGCTTTAACTGCTAATTGCGCGGTCATGCAATGCTGTACCCAAACGAAATTTGCGTCCTTTTCTTCCCACAAATAGAGCTTTCTTTTGATGGTATTTGGTCACCTCTGCCGTTTTTATTTTTTGCGCTATAAACGGAAAAAGACCGAAAATTTTGAAAAAAAATGATATTTTCTACTTTTTGTTATAAAAAAAATCCAATAAACTAAATTTTAGTCATACATTTAGGCCAAAATGTATTCGGCCACATGTCTTTGGTAAAAAAAATGTCAATAAGCGTATATTTATTGGTTTGCGCAAAAGTTATAGCGTCTACAAACTAGGGTACATTTTCTGGAATTTACACAGCTTTTAATTTATGACTATGTCATTTCTTGAGGTGCTAAAATGGCAGGGCAGTACAAAACCCCCCCAAATGACCCCATTTTGGAAAGTAGACACCCCAAGGAAATTGCTGAGAGGCATGTTGAACCCATTGAATATTTATTTTTTTTGTCCCAAGTGATTGAATAATGACAAAAAAAAAAAAAAAAAAATTTTTTACAAAAAGTTGTCACTAAATGATATATTGCTCACACAGGCCATGGGCATATGTGGAATTGCACCCCAAAATACATTCAGCTGCTTCTCCTGAGTACGGGGATACCACATGTGTGGGACTTTTTGGGAGCCTAGTCGCGTATGGGGCCCCGAAAACCAAGCACCGCCTTCAGGATTTCTAAGGGCATAAATTTTTGATTTCACTCCTCACTACCTATCACAGTTTTGAAGGCCATAAAATGCCAAGATGGCACAAACCCCCCCCAAATGACCCCATTTTGGAAAGTAGACACCCCAAGCTATTTGCTGAGAGGCATGGTGAGTATTTTGCAGCTCTCATTTGTTTTTGAAAATGAAGAAAGACCAGAAAATTTTTTTTTCTTTTTTCAATTTTCAAAACTTTGTGACAAAAAGTGAGGTCTGCAAAATATTCACTATACCTCTCAGAAAATAGCTTGGGGTGTCTACTTTCCAAAATGGGGTCATTTGGGGGGGGGTTTGTGCCACCTGGGCATTCCATGGCCTCCAAAACTGTGATAGGCAGTAAAGAGTGAAATCAAAAATTTACGCCCTTAGAAAGCCTGAAGGCGGTGCTTGGTTTTCGGGGTCCCGTACGTGGCTAGGCTCTCAAAAAGTCTCACACATGTGGTATCCCTGTACTCAGGAGAAGCAGCAGAATGTATTTTGGGGTGTAATTTCACATATCCCCATGACATGTTTGAGCAATATATCATTTAGTGACAACTTTGTGCAAAAAAAAAAAAAAAAAAAAAAAAAAATTGTCTCTTTCCCGCAACTTGTGTCACAATATAAAATATTCCATGGACTCGACATGCCTCTCAGCAAATAGCTTGGGGTGTCTACTTTCCAAAATGGGGTCATTTGGGGGGGTTTTGAACTATCCTGGCATTTTATGCACAACATTTAGAAGCTTATGTCACACATCACCCACTCTTCTAACCACTTGAAGACAAAGCCCTTTCTGACACTTATTGTTTACATGAAAAAGTTATTTTTTTTTGCAAGAAAATTACTTTGAACCACCAAACATTATATATTTTTTTAAAGCAAATGCCCTACAGATTAAAATGGTGGGTGTTTCATTTTTTTTTTTTCACACGGTATTTGCGCAGCGATCTTTCAAACGCATTTTTTGTGGAAAAAACACACTTTTTTAAATTTTAATGCACTAAAACACACTATATTGCCCAAATGTTTGATGGAATAAAAAAGATGATCTTAAGCCGAGTACATGGATACCAAACATGACATGCTTTAAAATTGCGCACAAACGTGCAGTGGCAACAAAATTAATACATTTTTAAAAGCCTTTAAAAGCCTTTACAGGTTACCACTTTAGATTTACAGAGGAGGTCTACTGCTAAAAATACTGCCCTCGATCTGACCTTCGCGGTGATACCTCACATGCATGGTGCAATTGCTGTTTACATTTGACGCCAGACCGACGCTTGCGTTCGACTTAGCGCGAGAGCAGGGGGGACAGGGGTGCTTTTTTTTTTTTTTTTTTTCCTTTATTATTTTTTTGCTTTTTTATCTTATTTTTAAACTGTTCCTTTCATTTTTTTTTTTTTTTAAATCATTTTTATTGTTATCTCAGGGAATGTAAATATCCCCTATGATAGCAATAGGTAGTGACAGGTACTCTTTTTTGAAAAAATTGGGGTCTATTAGACCCTAGATCTCTCCTCTGCCCTCAAAGCATCTGACCACACCAAGATCGGTGTGATAAAATGCTTCCCCAATTTCCCAATGGCGCTATTTACATCCGGCGAAATCTAAGTCATAAAATGCTCGTAGCTTCCGGTTTCTTAGGCCATAGAGATGTTTGGAGCCACTCTGGTCTCTGATCAGCTCTATGGTCAGCTGGCTGAATCACCGGCTGCTTTCTCAGGTCCCCTGTTGAGACAGGAGAGCCAGAGAAAAACACGGAAGACGGTGGGGGGGCATTCCCTCCCACTGCTTGTAAAAGCAGTCTAGAGGCTAATTAGCCGCTAGGATTTGCTTTTACATGAAAGCCGACCGCTGGCTGAAAAGAATGATACCAAGATGATACCTAAACCTGCAGGCATCATTCTGGTATAACCACTCAAAGTCGTGAATGGCGTACCTGAAGACAAAAAATGGTTAACAATAAAGCACAGTAAACAGTAAAGTATAAAAAATTGCATACCTGAAAAGCAAACATGATAAAACATAACAACAATAAAACATTGCAGAATAGAACACAGTAAAAAAGAGCAGAACAATAGAGAGAATAGAGAGAGAGAGAACAATAAAACGACAACTATTTTTTTTTTTTGTGTTTTTTTGCAAACTTGTAACTTTTATAACGGTAACCGGTTCCAGGTTCGGGTCTCTCAAAATGCGATGGCATCTTGGGAGACCCTGTGAAAGTGTGCCTAGTCTGTGCAATGCTGTACCCTACGCTAATACTCAACTAGTGAATGGTAGCGTTCAAAACATTCACCAATGCAAAGACCAGGATTGTCAGGACAGGAGGGACAATAATAGCGGGTGTCACGCCTATATCCGCGCTTGCTGCAGACACGACATCTTTTTTGGGGGGGTTCGCTGGGTAGGGGTACTCGGGAGGACATAAAAATGCCTCTCATGCAGCCGACTGCATTTGGTTGGGGATGTGAATGGGGGAAGTACGGGCGCTGCAGAAGCGGTGGGTTCCCAATTAGGATTGGCGAATGCAGCAGGAAGTGCACTATGGGCACGACGGGCCTGTGTTTGTCTTTTTGGTGGCAGCGGGACACTACTTGTGCTTGCCACCTCACCAGCTTGAACTGCACTTATGGGACTCGCCACGTCACCAAGTGTTACTGCAGTGCTGGTTTGACTACGACCGGGGTGTACTAGGCCGCTGGCGCTTGCCAGTTCACCAAAACGCTACCAAAAAAACTGTTAGCGATCGCAGGGATCAGGCCTGACTCTGCGAACGCTGCAGTTATGCGTTTAGTGTTTTGTAAGTGACAGTGATCGATCGATACTGCACTTGGGTGGGCTGGGCTGGGCCGGGCGGAGGGGCAAAACGCAGGTGCTAGCAGGTATCTGGGCTGATCCCGCTAACACTGCGTTTTTGGGAACCCTAAACTGCTGGGGACGCCAGTATAGATCTGATCGGATCAGATATTGATCCGTTCAGATACTATACCACTAAGGGAGGCGTATGCTGCGTGCGTGGGTGTTAGCGGTACTGGCGCTAATCTGACGCTGCCTGGGGCGACGCATATCACCGCCGGGCGATCAGGGGGCTAAACCTTTATTCGGTAATAAACGGCGGGTGCCCTGACACTATAAAAAATAAACGAACTAACCAGCGTCACCCGTAACACTTATACGGTGATCAGTGGTGAAAGGGTTAACTAGGGGACAATCAAGGGGTTAAAACATTTATTAGGTAGTATATGAGGGTCCCTGTCGCTATAAAACGCTGACGGCGAACCTATATATTTACGTCCCTAACTAGCGTCACCAGCGACACTAATACAGCGATCAGAAAAATGATCGCTTAGTGACACTGGTGACGGGGGGTGATCAAGGGGTTAAAACTTTATTAGGGGGGGTTAGGGGGGTACCCTAGACCTACAGGGGGGTATTACTCACTGCCCTAACACTTCTAACTGTCACAAACTGACACTATGCAGTAATCAGGAAAAAAAAAAAAAAAAAAAACCTGCTTGGTGTCAGTTTGTGACAGGGGGGGGGGGGGGGGGGGGATCGGGGGGTTTAGTGTGCCTGGCATGTTCTACTGTGTTGTGTAGTGTTGGTGCAGTCACTCACATGTCTTCTCTCCTCGGCCCGGAACGGAAACTCCAGAGCCGAGGAGAGATGACATCACATCCTCTGCCTCTGTGTACTATACAGAGGCAGGGGATGTTTCTCATTGGCTGGGAGCGATCGCGAGGGGGGGGCCACGATCGGATGGCCTCCCCCTCATCTTTGATCGCTGCCAGACCAAAGCCGACCGCCGCTGGCACCGGGGGGGATCCGATCGGACCCCCCGCCCGCGGGAAGGCATCACGTATCAGGTACGTGATTTTGCCTGCCCATGCCATTCTGCTCACGTATATAGGCGTGAGGCGGTCGGCAAGTGGTTAAAGCGCCCTGTCCCCGCGAGCTCGTGCAGCAAAGAAAATGCATACGGAAGTCGCGCCCGCATATGTAAACGGTGTTCAAATCACACATGTGAGGTATCGCCGCGATCGTCGGAGCGAGAGCAATAATTCTAGCACTAGACCTCCTCTTTAACTCTAACCTGGTAACCGTAAAAAAATTTTTAAAGTGGCGCCTATGGAAATTCTTAGGTACCGTAGTTTGTCGCCATTCCACGAGTGCGTGCAATTATAAAGCGTGACATGTTTGGTATCTATTTACTTGGCGTAACATCATCTTTCACATTATACAAAAAAATTGGGGTAACTTTACTGTTTGGATTTTTTAAAATTCATGAAAGTGTCCCTTTTCCCAAAAATTTGCGTTTAAAACACCGTTGCACAAATACCATGTGATATAAAATATTGCAACAATCTCCATTTTATTCTCTAGATTCTCTGCTAAAAAATATATATATAATGTTTGGGGGTTCTAAGTAACTTTCTAGCAAAAAATACGGATTTTAACTTGTAAACACCAAATTTCAAAAATAGGCTTGGTCATAAAAAGGGTTAATAAACAATCTATACAGTGGTACTACACAAGCTTAATTCGGCTGTTTGTTACTCCACAGAGGGTCCTAAAGGAATCCGTCACAAGGGTGCAGTGTCTGCCATTACATGGTCTCCAGATGGGGAGCTGGTGGTATCAGCTGGAGAGCTTGGGGATCTGATCGTATGGAAACAACAGAAAGCTGTTCTCAATCTGCAGGTAAAACCATTCATTCCTCTTTATATATTGTTTGAATATGATTTCTTTACCATGCTTAGGATTAATAAGTACAATTACAAAAAAAATAATGTTTTAGTAGATATAATACTACCAGCTTGTGCAACTAGACATTTTCAACATTTTTAACTGCTTTACTGGAATAAAACTTGCTTTTAGAGCTCTCTATAGCTGAAGCTGAGGTGTGCACACACAACTCAATGAAAAGGAGGCGTAAAGCTGGCCACAGATGGATTGAAATTTGGCTGCTTCATCAGGAACCGGAAACATTTCGATCCATCTGTGGTTGTTCCCATTCAGGAGTCGATCTGATCAGCGCAGTGCTGATCAGTGTATTTTGACAGCGAATGAGTCTTGCTGTCAAAATACAATAGTAGAGTGGAGAGAATTTCTTCATCCACCTTGAATCCATCTATGGCCAGCTTTACTCACGTTCCTCCCTCCCCATGCCTTATCGGTTCAGATCAGCGCTACAGGGATTCTGTTAGTGCTCCCTGTTTAGAAAAGGCATAATGCTCTGTGACACCAAAAGAACTGATATACCCTCTGTTAGATGTTTATTTTTAACCACTTGATCCCCAGGCCAATTCTGACATTTCTCTCATACATGTAAAAATCTGCATTTTTTTGCCAGAAAATTACTTAGAACCCACAAACAGTATGTAAATAGATACCAAACCTGTCACGCTTTAAAATTGCACACGCTCGTGGAATGGAGACAAACTAAGGTGCATTAAATTATCCATAAGCGACGCTTTAAAAGCCCTTACAGGTTACCAGTCTAAAGTTGCACAGGAGGTCTTATGCTGGAATTATTGCTCTTACTGTGACACATGCGTGCAAGTTCGCATTTGCATGTGAGCAAGGGTGGACGGGGGCAACATTTTTAAAAATTTTATTAAAAAATGTTTTTTTCCTACACTGTACCTTTTTATTTTTATTTATATATATATATATATATATATATATATATATATATATATATATATATATATATATATAAAACTTTATTACTATCACAAAATTCCTTGTGATAGCATGGGCCATGCCAGAAACTCTTTTTGGAGAGATCTGGCCTCCAAAGCACCTGTTCAAACCAAGATTGGTTTGATCAGGTGCTGTATAAACCAGTAACAGCTTGTAAATAAACAGAAACTGGAAGTGATGAAATCCTTGTTGCTACCGGTTTCTGATGTCCATTTCTTCCACTCTACATTAGAACAGTCACATTGGTACTGAACAGTCGCATCGGTACTGGACCTCCTTCCGCAGCCTGTAAAAGTGGTCGATATGCGCTGCATAGCTGCTCGGATTACTTTTATTCACTGAAGCTGAGGAAAGTTGCACCCGGTCTGTAATCAGTGCAGTGCAATCTGGTCCTCCAACTGACCATATAAACAAGAAAAGTCCAAAGGATTGCTGAACTTAAAAATGTATTGTGTTCTGACGAAGGGTGTAAGCTTGTAAGCCCCGAAACGGAAATCTTTGAACATAATACTATGTAACTGCTTGAATCTATCGGAACAATACATTTTATATACAGTATATATAAAAAACAAAGTATAAAGCGCTGATTAAAAACCATTAGAGCTTCCTATTCCGTTTCTGCACACCTGTGGGACATTATTTCTCACAACCGGACCACACTATAGTAGACCTCAATGTCTTAGTTCTTCAAGGAAATTTCAGAACTATCCAGGAAAGGAAAAATTTTGAACTAAGAATGAAACTTCTATTTGACACAAAAAATAACAGTCTAAATTTGGACATGGGTTTCCTTACCCATTATACTACAGTTTTATGACCCCTCTGTGACTATCATCCTCCCCCCAGTCCATAGCTCTCCCTCTGTCTGTCTGTCTGTCTTATATCACTAACTATACTAGTTTTATTACCATTGCCTTGTACATTGGTTTTTTGTGTGTTTGTTTTTCTTTATTTCCTTTCCCTCAGAGATTGTGTTTTTTCTAACATTCTGCTAAAACTTTGTGAATCAGTACTACTGGGACCTTGAAGAAGAGGACATACACGAAAGCTTGTCCTGAAAAATTGTATGTTAGTGCAAAAAAAAAAAAGGATCACAGACAGTACTCAATTGTCTCTGTCGCAAGTGCACTAATACTACTATAATCACCTCAAGCTTTCCTTTAAAAATGTGTGCATAAATGTCTTTAGATGTCAGTTTTACATGGCATTCTTGTAAATAAATGCCCGCTCGCTGGGTAAATATTCAGCATGGTAGTAAATAAGCAAAAATTTAAATAAATAGATTGGCCATTCACTTACAGGCCTGTCATGGGAAAAAGAAAGTTACTTAGACTCCTTTTACACTGAGGCGCTTTGCAGGCACTAAAGTGCTAAAAAATAGCGCCTGCAAAGCGCCCCAAAAGAGCTGCTCAATGCACTCCAGTGTGAAAGCCCCGAGGGCTTTCACACTGGAGCGGTGCGCTTGCAGGGTGGTCATAAAAGTCCTGCAAGCCGCATCTTTGGAGCGCATTGTAATTACCGCTCCTAAAGCGCCTCTTCCCATTGAAAACAATGGGGCAGCGCTGCAAACCCGGCCGCAAAGCGCCGCTGCAGTTTTAACCCTTTTTCGGCCACTAGCGGGGGGTTAAAACCGCCCCGCTAGCGCCGCTAAAACGACGGTAAAGCGGCGCTATATTTAGCGCCGCTGTACCGCCGGCGCCCGCACGCCTCAGTGTGAAAGTAGCCTTAAAACTCCTCCTTACTTGCACCCATTTCCTTATGAGCACTGACTGACTACCTCTACTTAGTACAAGTCATACAAATTAACTAGATTGATGCCTGTGCTTGTATTGCAGTGTGGAGAGCTTTGTATTTCCTCAGTTGTATTTACTACACAACGTTCATTCTGCATTATCTCCAATGATCTGACCATTTCTCGTTGGCTCCTGTTTCCTTGTAAAGGTGGTGGCTTAAGGTCAGTAATAATTAATGAAGGTATGAACTATGCATGAGACTTTGAATGGTTTGGGATAGTTTATCATATTCACTACAATATACTGACATTTTAATGTTTTTTTTGTTTTAGAGTATAGAACAGTTAGAATAAGTGTCAGTGTTTAACACTGTCTGTGTTCCATTGGGAATATTTCCATTCACTTTCTGTATTGGTGACAACTGTGTCATTGTGGCAGGAAGTCGGGAAGTGAGAAAAATTTTCAATGAAGACACAACCGTAATAAAACGAAGGGTTCTGACCCTCCCAATCTTTCTACTAAAAAAATAAAATAAAAATAATAATGTCTCTATAGCCATCATGTTCTAGTTTTGAGATTTCTGACAACCTTGTCTCCAAGGTTATAACATGAACACCAAGAGCGATTTCTAACCATTTCCTATTCTATCCAATTAGAAAGTGATGTGAACTACTTTTTAAACAGATGCAGTGATCAGATAATGACTGTTTAACCATCCTTCATCCGCGCTATAGCCGAATGACGGCTACAGCGCGGACCTACATTCCCGGGAGGCCGTCATATGACGGCCTCCCCTGTGCACGCTCCCTGCGCGCGCCCTGCGCGTTGTGATCACCGGGTCACTGAGACTCGGCTGATCACCGATCTGTGTAAGGGGCTGGTCCCGGTCCCTTACCATGTGATCAGCTGTCAGCCAATGACAGCTGATCACATGATGTAAACAAAAGATCAGTAATCGTTTTTTTTTTTTTACTCACGCTGACAGCGCGAGTAGAAAAAAAAGCCAATCACCGGATCGGATGTGAGGGACATCGGTCCCCAAGTGGAAGAGGCACATCTGCCTCATCAGTGCCCAATAAAAGTGGCACCTAATAGTGCCCACAGTGCCACCTAACAGTGCCCACAGTGCCACCTAACAGTGCCCACAAGTGCCACCTATCAATGCCCACCTGTAGTGCCAATCAGTGCCACCTGCCAGTGCTGCCCATCACTGCCACCCATCAGTGCCCATCACTGCCACCCATCAGTGCCCATCACTGCCGCCTATCAGTGCCCATCACTGCCGCCTCATCAGCGTACATCAATGAAGGAGAAAAATTACCCGTTTAAAATTTTTTATAACAAAATATAAAAAAATAAACTTTTTTTTAAAAAAAAAATTCAGTTTTTTACATTTTTTTAATAAAAAGTAAAAACCGCAGAGGTGATCAAATACCACCAAAAGAAAGCTCTATTTGTGGTGAAAAAATGATAAAAATTTCATTTGGGTACAGTGTTGTATGACCGTGCAATTGTCATTCAAATTGCGTCAGCGCCGAAAGCTGAAAATTGGTCTGGATAGGAGGGGGTTTAAGTGCCTAGTAAGCAAGTGGTTAAATGGTTTTCTGAGAGTTTTTTTTTTTTTTCCTGTTGCATCTGTTGCAAATCTGTCAGTTTAACATAATGCAATAAAATATCTGGTGCAACACATTTTATCACATTATAACAAGTCTGTCACATTTTTAAGAAAGCTTACCAAACTGCGTCACTTTAATGGACCCAACAACTGCAACTTTATTGACGAATGTCCCCCTATGTCTTGTGCAATCCTCCACCCAAAGGAGTGGTGTAATGTAATTTGGGCAGCACAGTGGCACTTCTGCCTAGAAGCACTGGGGTTGTTGGTTCGAATCCCAAACACAGGACTGCCTGGAGTTTGCATGTTCTCCCTGTGCATGCGTGGGTTTCTTCCCACACTCCAAAGATATGCTGACAGGTTAATTAGCTCCTATCTAAATTGGCCCTAGTATGTGTATGTATGAATGTGGGTTAGGGACCTTAGATTGTAAGCCCCTTGAGGGCAGGGACTGATGTGACTGTACAATATGTGTAAATCAGCAGTGCTAGATAAGTACCGGTAATAATTTAAAAAATAAACTCATTCTCAGAGACTAACATATCTTTTACAAGATGGTCAGAGCAGGCTTTGTAAAAAATGTTTAATGCCTGTGATTCTCAGTGACATCTAGATTCTGGCCAAAATTCTGATTAAGATGACCTAAAATTGGCACTTTATAATACAAAAATAGACAAGCACCAACACTTCTAGGCACATTCCTTCTATGTCAGAGCAAACCCCCCTCCCCCCACATGCACATGATTTGCCCAACCTGGCTTCTTCATGGGCAAATGTGTGAGGCTCCATGCTGTAATACCATAGCAGTAGTATGGCTGGATGCCTTGGTGTTTTTATTTTTTTCTTTATCAGCCATTTTTATGGGGATTTAAAAAAAACATTAGGTCTTAGATGTGCTAAACTATTTGGAACATCTTCTCAGCTTGCCAGACTCTTGTCCTCACCTGTTAGATGTGATGGAAAACCCAGAAGTGAAAGTCACATTTATTACAAAAGTGTGCTGTGACAGCTTCTAATTTCTCACCACCAAGACCTTTTGAAAGGGACTTGTTTCCATTGTGTACTGATCTTTTGGTCTTAAAGCGGAGTTCCACACAAAAATGGAACTTCCGCTTTTCGGAACCCTCCCCCCCTCCGGTGTCACATTTGGCACCTTTCAGGGGGGAGGGGGGTGCAGATACCTGTCAGACAGGTATTTGCACCCACTTCCGGCATAGACTCCCATGGGAGTCTATGCCTCTTCCCGTCCCCATCGCGCTGTCTGCTGGGAACACACAGCTCCCAGCAGAGAGCAGCGACCACTAGGGACGCGCAGCGCGACTCGCGCATGCGCAGTAGGGAACCGGGAAGTGAAGCCGCAATGCTTCACTTCTTGATTCCCTCACCTAGGATGGCGGCGGCAGCTGCTGAGAACCGAGCGGGTTCTCGGCGTCCCCTGCCGACATCGCTGGACCCCGGGACAGGTAAGTGGCATTGTATTAAAAGTCAGCAGCTGCAGTATTTGTAGCTGCTGGCTTTTAATATTTTTTTTTTTTGGCGGTGTGGGTGAACCCCCGCTTTAATGCAGTTTTCTGAGAAAGTGTTTGCTGTACAGTACTTTACACCTTGTTTCAGCAGTTGGTGCTTTATCAGTGCCATTGGGTTATTGAAATGTATATAGACTGCAGCCATTCATTGGTATAATTATTCATAAATAAAAGAAGCAGCTAAGGCTGCCTCTTCATAGTTTGCTTGTCCCCAAGTTACTGCAAATGCACTTTGAATTCTGTTTCTTCTCCTACAGAGCAAAGAAGGCTTACAGTGTGGAGATTGAGTCCCTGGTGCTGTCTGCAATTCTCACTGGCTCACAAAAGGTGCAGCTTCACACATTGTCAGGGAAAGTGTTTCTCATGGAACCTAAAACTGGATCAATGCAAGTAAGTTGGATGAGCTTATTATAAAGGAGATGAGGCACTATTATGTGCTTTTAACTCAGTAAGGTTTGTTTATTCATTGTAGGATATCCATGTTGTTCATGCCTTGTTGCCAGATCCTAATTTCAAACCTCCAGATGAAGATCTAAATCCTGGTTGTTTTATTACCGCATCACAGAGAGATTTTGGTAAGATAACTGCTTTCAAATAACCAGATTTATATTGTAAAAGAAAAAACAAAATACCTTTGGTACCAGGTTTGCTTTAAAGAAGTCCAGCCTGAGCTTGTTTGGCTGGGCTTCTTCTATGGAATTGAAAACGAATTGCACTCCTGTGACCCGTTTTCAGCAGAGAGCGGTCTGAAGTCAGCTCTCTGCTGATGTCACACAGATCAGTCCAGGCACCGCGTCATCCTGACTCTGGGAGTCTGGATCCGCCATTTGCCTGGATTGATGACTGTCTCGGCCTCTCAGCGAGCCGCAGAGACTGCTGCTCCCCGCCCCCCTCCACAGCTCAGCGCTCCAGTGAGCGTGGAGGAGCAGAGAGGAGAGCTGCTGATTGACGGGCAGCAGCTCTCTGCTCGGGGAGCCGAGAGAACCCTGCCATCAGCGATGTTCGATGGCTCAGTTCTCAGTGCAGAGACCCCGCGGGGACAGATGCAGCATCAGTCCGACGCTGCATCCACCTAGGTAAGTGATTATGGGGAAAAAAAATTCCATGCTTCTCTTTTAAGGCATGCTTCCTACTGAGTGTAGCTTTACTGATCCGATACTTACCTCTGTCCCCATTTCAGTCATCCTCACTATGTGGCCTTGTCCAAAACCACACAGCCTTTCTTCTTAAATGTTCCCTGTATTGTCCTCTTCATTCTTTGCATGCAAGTTGTCATTCCTATGAAGAGCTGTACTCCCACTGGCCTTTAGCGATTTATATGGAGTAGGGTTTTCCAGTAGGAATGAATGGGGCCAAGGCATACATGCGTAGGACACAGCAGGGGTGCTTATGCAAGAAAAACCTGTGTGGTTTGTGTGGTAGTTGAGCCTTGGACCAGGTGGGCTACATTTTGGGGGGTGAGGTATGCCTTGATGGACAAAGGGTACTGTCCTTTAAAGGGCCTTTTATCACATTACTTCATTCAGAACTTGGATAGGTGGGGATGCTGCAGTGAATAGGCAGTGAGTGGACATGGCTGGATAAGTGTACAAGCCTGGTAGATACTATTTGCAGACACCATTATTTTGTCCTGAATAGGCAGTGTCCCTTTAAAAGAAAGTCTGGGCAAAGCAAGTAAAACACTGCGTTTTATGCTCAAAAGCATCAATTTGAGCTGTATTATGTTCAAATGTAATAGTGTTTGACAGCGACATGCATCTACAACGAGCACTTAAAAGCTACAGTATGTTAGGCTGTGTTGATTTTTAGTGTCAAGTTAAGAGCACAGTCTAAATATTAGAGGGCAGGATAAGTAGAAAGTGTAAAATGGTAGAGTTAGGTGTTAGATTAGAGCTTGAGGTTTGAATGCTAGCAGTATAATCTCTTTTCAAGCACTGAAAGTCCCATAACAAAATGTAAAACAAAACACACTCCTGGTGCCATAAACATATGTACTAGTCATTAGTTAAAGACACAAGTCCATCTAGTTTAACCTATAGAAAAGAAGTATAAAATACACACAAATGGAAAACCTTCATATACACAATCCCACAATCCTATACCCGCAGTTGATCCAGAGAGAGGCGAAAAACAACTCCAATAAAGCATAATCCAATTTTCTCCATTTCTTCCTGATTCCCCAGGGGGCAATCGGATATTCCCTGGATCAACTACCCCTAATGTAATACCACCTTTACAAATGTTAAAAGAAGTATTGGATTTTTTTTTTTCAATCATACTTACCTCGGATCGATTCTGCATCTGTCCCCCATTGGTTGTAAGGCTGAGAACTGAGCGATCAATCACCATTGACAGTCACCACTGTCTGCTCTGTCCCCTCCAGTGCTCACTGGAGCGCTGGGCTGTGGAGGGGGTGGGAATAGCTGGCCCAGCCACCCAGCAGCTCTCTGAGATGCTGAGCCAGGTGCCCATCCAGGCTCCTGGGTGGATCCCGAGCTAGGACCGGCTGATTGACATCAGTCGACAATGGCTTTAGCCCTCTGTTAGCTTTGCACACCTTGCCCAGCCTCTTAGCGATCGGCTGAGAAAGCCCCTCTTGCCCCCTCTGCAGCCCATGGCTCCAGCAGAGCCAGCGGGGGAATCAATGCTGCATCCACCTAGGTGAGTATAATTGTTTGTTTTTTTTTTTAAATCCCAAACTTCTTTTTTAAGTCTATAATCTATCAGAACATCCCAGCTGTTGTTCTCCTAGTATGTATGATGCAAGCCCCAAGGTGCATAATTTACATTTATCAACATTCAATCTCATTTGCCCAAAAAAGTGCATTCAGATTGGCTTGTAAGTTGAAGACATCAAGTAAGAATGTTATGCCACTGCTTTATGTCATCTGCAAATGCAATCAATTAAACATGGCATTGGCTTTTTTATAATAGTTTCCAGCTGTTAACATATTTGTATTTTATGAAGGCGTGTCTGACTCTACTGGAGCCTTGTGGCTTCAAAGCCAACGACAGTCAAGCCAAAAATCATCTGGGAAATGGGAGCAAAAACAGGTGAGCCTAACATGTCCTATACTCAGCACCATCATTCATTAATGGTGGAAAGATGGAACACTCGGATTCAGCTGATCTGCAAGGGAGGAGGAGGAGGAAGTCACTGACAGTCGATAAGGGGCACTGACAGACCGTAAACTTGTCTAAGAGAAATATGGTTGATCCCATTGTTGCCATTCTTACAGTATGAAAATGGTGGATACTTAAGCTGGCCATAGATGGATAAAAAATTTGGCCGGTCCAGCAGGGAACGGAGAAGCTTCGAGCAACGTGTGGCTGTTCCTGCTCAACAGATGACGATCTAACATTTGACTTCTGTCGAATGGGAACATTTGAAAATGTACATTTCATAAGCGCTGGTCAGTGTTTTCCAACAGCGGAGTGGGCTGAATATACAAATGAACAGTTTACACTAGTGAGGTGGATGAAGAAATCTCCCCCACTGATCGACAAAAGTTTTCCAACGTTCCCGTTCGACAGACATTGATCTAATCATTGAAAAGTGATGACCAAATATGGAGCAAAATTCTTCTAGGCCTTGCTTCAACATCAGCACTAGCCAGAAATACTCTACAGGCTTCCCCTTATTCCATATATTCACCTCAGATCCCACATTTCGTTTAGTCAACCCTAAACCTCTAGCCCTCTCTCTTTATTCTGATTACATTCACTGCATAGAATGATGTTTTTTTCTTTCTTCCATGGTTGTGCACATACATTATAAATGTAAACTGTTATGTAGTCTCCTGACATGCAAATCATTTTCATTCATGCGTTATCATCCTCAGTCTGTTGATATTCAGTCTTTTACTGGTATTTTGCATGGTTACTGTTTACAGATCCATTCAGCTTCTATTTCCTGTTTGAACATGATGGATGATTTGGTGATTACGGCATCCACCGATCGCAGTGTCAAGATCTGGAGATGTAACCCCTTCAGACAAGTATGCACTTTTTGTTTTCAAGCCAGCAGTGCAGTGCGCAAAAACAAAACACTAAAATGCACCTAAAAATACCTGTGTGAACACACACACACACACGTGCACTAAGATGTTGGACCCCCTCCCTGACCCCCTGGGGTACAAGACTCCTGACAGGGGTTAGGCACACTCAGGTCCACCTAGCCGAAAGGCCTGATGGACCCTGCTCCCCGTCATTATCCAAGACCAATCAACAAGTACTGGGTGGAGGGCTCTTCCAAAGAGACTTCCTCCCCGAGGTAGGGGAGAAAGGAACCTGACGGCCAGGCACACACCCTACATCCCTCAGCCAGACAAGGTAGCACAGTTCAAATCAGGAGGCACTAGGTGCCTTGGAACCCACCACACTGGGCAAATACTCCAGACCTCCAACTTACCCAGTAAATGCTTCATTTAGTTTCTTTCCCACTGTGCCCCCCATCATAACAGCAGAGATACTTTACAGCCAGCCGTCCAACCTGGAAGGCCAGAATGATTGTGGAGCATCCCTACTGAATGCTGATAAGAACTGATACTACACTTGATCTTAGCCAAATGGGTGAGTGAAAAAGTAAGTACACCCATGGCCTCAGAAGCTGGTATTGCCCTCGTTAGCAGAAATGAATTGTAGGTGTTTTGTATAATTGTCAAACCTGTCTCCAACATCAACTTATTGACACTTTTGACCACTTCCCTATGAAAAATTCCTTCAGTTGCAATTTGTTTGTGGGTTCATTTCATCTTGCATGATCTGCCAATTTCAAATTCCCCCACAGCCCCTAAATGTGATTTAAAATCGAATGCAGTTTTGAGGGCAGAGCCCTGCATAGCTACACCGATCACAGGGAAGGGGCTCTGATGATGAAAAGCATGTGAACACCAGGGGCACCACAGAAATGAGGCCAGGAGGGAAAAAGAGGATACAAGCAAGTACATTTTCCCAACAGGGAACAAGGCTGCCACCAGGGCACTCATTCCATGCTTTAGTGCCCCCAGGGTGGCTTGAACTTCACCCATCTTAGCATTCCAATGCCATAAAGGCCTTCAGGGACTTGACTCCCCAGCTGGGGATCACTGCCATGGACCAGTATAGCACTCTGCCAGTTCACAAGGCAGTATATAATTACACAGAGTCCATTGCTGAACAGTAACATTACAAGACGTCCCGCACTATGGGGCCTGGGTTCCATTCCTCTTGAGCTGTAGTCAGCAGATGTGGATAAGGTAATCTAATTCCCAGAAGAAAATGTTGAGAAAACTAGCTGAAAAGAGCAATTTGTGCAGATTGCACAGACATGACCATCACCTATGATGCTAGTGTCCAATCACTGAAGGTTGGAACATACCTGTATCTTTATATTCATTACGATAAGGTTATGTGATTTTTCTGTATGAACAATCCTTAGAAAATTATCAATTATCTTGAATTTCCAAGCCAGTTGCAATTCTTTGGTTGTTGGAAACATTCAAGGACTGCTGATCATGTACAAAGGTTATACCAAGTCCCATTACTGCTGTTATGTTGGATGAAACACCATCTTATCTATAGCTAACATCACTTAAAAGCTGCTTCTGTACATTGTGTTTTTCTTTCTGTATCTTTGCAGGTGGGAATTTTCAATTGTGAAGGATCGGTCACCTGCCTGTCCCCTTGTCCTCTGGCTCAGTGTGATACTCCATCAGTGGCATGTCGCATTGCCTGTGGGGATCAGTATGGAAATGTGTACTTGCTGACTTCTTTGCAAGTTTAGAAACACAATACACCTAGATAATGGTTCTTTACATGTACGATTGAAAAACTTTAAGAATAATAAAAGTCTTCAAGCACTGCTAGTCATGTTTTAAATAATGCAAATGTTGATCAGCCACACTATGCTGAACTTTTTTTTTTTTTTTAATTAATACTTTATTTACAGATCAAGGAGTTGTACAAAACCACTTGCAAAAACAATAATCGTGTACAAAAAGGAGATAACAGCATGGTTAATACATAATAACCACTAAAAGAATACCGTATATACTCGAGTATACAGGTAAAAGCCAGTAAATTAGAATATTTTGAAAAACTTGATTTATTTCAGTAATTGCATTCAAAAGGTGTAACTTGTACATTATATTTATTCATTGCACACAGACTGATGCATTCAAATGTTTATTTCATTTAATTTTGATGATTTGAAGTGGCAACAAATGAAAATCCAAAATTCCGTGTGTCACAAAATTAGAATATTACTTAAGGCTAATACAAAAAAGGGATTTTTTAGAAATGTTGGCCAACTGAAAAGTATGAAAATGAAAAATATGAGCATGTACAATACTCAATACTTGGTTGGAGCTCCTTTTGCCTCAATTACTGCATTAATGCGGCGTGGCATGGAGTCGATGAGTTTCTGGCACTGCTCAGGTGTTATGAGAGCCCAGGTTGCTCTGATAGTGGCCTTCAACTCTTCTGCGTTGTTGGGTCTGGCATTCTGCATCTTCCTTTTCACAATACCCCACAGATTTTCTATGGGGCTAAGGTCAGGGGAGTTGGCTGGCCAATTTAGAACAGAAATACCATGGTCCGTAAACCAGGCACGGGTAGATTTTGCGCTGTGTGCAGGCGCCAAGTCCTGTTGGAACCTGAAATCTCCATCTCCATAGAGCAGGTCAGCAGCAGGAAGCATGAAGTGCTCTAAAACTTGCTGGTAGACGGCTGCGTTGACCCTGGATCTCAGGAAACAGAGTGGACCGACACCAGCAGATGACATGGCACCCCAAACCATCACTGATGGTGGAAACTTTACACTAGACTTCAGGCAACGTGGATCCTGTGCCTCTCCTGTCTTCCTCCAGACTCTGGGACCTCGATTTCCAAAGGAAATGCAAAATTTGCTTTCGTCAGAAAACATGACTTTGGACCACTCAGCAGCAGTCCAGCTCTTTTTTTCCTTAGCCCAGGTGAGACGCTTTTCGCGCTGTTTCTTGGTCAACAGTGGCTTGACACGAGGTATGCGGCAGTTGAAACCCATGTCTTTCAAGCGTCTCTTGGTGGTGGATCTTGAAGCACTGACTCCAGCAGCTGTCCACTCCTTGTGAATCTCCCCCACATTTTTGAAGGGGTTTTTTTTCACAATCTTGACTAGGGCGCGGTGATCCCTATCGCTTGTACACTTTTTCTGACCACAGTTTTTCCTTCCCTTTGCCTCTCTATTAATGTGTTTGGACACAGAGCTCTGAGAACAGCCAGCCTCTTCAGCAATAACCTTTTGTGTCTTTCCCTCCTTGTGCAATGTGTCGATGGTCGCCTTTTGGACAGCTGTCAAATCTGAAGTCTTCCCCATGTTTGTGTAGGCTTCAGAACTGGACTGAGAGACCATTTAAAGCCCTTTGCAGGTGTTTTGAGTTAATCAGCTGATTAGTTTGTGGCACCAGGTGTCTTCAAAATTTAACCCTTACACAATATTCTAATTTTGTGACACACGGAATTTTGGATTTTCATTTGTTGCCACTTCAAATCATCAAAATTAAATGAAATAAACATTTGAATGCATCAGTCTGTGTGCAATGAATAAATATAATGTACAAGTTACACCTTTTGAATGCAATTACTGAAATAAATCAAGTTTTTCAAAATATTCTAATTTACTGGCTTTTACCTGTAAGTCGTTCCGAGTATAAGTTGAGGCCCTAATTTACCACAAAAAAATGGGAAAAACTTATTGACCCGAGTATAAGACGAGGGTGAGAAATGCACAGCTACTGTAAGTGGAAAAGAGGGTCAACAATGCCCATTTGCAGCCTCACTGTGCCCATTTGCATGCCTCACTGTGCCCATTTGCAACCATAGGTCCCCCGAACTTCAAACTCAGTAGGTAAGGGTTCCTAGATGCCCCCTAGCTGCAGCCAAAATTTGGGGTCTCTGAACCCAAAGGGTCCCAAAATGACATTGCTGCAGATGGACACAGTTGACCGAATTTGGGGCCCCGTATCTTGGGGCCACTTAGTGCGAAGAACCCCAAATTTGGTGTGCAAACCCAGTGGAACTAGCACCATAAAATATCCAAAGCTGGGGTTTCTAGCACCAAGTGGCCCCGAGATACAGGGCCCCAAAAATCAGTTCAGAAAATGTCAAGCACTTTTCTATAGCAGAGAATGACATTTTCCAAACCGATTTTGGGGCCCCGTATCTTAGGGGCCACTTAGTGCTAGGAACTGCATCTTTGGATATGTTGTGGTACCAGTTCCACTGGGTTTGCACACCAAATTTGGGGTTCCTAGCACCAAGTGGCCCTGAGATACAGGGCCCCAAATTTCTTTCAGAAAATGAAATTTTTTTGCTGCAGAAAAGTGCTTGACTCGAGTATATGTCGAGGGGGGCACTTTCAGCACAAAAAAATGTGCTGAAAAATTCAACTTATACTCGAGTATATATGGTAACATATTCAACTTGAAACCACCTTATATAATTCTGGATGGGCAACCTCTGATTTTGGCAAATTCCATGAACAATTTTATGGTTAAAGATATCACAGTGAGGGAACGGCCTCGGCGACTGGACCCATTAAAAGAAAAGTACCGAAAAAGTTGAAGAAAGGGGAAACATAGATAGAAGGGAGAGGAAGAAAAAAAAAGGGGGGGGGGGGTAAGGTTAGGCAAGCCCTTCTGACCGAGTCGTTCCCCAGGATGCTCCAGTGGTTGTGAAGCCAGTAGCGTCTGGTCTCTAGACAAAATATGGAGTCCAGATCTTCCAATATTTGTCCGCTTGCTCCTTCAAAGTCATGGTAACATTTTCCATAACCTGAATGTCTGCTATCCTCGTCTTCCAGTGGGACACTGTAGGGGGAGCTTATACTTTTCCACAGGGCAGTACTACAAGCCCTGGCCGCCATAAGCAAATGTCTCAGTAAAGAGTTCTTAAATTTCTTGTTAGCCATAAGGCTAATTTCAGACTGGGGCATTGTGGGTGTCAGCAGTAAAGCGGCGCTATATTTAGTTTTAACGGCGCTATTTGGCCGCTAGAGGTTTTAACCCCCGCTAGCGGCCGAAAAAAGGTTAAAACCGCCCGCATAGCGTCGCTGCCCCATTGTTTTCAATGGGAAGGGACGCTTTAGGAGCGGTGAATACACCGCTCCCATAGTGCTGCAAAGATGCGGCTTGCAGGACTTTTTTTCCCGTCCTGCAAGCGCACCACTCCAGTGTGAAAGCCCTCTGGTTTTCACACTGGAGACACAGGAGAGGCGCTATACAGGAGCTATTTTTAGCGCTGTAAAGCGTGAAAGTAGCCTAAAGGTTTCATTCAATAGGTAAGCCGCTGGGTTTCTCCCGAGTGAAACTCCGGTCAGCGTCTTAATTGTAGGTTCCACAGCAGTCCAAAAACTGTTTAATTTTGGGCATTCCCAAAAAATATGTAGAAAGGTCCCCACAGAGCCAACATGTGTTCGGGACCTGCGGATATATTCTAGTAGTTACCTCAGTGCTTATATATGCTCCCACGTCCCGAGCAAACCCCCCCCTCAGAGCACTTACATCCCATATCCCCCAGACCCACAGTACGGTGAAGGGACAGCGAATAAGACATTATGGGGAAGTTCCCGTCTCGGGGTAAGCGAAGTGTCTCTGGGTTTGCAAATCGAATAAAGTTCTACAGTCGGCAGACTGACCAAAGTTATATTCATAAGGTATAGGCGCCTCTCTGACGGGCCAGTGGCAGGGAGCCTTCAACCCTGAGGAAAAGGAAAAAAAATAAAAGTTTTTAGGCCCCAGGTAGAAAGAAAAAAAAAAAAAAAAAAAGGGTACACACGGTCGGACTTTCCGGCATACTTGGTCCGGCGGACCAGAGTGTGCCGGACAATACGCCCCCTAAAACGTCACAGTCCCAGCATGCCCAGGGACTGTGACATCATATGGGGGCGGGGTCTCCGCCTATATAAATCACAACGCAGCCCTCGGAGACCAGTCCAGCCGGAGAGAGCGTCGTGTCAACATCTGGGGGAAGAGAAGAGAAGAAGCCCAGCAGCTCAGAAGTCCGGACCTCTGCTGGCAAGAGAGCTACCTGAACACAGCAGAGGAGCCGGCCGAAGAACTGGAACACCGGGAGAAGAGAGCGGAGAAGAACCAACCGGACGCCGGGAGAAGATGAAGCGGAGGGACCCCCGAAGCCGGAAGAAGACCCCCGAAGCCGGAGGAAGATCCCCACCCCCGGAGCTGTTTAATAAAATATTTTAAAAACCTGTGTAGTGTGTTTTATTACTTACAATTTTTCCCTAGGTGAAGGGGTAGGGGGACCATGTACCCCATACTCATTCACATAGGGTGGGGTGCCGGGATCTGGGGGCTATTAAAGGGGGCTCCCAGATTCCGATAAGCCCCCCGCCCGCAGACCCCGACAACCAACAGCCAGGGTTGTCGGGAAGAGGCCCTTGTCCTCATCAACATGGGGACACGGTGCTTTGAGGTGGGGGGGCCCGCAGGGCGCCCCCTCCCCCAAAGCACCCACCCCCCATGTTGAGGGCATGCGGCCTGGTACGGTTCAGGAGGAGGGGGGGCGCTCGCTCGTCCCCACCCCCTTTCCTGACCGGCCAGGCTGCGTGCTCGGATCGGGGTCTGGTATGGATTTTAGGGGGGACCCCACGCCGTTTTTTCGGCGTAGGGGCTTCCCTTTATAATCCATACCAGACCTAAGGGCCTGGTATGCCCCGCACCTGAGTCACGTTCAAAATGAACGGACTTGGCCGTGTGTGGGCAAGTGCGTTCATTCTGAAAGTCCGCAGGAAATCCGGCGAAAGTCCGTCGGAAAGACGGGCGGACTTAGCCCGCCGGAAAGTCCCGGCGTGTGTGGGCAAGTCCGTCCGTTTTAAAGTCCGGCGCACCTGGCGGACAAAGTCCGTCGGAAAGTGTGCCGGACCAAGTATGCCGGAAAGTCCGACCGTGTGTACGCGGCATAAGGGTAGGTTATACTTTACGTGATGTAGCTCCCAGATATAGGTAAACAATCTGAAAATAGAACAGGCTAAGCTTTATGGTCATCTGTGTTCTCCTGGACCGACTGTGAGCGAGGGCACCGGGATCTTAATCTGTGTGCCCGCTGTGGCGGTGGAACTCCCTGGTCGTCCCCAGGTCTCGACAGGGCAGTCCAGCTGGCTCCTCAGTGGCCTGGCAATTTAGAAACAAAAAAAGCTGTTGCAACTAAGAGGGGTTAAACAGGGAAAAGTGCCTGTTGTCCTTTTTAACCAGAACAGAGAGTGGGTATCTCCAGGTGTAGGTACCTCCTGATGATCGGATAAGCTCCAAGACTGGTCTCAGCAGTCCTCAGCAATACAGTGTGTGGTGACATAGATCCGGGAAGAGAGGGATATGGGCCCCATCAAAATTGAGTGGGTCTTTCTACCAAGCTGCCCGCATGATGGCATTCTTAACCGGGAAAAGTGCATTAGGCATAATACATCACGTGGGGCTTCTTGGGAGGCCGCTCTAGATGCTGGGACTTGGTGGAACCGGTCTATTTGGATCACTGATGATGGTGGGTCCCAGAGAAGTTGGTTGAAAATAGCTCTAACCGATACGTGGAGATCAGCTCCCATAGCTTCAGGGATACCTTTCAGCCCGATGTTATTGCGCCTACTAAGATTCTCCGCATCCTCCTTCTGCAATTGCATGATAGTAAAGCATTGCTGATGGGCACTGACCTGAGTCTCAAGTGTGTCCGTGCGAATTGCATTGACAGTTTGTTGCTCCTCTAGGGACTGTAATCGCAAGTCTGCAGCCTGTGCATTCAACCTGAGGTCCTCTATATCCTCTCTCAGGGCTCCTCTCCATTGCCCCAGCCTATGCTGTATATCCGCCTTCGTGGGCCTGAGGTCTGCATCTTCAGAGCTGATTGACCTCGCTGGGCTGTGAGAGTCTCTGGATAGGGGTGTTGGGCTTAGCGGCAGCATCGCTGGAGTGGGTATAGGAGAAAGGAGCGGCTGTCAGATCTCACGGCCGCCACCAGGGCTTTGTGGTGTTTGGCCAGGGATCTGGCTAGGCCCTGCTGCCTCTCTCGGGTAGGCGTCATCTTGGATCCGGCTGCGGGCGAGTCTCCAGTCTTCACTGCTAGCAACCAGGTGATGTAAGGATGGCCGGGGACCCTGCGATCTAGAGCCTTTGCCCTTCTTAGACGTAGAACAATCAGGTCCATGGGTGCGATATAAGTAGCTGAAATACTCTCCGTTCGCACAGAGCTCAGTCTCTCTGCTTCCACACGCCGCCATGGTCAAGCCATGCCCCTGTGCTGAACTTGTGACCAGTAACTAAAATGTTAATACAGACTTACCTGACAAAGAATTTGTATTTCTGTTCAGCCAATCTTGTGATCCAGGCACCACTGCTGGACAAAAAAGCTAGAATCTGTGCTCCCAGCACACTGATGAGGGGATTCCTCTGCTCTCTTCCCCTGGCAGGAAACTTCAACTGATAGACAACACTGTGCAATGCTTAAAATCTTGCCTGGCCTACAGTACTGCCCTCCACACCCCTAGTGTGAATGCTGCTGCTCATATCAGGTGAGTATAGGACTTACCTAAAAATGTGACTTTTACTAAATGTGTAAAAATACATTAAGTGATGTTTTAATGGATCTATTACTAAATGGTGTTTGTTTGCTTGGAGTTAAATTTTAGATTGATGAAATGGGCTGTTTTTGTGATTTATATAGTGAGTACCTGCTGTGAACCATTAGCACTGAAGCAGTGTGGTAGAAATAGGCATATTTTTTTCTTTCTTTCTTGTCCATTGAGACACACAGGAATTCACCTTTGGGCTGTCTTGCCACCAGCCCAGGATTACCCCTCCTACTATCAGAATGCCTTAGTTTTAGGCTAGTGTCCAAGGAGGATAAACTTTCATTCCATACAAGAACTAGGAAAAGTCTCCTTGCTGCTGCTCCTGCTCCTGCATAGAGTCATGTGGAACTTTAGGCTCGGTTTCCACTAGTGCACCTTGGGATTGCAAAGTCGCATGACAAGTTATACCCCATGATTTCTAAGTACCATTCATATCTGTGTGACTTCAAAGTAGTCCCTGCACTACTTTGGTCCCACTTTTATGCGACTTGAGGTCCATAGACCTCAAGAATACACAGGTGTTGCTTCAAGTCGCATCAAAATAATGCATAATCGCAAGACTTTCAGGTCGCAATAGTGGAAACCTAGGCTTAATCTTCAACTCGTTTCCGTGGACTTCCTACAGGGACTTTGGTGACCTCTAGCCATCTAACCTTTACCTGCTACCAGCTTTCTGGATTTAATGCGTTGCTAAAGTCTTGCCTTCTAACCTATATGGTGCCTTACCACTACAGTCACATCATGTCTAATTATAGACCAAGTGCCCACTAGCTTATATTCTAACAGTGTGCCCACTGTCTGTCTAGAATTGTGTTATCCACCTTGTCACTGGATCATTTTTTTTTTTAGCTCCATTGGGTGTGGTTGTTTCCTCTGCACTTTTTAGTGGAGTTGTTTTTCTTTTTTTACCACAGTTATAGGACTTTTTGGTTTAAATTGCCCAGTTATTTTATGACCCTGAATTCAGAGGCCACAACACCATTCCTGCATCCACAGCTGCAGATTCTTTATCTGGGTTGCCCACAGCTTTAAAGGCTACCGAGCCATTGGTTGCAGAGCCTTATTCGGAGTCTTTTCAGTCCTTAACTGATGAGCTCAGTCGCAATCTACTGTTATTACTCAATTAAAGGAGACCATTTCAGCTCTTATTGATACAGAAGTCTAACCAACCATACATATAAAGCACACATGAAAATAGTTTTGTCTCTTTCATATACCATGGTCACATGACAATCTCATTGCTCCCTACCGCACTGTACGATTTAAGGAAGGAGAGAGCATGTCAAGTGTAGTGTGTTTTCGTGTGCCTGCACAGAGATGACTGGCTAGCAGGGAATCTCCATCAATCATCCCTTGCTAGGGCCACCTGCAAGCCGACACAAAGGTGATGTGGGGCAGGAGGACATATCATTCAATGTGCTGGAGCCACCCATCGAGAGATGGAGTCATGTAAGGACTCCTACAGAGGGGGAAAAAAAAAAAAAAGAGGGACGTAAGAATCTTGTGGAGCATGTGCACTGAAACTGGCAATGCAGCATACATAGGACTAGGCGCTATTGCAATTTGCCACTAACCATAAGTAAGTCAACATAAATGGCAGAATCAACGATTTACTAATCCAGACACTCTGGATTAGGGTTGCACCGATACCTGTTTTTCACCAGGGAGTACAAGTACAGATATTTTCGGTCAAGCACTCGCAGATACCAAGTACTGATACCTTTGCAATGCGGTTTGAGCTCATATAAAATGAATCGGCTCAAATCGGACTGCAAAGAATGGCATGCAATTTGAACAGAAATGTGGTGTGCTTTCCTGCATCACTCCTTTAGGAACCCAGGCTGAAGCCACTATTACAAGCCTACAAATTCTGGATGAACCCTCTACACACTTCTATATACGCTTTCCAGCAAACTATGCAATGAAAAACTGATTTTTGGGTCACACATATTGCAATACATGTTTAAGCTATCCAACTGCCTCAAATGAATCCCTTTTATGGCGAGTCCTATTCTGCTCTGCCACTGCAAATGTTAAGGTGGACACAATGGAGGAGATTTGCAAAAACTGGAGCACTCAGACTCTGGTGCAGCTATGCATGGTAGCCAATCAGCTTCTAACTTCAGCTTGTTCAATTAAGCTTTGAATATAAAACCTGGAAGCTGATTGGTTTCTGTGCGGAGTTGCACCAGATTTTGCACTCTCCAGCTTTAGTAAATCTCTCCCAATGCAAACATACACAAGGTGGGGGGCAGAGCTACTAGGTTCAGGTCTGGTCACTGAGCTGCATTGCAACAGAAACAGGACCTACAGTGCATCTGGAAGATATTCACAGCGCTTCACTTTTTCCACATTTTGTTATGTTGCAGCCTTATTCCAAAATGGATTAAATCCATTATTTTCCTCAAAATTCTACAAACAATACCCCATAATGACAACGTGAAAGAAGTTGGTTTGAAATCTTTGCAAATGTACTAAAAATTTAAAAACAAAGAAAATCACATGTACATAAGTATTCACAGCCTTTGCAGTGCACCTATTTTTTTGACAATTTCTTCCATTCTTCTTTGCAGGACCTCTCAAGCTCCATCAGGTTGGATGGGGAGCGTCGGTGCACTGCCATTTTCAGATCTCTCCAGAGATGTTAAAGTCTGGGCCACTCAAGGTCTTTCACAGAGGTGTCCCGTAGCCACTCCCTTGATATCTTGGCTGTGTGCTTAGGGTCATTGTCTTGTTGGAAGATGAACCTTCACTACAGTCTCAAAGATGTCACTGTACATTGGTGCATTCATCTTTCCCATGATCCTGACTAGTCTCCCAGTTCCTGCTGCTGAAAAACATCCCCACAGCATGATGCTTCACTGTAGGGATGGTATTGGCCAGGTGATGAGCAGCGCCTGGTTTCTTCCAGACATGACGCTCGCCATTCAGGCCAAAGAGTTCAATCTTTGTTTTATCAGACCAGAGAATTTCTTGTGGTCTGAGAGTCCTTTAGGCAAACTCCAGCCAGGCTGTCATGTGCCTTTTACTGAGGAGTGGCTTCCGTCTGGCCACTATCATACAGGCCTGATTGGTGGAGTGCTGCAGAGATGGTTGTTCTTCTGGAAGGTTCTTCTCTCTCCACAGAGAAAGGCTTTGAGCTCAGTCGGAGTGACTATCGGGTTCTTGGTCACCTCCATGACTAAGGCAATTCTCCCTCGATCGCTCAGTTTGGCCGGGCAGCATGCTCTAGGAAGAGTCCTGGTGGCTCCAAACGTCTTCCATTTATGGATGGTGGAAGCCACTGTGCTCATTGGGACCTTCAATGCTGCAGGAATTTTCTGTACCCTTTCACAGATCTGTGCCTCTATACAATCCTGTCTCAGGTTTACAGACAATTCCTTGGACTTTATGGCTTGGTTTGTGCTCTGACATGCACTGTTAACTGTGGGACCTTATAAAGACAGGTGTGGGCCTTTCCTAATCATTTCCAATCAACTGAATTTACCACAGGTGGACTCCAGTCAAGCTGCAGAAACATCTCAAGGATGATCAGTAGAAACAGCATGCACCTGAGCTCAATTTGCAAAGATTTCAAACCAACTTTTTTCATGTTGTCATTATGGGGTATTGTTTGTAGAATTTTGAGGAAAAATGTAGAAAAAGTGAAGCACTGTGAATACTTTTGGGATGCAGAGTACCTGTGCTCAAATCCCAATATCTTGTACATGTAAATAATCAATCAGGCACTAAAGGGGTGTGACCACATTTTGACACTACAAATTCTGGATGAATAGGACTGGCCATAAGAGGGATTACTTTGAGGCAGTTGGCCAGCTTAAACATGTATTGCAATATGTGTGAACTAAAAATCCCTGTTTCTTTTTCATACATCATGGGACACAGATTTAGGCAAATATTCATTACCTGCTGGGTTATACTCCATCATTAGGTGAATGGACACTGGTAGACCAAAGGTCTTCAGACAGGAAGTGATCCCCTATATAACTCCCATACAGGAAGTACTTTAGTTTTTACCAGTGTCTGCAAGGTGGATGACATGGTTTGTTTGAGCTCTCTGAGCTACAGGTCTCTAGTTCCAAAAATGAATCAAGGGATTGACCGATCGGATCCATTTCACACAGGCTTTAAATGCTTAGATAAATGGTACCCGAACCTCGCAAAGAAGACTCAAGATCCTGGAAGGTTTTGCCTGTAACGTGGTCTCCGGGCGATTGTCCCTGCGGAGTGGAATTCTTGGACACAACGCTAAGGCATTTCCTGCAGGGTGCTGTACAGGTCCAAGGGAGTGGACCCTAAACATGAAAGGGTACCCAGTACTTGAAGGTCCAAGTGACAGGAACCCGCCGTGAAGGGTGAAGATTGGGCCCTTAGCTTCTAAGTGGCCCTGCGCCTGGACAGGTAAGTGAAACCCCTTTATTCTATTATTGTGGGGTGTCCCAGTGATTGTAACAATCTGTCAAGCTAGCTAAAGGCTGGACACCTTTGTGTGGTGATCATACGGGGGAGTTCTGGGCTAGCTGTGGGTGTTTGCAAAAGTGTACCTTTTTTGCTTGTGTCTGGCTGTTTTTTACCTGTATGATGGCGCACGACGGTGAGCCATTTCGCCTTGGCGCATGTGCGTTCGCAAGAGCGCCGCTGGGCTCAGCAGTTTGGCAGCCATGGCGCACGCGACTTTGCCGCACATGCGCTGTAGCCTTTATCTGGGCACACGAAGATTCGCGTCGTATGCGAATACAGTCACGCCTGCTCGCCGGGACCGTGCACATGTGTAGAACATTCCGGCGCACACCCAGCTTATTTAAGCTGTGCAGGCCAAGCATGTGGTGCTTCCAGAAGGCAGCTGTGGGACACAGAGCAGGCTCTGAACAGACACTTGCAATGGTTCATTTTTCCTAACCCAGGTCACGCGAGTCACCAGGTGTTGCTAGGCAGGCTAAAGGTGGGCCCTATTAAAGGGTCTCCCTTCTGAGGCGTTTTAACTACACCCAAGTACTCTTTGTTTGCAGGCATTGAATGTCTTCCAAAAAGAGGAGTGGGACCAACACCATAGGGAAGGGCACACTTATGTCATCAGTAGTTTCTGATTAACCTAGTTGTATCCCTAGTGTTGTATCCCTTGAAAGACCAGAGGCTCCCGGGCAAACTGAGCCGCTGCGCCTATCTGGTATTATGCCTACAGTCAACGCTGCTGCTTCACCCTTTATCACTAAGGATGAACTGTCCTCAGCCCTAGCCGGGTTAAGAGCACATGATTGCCTCCCATCCCGCAGGGTGGCACGAAGCGTGACAGATCCCCCTACCCGGAGTTTCTAGTCTGGAGCAAGAATTGGTTGGGGAGGCGGAAGAGGTGAAAGCTCAGGATAGTGGAGTGCCCGGCCGATGAGTCTGCTTCCGAGCAATCTGGACAAGAAGATATCCCAGTCCATGTCTGCCTCTCAGTCGCAGAGGCTTTTGATCCTGACTCTGACCGAAATGGTTCATCTGCTTTTAAGTTGCCTCTTGCAGAGGTGACTGGGGCCCCTGGTCCTCTTTGGGATCTCTGAGACCTTTTCAGGTCGCACAGACTTTCCCGCTACACCCCCTGTTGGAACAGGCAGTGTATGCTGATTGGGAACATCCTGACAGGACTTTTTTGCCTCCCAAAAAGGTTTTCCCTTTTATATCCCATGGATCTCCTTTATTAGGCTCCATGCACAAACATTTTTTTAAGTTGGTAATTGCTTTTTGTAGTAACGTTTTAACAGCGTTTACGGGCGCTAGTATTTTGTTAGCAATTTTGCAATAAAAAAGGAGGAAAAAAAAAGCTAAAAAAAAACACTATTAGGAGCATGCTGGAAAAACACTCCATGAAACTCCACAAAAATGTATTTAATTAAATTAATTATTTTATTTATTTTTGTGCTCCTAGACGCTGAAGCTCAAAAAACGCTAATAGCTCAAAGTAGTGTGCATAGACACAAAAGATAACACTATTTAGCTATTAGGAGCAGAAAAAAAAATGTGAATAACCGCTTTTAGGAGCGTAAAAAAAACACTAGTGTGCATAGAGCCTTAATGTTCTGTTATCAACGCAAAATTTGGCGTTCTAATCCTTGTCCACTACCAAATGTAAAAAATTGGATTTTTGACTTACCGTATAAATCCATTTCTCTGAGTTCTTTGACAGACACAGCGTTTCCTTATTCAGAACCATAGGGTTATACCGCCCTCTACAGGAGTAGGACACTAGGCCAAGAAAAAAAAAAAAAAGGACTTGGCTTCGCCTATGGGCAGTTCTAGGTGGTATACATCCCCCCCTCTCTGATATAGGCCTTCAGTTTAGTAACAAGCAGTGTCAGAAGTATCTGTGTCTGACAATTAACTCGGAGAGAGGGAATTTACGGTAAGTCAAAAATCCCATTTTCTCTTTTGTTTATTGACGGACACTTATTCAGAACCACAGGGACGTCCCAAAGCAGGAGGGTTGCGACAACCAAAAAATCCCAAGGCTAACACAAGAGCCAACCAGGTATCAGGAGCTCATCAAGAACAACTGGGCCCAACCTGAACAAAACACCCTCCAGAGGGTTAGACAATCTAAACCAGGGGTAGGCAACCTTGGCCCTCCAGCTGTGGAGCAACTACAAGTCCCATGAGACATTGCAAGACCCTGACAATCACAGGCATGACTCCTAGAGGCAGAGGCATGATGGGATTTGTAGTTTCACCACAGCTGGAGTGCCGACATTACCTACCCCTGCTCTAAACAGCAGCCTGAAAAACCTTGCAAAAGAAGCATCCACAGATGCCAGCACATCCACTTTGTATAATTTGGTAAAAGTGTGCACCGACGACCAGGTGGCTGCCTTGCAAACTTGCGCCACTGATGACGGAAGGCCCAAGAAGAACTAAGTGCCCGAGTAGAGTGTGTTGCAACAGGCAAAGGAGGAACCCGACCCCTGACAGAATAGGCCTGAGTCACCATCTGTCTGATCCATCTAGAAATGGTCGCAGAAGAAGCGGACAGTCCCTTTCTTGGCCCATCCATCAAAAACAAACAGTGAGTCTGACCTCCGAAAAGACTCAGTGGCTGCCAAATACACCTGAATCGCCCAAACCACATCCAGGACAAGAAAGGCAAATTCCCTAGGATGTTTTGACCTGGGACACAGGGAAGGCAACACAATGTCTTCATTCAAATGGAAGTTAGAGACTACCTTAAGAAGGAAGGACGGACGAGGGGGAAGAACCACCTTATCTTTGTGGACCACCAGGTAAGGCGTACGACAAGATAACGCCGCCAGTTCTGAGACCCTGCAAGCAGAGGTGATCGTCACCAAAAAGGCCACCTTCTGGGACAGAGTAAGCAGGGGAATCTCCCGAATATTTTCAAAGGGAGACTTCTAGAGAACTGAAAGCACCAAGTTCAAATCCCACGGCGACAGAGGAGACCGCACCGGTGGAGTCAGATTTTGAACCGCTTGAATAAAAAGGTATGCACTAGAGGACGCTGAAAGAAGACCACCTGGCACTTGATGGTACTCAAGGCCAATTTCTGCTTGATACTCTGTTGAAGAAAGGTCAAAATCCGAGCCACCAAAAAGGAACGAGGGTAAACTCCAATCGACTCACACCATGAAATGTACGCTTTCCACGTCCGGTGGTAGATCTTCCTAGAGGTAGACTTCCAAGCTTTTAGCAGTGTCGGGACCACTAACGTAGGCAAACCTATCCTCCAGCACCTGGCTTTCAACAGCCAGGCCGTCATAACAGCAACTGTAAAGCACGATGGAAGATCGGCCCTTGGGACAGTAGATCCTCCCTGAGAGGCAGCCGCCAAAGGGCATCGGTGACCAGGCGCACCAGGTCGGCCTACCAAGACCGACGAGGCCAGTCCGGGGCCACTAGAATGATCGGAATCCCTTCTGTCTCAATCCTGCGAAAAAGCTGTGGCAGAAGCTTGAGAAGAGGAAAGGCATAGATCAGACGATACTGGCCCCGCGGGGCCACCAGAGCGTCTGTGGCATCCGCCAGAGGATCCCGTGACCTGGCCACAAATCTTGGTACCTTTCTGTTGAGCCGGGACGCCAACAGATCTACCTCAGGAGTGCCCCATCAAAGACATATATCTGATGAAACACAACCCAGTGAAGGGACCACTCCCCGTGGTCCAACACTTGTCGACTGAGTTAATCCGCCCGCCAGTGTTTCACTCCTGGAATGTGGATGGCGGAGATGGCCGGAAACTGATCGTTTTGCCCACTGAAGGATGCCGGCTACTTCCAGGGCTGCAAACACACTCTTTGTTCCTCTCTGGTAATTGACATAGGCCACCGTCATACAGGTTAAGCTTTTATCTTTAGTTGGAATTTAGCAGGAATATTGTAAAATTAGCGGTGTTTATCTGCCAATAAATAGTTTTAGTGTATTTTTAGCAAAAATATTGTTTTGATAAACATTTGCGCAAATACTGCAGGGTTTAAAAAATCAGTTGCACCTTCTTTTTATTGTAGAGGTCATATGCTTTCAGAAAATATATGGTTTTGGGGGTCTTTCACAAATTCTGGAAGCTGTAAGGGAAAAATGAAAACCTTCAGATTTTTGGAGAAATTTGGATATTTACATTTTTGCGTACGTTCAATTTTCACCATTTCGCAAAAGGCGCAATTTAAAAGTTACAAAAATTTGTAATTTATTAACTCAATACAGGTTAAGCTTTTATATTTAGTAGGCATTTTGTAAAATTTGCTGTGTATTTATCTGCTAATCATGATTTTAGTGGACATTTAGCAAAAATTTGATTTGATAAACATTTGTGCAAATATCGTGGGACCTTAGAAAACAGTAGCACCTTTTTATTTTACTGATCAAGTGCTTTCAGAAAATATATGGTTTGGGGGGTCTTTTACAAACTCTGAAAGCTATAAGTGAAAAATAAAAAAGCAAAGGAAAAATTGCAAAAATGGTCTGGCCACCTGAGAATACAAAATGGAGCACAGGGCCTGGCAGCGAAAGGGTTAAAGCGGAGTTCCACCCTTCCGCTTTAAGCACTCCTCGCCCCCTTACATGCCACATTTGGCATGACATTTTTTTTTTGTGGGGGGTTAGTGGGTACCTGGTTTTTACAGGTACTTTCTGTCCCACTTCCTTCGTCTCGCCACCTAGGCGACTCCTCCTCTCCCCCTAGGCAGACCCTCCCTCTCCGCAATCTTCTGGGACACGTCACAGGTCCCAGAAGGTTGCCTGGCCACTAGGAGAACGCAGCGCGACTCACGCATGCGCAGTACACACCCAGCTGTGAAGCCACAAGCTGTCACAGCTGGGTGCCCACAGTAGTTATGTCGGTGCCGCGGAGAGGAGGGGGAGAGGAGCGAGGCTTCGGGCGGCCACATCGCTGGACCGTGGGACAGGTGAGTGTGTGTTTATTAAAAGTCAGCAGCTACACTTTTTGTAGCTGCTGACTTTTAATAAACTTATAAGACAGTGGAACTCCGATTCAAAAGACGTGGATGTTATAATCTGTGCCACAATCCAAGCCTCATTTTTTCCCTACTTTAAAGGGTAACTCCACTTTCGTGGGAAACAAAATAGCAAATAAAAAAAATAAAATATAGCGTATACAAATTGCGACTCAAGTCATATTGTAATGGAATGTTATTAAAAATTACCTTTCCTTTTCAATCTGCAGCCCTCTAGAAACATAATTTCCTGATTGTATGATTAGCTCACTGTATAAGTCTGCACTAAGGAAATCACATCTAAAGGGATGCAGACCCTGCAATTTTCCTCATTAGTGCCCTGCAGGTGCAGCAGCCAATTTGATAGTTATGAAACCATTCCCATGAGATTACCTTACCACATGGACACAGACAAACACACAGGGTTGCTTCAGAATAACAAAAGGTAGGAATCTGCAACAAAGTTTGTTGTTAAAATCCTTGTAATGTACATAGATCACACAGGGGGGGGGAAAGTTTTAATACTCAGCAAAATTGGAGTTACTCTTTAAACTTTCCAACCTTGTACCGATTATTTCAGACATGGTGCCCATAGTAGATCGTGACCTCTATCTTTTTCAGAAAGCATGGGAGAACACTTAATGGACTGAGTGCCGACAATGTCAGCTAAAGCATTTGTCATGTCAGGTGAAAAAAAAAGAAACATATGCTCAACCCATTTCACCTGATATGCAAGCATGGCTGCAATAACTCCAGCTATGCCACTTCACTTTTTCTCTTCTTGCTACTCTGTCAAAACCATGTCTTTTTTTTTTTTTTTTTACTGTATTAACTACTACTCAATGCGAAATGCACTAAGTGCGCATTTTACTTTACTGCATGGTAATGGTAACTGGACACGCAAATCACCCTGGACGACATTGTGAAAACTTGTACTCTTACTCATCACTAGATCTTACTGCAGCCCAGGAAAAGGGATAGAACATTAACTTGCTGGTACTCACTCTAATACTGCAAAAGTAGTGTACAGGAAAACAAGTTGTATTATGCCATTAGGGGTTTTATCACATATCCATTTACACCAGATATGATAAGGACACACTTTTGGATAAAATAGCACGCACACATTCTTAATCCTTATTGAAACACAAACCATTAATATGCTTTTTTGATGTACTTTGTGGGGGATTTGTTTTTTAACACATGACTGAGTGTAGTGGCATTATCAAATATTATTATCCATTATCAATATTTCCCCATAACCCTGGTGCAGGCAGGATAAACAAGGAACAAATGCTATTATATTTTTCGAACTGTCAGTTTATTAAAGTAATACAAAATGTGGTGGACACTTGCGCACACTTGATGCTTTCAGTACAAAGGACTAAATTACATTCTTATTTTGAAATGTGGATCAATCAAGTACGTTGGCAGAGGTGTAGCCCCCCCCCCCCCCCCCACTGATGATACCATCTACCTCAAGCCACATTACATTATTTTGTCCACCCTTTAAAACTTATATATGACCCAAGTGGTGATTCTCCTAAACAGTGATTCTGTTACCACAGAGATTCATAGTTGAAATGCACTTGCAGCAAATATTTCATTCGGACCTGACAAGAGTCATATACAATGTACTCATTGTAGTTTAGTGTATAACCATCGGTATTCTGCAGTCCTGTGTCTATCAGGGGCCCCAATGGAACCAGTGTCCCTTCACTGAAAGATGAAATGAGAAGAAACGGTTAAAATCCTCAAACAGCCAACATAAATCAGTTCATATAGTTAGAAAAAAAACTTACTGTGTGATAGATTTCTGTGGATCTGGAATAACACGACCAACACCTTTTGTGCTGTGTTTTCCTTTCAATTGCTTCTGAGCATCATAATCTGCAGCTATAAGCTCGTTACACTCACCAAGCGCAACCTGATACAGAAGAATATAAATTCAATACCAATGCTTTTATTATTTAAAATGAAAGGTTTACAAAAGGTGGTTCTCAGTCTATGAAGCACCCTTTTAAGTAACAAAAGGCTTTTCTTGCATTTTATGCTCTCTTCTTGGTATGTGTTTGTTTGGCAATAAAATGCATACAGGTCATCCTTGTCTAGAACATCAAACTTTCAGCCCTAGCACAAACACCAGTCACCAAGGGAGACCTGGATACAATTCCTTCCAGTACCAAGCTACCTAGAAATTAGTCTCAGAGGATTACCCTTTTAATATTCAGTTATAGAACATGTATGCCCTTGAAAGCTGAGATTTAAGTGAGGGCAATGAACAAATAAATCAGATTTTTCTCTTTGCCAAAAAATATTTTTCAGGTATTTTTTTTTACTTTTTCATTGGATTTCATTGGGGTAACTTTTGGGTTATACTGCCGCCTATAGAAGGATTGTATACTGGCAAAACAAAAAAACCTGTAGGCCAGTCCAGGATAATCCCTTCCACTACCAGTATGCCTTAGTACTGTATTTAAATCAGTGCAGAGAGCATAATATTAAATTAGAGGGGTGGGACCGGTCTTTAATGAATTCCAATAAAATTTTACGATAAGTACAAAAACAATTTTCTTTCTCATCTATTGAGGGACAAAAGTAATCTTTAACCTTTGGAAAATTCAAAAGCAGTTCAACTGACGGGTAGGCAGCAAAGCAAATGCTAACAGGCCCAAAAACAGGGAACGAGAGACTGCTCCAGTTCAGTCACCTGAATCTGGCATTAGATGAGGCTGCAACATCCACTTAAAGAACGTGTGGAAAGAAGACCAAGTGGCAGCTTTGCAAATCTGGGAAACAGTTGCTTGATGTTAAAAAGCACTCACAGATTCCTTCAGAGGAAAAAAGGTGGAACTCAATCTGTTTACAAGCTTAGAAGATAGTCTTGAATTTCCTTCCCAAAACTTCCTTTTGGTGAACTGGACACAGGGACTGGAGAACAATGTCCTGGTTGAGATTAAATGTAGAAATCACCCTAGGAAAGAAGAAAGTCTTATGCCGCGTACACACGGTCGGACTTTTGGGCTACAAAAGTCCGACAGCCCGTCCGACAGACTTTCGACTGACTTTTGGCGGACTTTCTAACGAACGGACTTAACTACATACGATCACACAAAAGTCTGACGGATTCGTACGTGATGACGTACACCGGACTAAAATAAGGAAGTTGATAGCCAGTAGCCAATAGCTGCCCTAGCGTCGGTTTTTGTCCGTCGGATTAGCATACAGACGAGCGGATTTCTGGGTCCAGCTGAGTTACGACGTAAAGATTTGAAGCCTGTTCCAAATCTAAAGTCCGTCAGATTTGCGACTGGAAAAATCCGCTGAAGGTCCGGTGAAGCCCACACACGATCGGATTGTCCGCCGGATTTGGTCCGTCGGCGTCTGTCAGACCAGTCCGGTCGAAAAGTCCGACCGTGTGTACGCCCCATTAGTGCTCAAAAAACACGTGAAATTGCACGAAAAAATATAAGATAAAATGAGCTGCGGAGAGGGTTTGTGAAAAAACAAACGCTTATGCTCAAAGAAGCTCAATAAAAACTCTCAAAAAAGCACAAGCTTCTTCAAACTTTTAACCAGAGATAAAAAGTTCAAATTCCTGTAAAAGCAGCTTTAATTTGAGCCCTAATAGAGAAAGGAGCAAAATTACTCCCTGCAGGGAGTGCCAAGGATTGACCTCAGCAGTAATCGGATCTTGTGGAAGGGATTTAGATCAGCAGACTTTGTTTTGCAAAGTTGGATTTAGAACTGGATGAAGGCCTGTGCCGTTACAGAGAACAGAGCTCCAGAAAAAGTTTTCAACTATGTCAGCTGCCAGATAAAGATCAGCAACAAGGCAGGTCATCTGCATAAAATCTTTACTTCAAATCCATCCAGGTAAGGGGAACAATGCAAAAATGTTGATATATTTCAGCCTGGTGGGCTTTAGTGCTAGTTTACACCAGATGCAGTTCTGTGCACTTTTTTTCTGCACAAAATGCACGCACAGTGTTTACCATGTATTCCAATGGCTCTAGTTCACACCAATGCAGTCAGTTCCAGTCAGTTTCCGATCCGTTTCTGCACCAGAAACTGACTAGAACTGACTGCATCTGGTGTGAACTAGAGACATTGGAATACATGGAAAACACTGTGCATGTATTTTTTAGTGCAGAAAAAAGCACACAGAACTGCATTTGGTGTGAACTAGCACTCTAGTTCACACCAGGTGCAGTTCAGTGCTCTTTTTTTCTGCACTAAAAATGCATGCACAGTGTTTTCCATGTATTCCAATGGCTCTAGTTCACACCAGTGCAGTCAGTTTCCGGTGCACAAAAAAAAGAAGCGTGTTGCATTTTTTCTGCACAGAACTGTATTGGAACCTAGCAAATTGCATCAAAAACACACTGAAATGGCATGTGATGTGAACTGTAAGCAAAAACTGATCCGGAACGTATGCGGAGTGCATTTTTGTGGTGTGAACTGGCCCTAAAAATGCATGCACGGTGTTTTCCATAAATTCCACTGGCTCTAGTTCACACCAGTGCAGTCAGTTCCCGGTTAGTTTTGGGTGCAGAAACTGACTGGAACTGACTGCATTAGTGTAAACTAGAGCCGTTGGGATACATGGAAAACACTGTTCATGCATTTTTAGTGCAGAACTGGTGGCATGAACTGGCCCTCAGTCATAACATTAGTGAAATGCCTTGTTGCCAACCTTTTTCTGGAAGATTATTTGACAGTGCATGCAGCAGTGGTCTGAGCACAAGTATTGTCTATTTCAAAAGTTTGCAAGGCAAAAGGGTTGCAGCATCACATTTTCATTTTACAAACTTAGACTATATATCAGCTGGGTCCATAACCCAGACCAGCACATCCTCTATGCAGGAATGAAAGACCGCCGCACACCGACGGCGTCACTGGAATTAAAGTTCATTGCATAAAACAATCGATGCAATGGCATTCCCCACCTTGGGACTGCCCACTCTTAACACGTTTCACCAAATCACCCAGACTTAATCATAGAGAACTAATCTCTGTGATTAAGCCCGATTGGGAGAAGCCTGCTAGGACCAAAAAACTGTGGCATGAATATAGTGGGAGAGGTTATCTTGGGCTGGCTTACAGTTTTTATTTGTAAATGTTCAATCATCCTGTAGGCAGCAGTACAACCTGAAGGTTACAGACTTCCTCTGTTCCTCTATGAATGAGAAAGAAAAGCTTTTATTGACAAATGATTGCAGCTATTGCCTTTTTAACGATTCAGTTCTGTAACTTTCAACTTTTGTTAGCTTTTTCTGTATCACTGTACTTAATAAATTACGATGGGTTAGCTTTACCACAACAAAAACTAAAACAAATGACAATCGCCAGGATGAAGCAGAAATAGCCATGCCAAGTGTGCACCCCTAGAAGAGGATAAAGCTAGCTATACATTACTCAGTTTTTTTCAGCTGGCTAAAAGAAAAAAAAAAAAAGTAACCATTTTCCCCATCCACACATTCGAGGAGAATTGAGAAATCCTCCCTGCTGTGTCATTGTATTCTGACAGTGGGAGTCCCCCACCATCAGTATACACTGATCAAAGCTACAGCCCATTGGCTGCATGTGCTAATCAAGCAGAAATTTTACAACAAGCCCTTTCATGAAAATTTTAGGTTCAATAAGTTTTTATTGTATATAAAATAATTTTCCAGATGGAAAATGAAAACATGAACAAGATCAGATGCTCGACATCGGGCAATCTGATTCAGTAATAAAGAAACATACATGGGCAAATCAATACAATGTTATGCATTCTGTTTTCAATATTAACATAGTGTGTTATCTCAACAGCTTTCGGAACTTTTGCTGTTAGTCGTGTTAACTAAAATTCCCGAGACCTGGACGCCCCTACGGGATCATGCTGCGCCCAGGTGTCTAGGAACTCAGAATGAGTAGACAAGTAATCTGATTACCATCAGCGTATAAACGTTTGGCATTCAGCCAATCTGTTGGAGGTTGCGAGAGGATTGATGTTAAAGAGCAGAATACTATAGGTAAAAAATAAAGTCATGACTCTAGATAGCCCTTTCATGAAAATTTGATCGATAAATCGACTTCTCAAGAATAGAAATGGATATATTGTTCAAGGATTGAAATTCGTCCATGTATGGCCAGCTTTACCCACATAAGGACACTAGTTATATAGGGGAGCCTCGTTGATAAGCAACAATTTCATTACATTTTCTTGCTGACCAATTGTAATTTTGGAAAAATCAGAATTACTAAGTGTTAGAAATTCCCAACTGACATTACCTCAGACAGAAGAAGAATTCCCACATTCTTATCACGTGTGGTAAAGCAGTAATTTGCACTTTTTGAGGAGACATCAGCAAAATAGATTCCTTTGCCAAACTATAGGGAAAAAACGCTGCAATTATTACTTCTAACAGCAGTTATGTTTATGTATGCATAAACTACAACAGAAAGAAAAAAAGAAAGTTCCACAATGACTACTTAGCTGCTTACCAGCCACAGTACAGGGGCAGGCTGGATCCCATAAACGTATGCTATCCAGCCTGTTCTGGGTTAGGGGCACACTACATTGGGATTTTGGCCCAATGATTTATGGCCGACACCTGCTGATCGGCTGTAGACAATCACAGCACAAACACGGCTTCATACACCAATAAGTGATCTGGTGGTTTCTTCTCCCTGCAAAACAGGGAGAAGAAACCGCCAGATCCATTACTAAAAGCAGCTCATATTACACACGTTACACATATCTGATCACTATATTAGTGTCACTATTGATTTCAGTCAGTTAGTGTACCTCCCAGCGGGGGTCTGTTAGCACCAGATTGCCCACCACACTATCACAGTCCCACTCAAGTCACTGATCACCGCCATTACCAGTATGGCTGCATAAATTCTAGTACATACATTGGGGGCGGAAATTATTCAGACCCCCTTAAATGTTTCACTGTTTGTTATATTGCAGCCATTTGCTAAAATCATTTAAAAGTTCATTTTTTTCCTCATTAATGTACAAACAGCACCCCATATTGACAGAAAAACACAGAATTGTTGACATTTTTTGCAGATTTATTAAAAAAGAAAAACTGAAATATCACATGGTCCTAAGTATTCAGACCCTTTGCTCAGTATTTAGTATAAGCACCCTTTTGATCTAATACAGCCTTGAGTCTTTTTGGGAAAGATGCAACAAGTTTTTCACACCTAGATTTGGGGATCCTCTGCCATTCCTCCTTGCAGATCCTCTCCAGTTCTGTCAGGTTGGATGGTAAACGTTGGTGGACAGCCATTTTTAGGTCTCTCCAGAGATGCTCAATTGGGTTTAAGTCAGGGCTCTGGCTGGGCCATTCAAGAACAGTCACGGAGTTGTTGTGAAGCCACTCCTTCGTTATTTTAGCTGTGTGCTTAGGGTCATTGTCTTGTTGGAAGGTAAACCATCGGCCCAGTCTGAGGTCCTGAGCACTCATTGCAACCAGTCGTCCTGTCTCTGCAGCTGAAAAACACCCCCACAGCATGATGCTGCCACCACCATGCTTCACTGTTGGGACTGTATTGGACAGGTGATGAGCAGTGCCTGGTTTTCTCCACACATACCGCTTAGAATTAAGGCCAAAAAGTTCTATCTTGGTCTCATCAGACCAAAGAATCTTATTTCTCACCATCTTGGAGTCCTTCAGGTGTTTTTTTTTTTAGCAAACTCCATGCAGGCTTTCATGTGTCTTGCACTGAGGAGAGGCTTCCATCGGGACACTCTGCCATAAAGCCCCGACTGGTGGAGGACTGCAGTGATGGTTGACTTTCTACAACTTTCTCCCATCTCCCGACTGCATCTCTGGAGCTCAGCCACAGTGATCTTTGGGTTCTTCTTTACCTCTTTCACCAAGGCTCCTCTCCCCCGATAGCTTAGTTTGGCCGGACGGCCATCTCTAGGAAGGGTTCTGGTCGTCCCAAACGTCTTCCATTTAAGGATTATGGAGGCCACTGTGCTCTTAGGAACCTTAAGTGCAGCAGAATTTTTTTGTAACCTTGGCCAGATCTGTGCCTTGCCACAATTATGTCTCTGAGCTCTGCAGGCAGTTCCTTTGACCTAATGATTCTCATTTGCTCTGACATGCACTGTGAGCTGTAAGGTCTTATATAGACAGGTGTGTGGCTTTCCTAATCAAGTCCAATCAGTATAATCAAACACAGCTTGACTCAAATGTAGGTGTAGAACCATCTCAAGGATGATCAGAAGAAATGGACAGCATCTGAGTTAAATATATGAGTGTCACAGCAAAGGGTCTGAATACTTAGGACCATGTCATATGTTAGTTTTTCTTTTTTTAATAAATCTGCAAACATGTCAACAATTATGCATTTTTCTGTCAATATGGGGTGCTGTGTGTACATTAATGAGGAAAAATTTTTTTTTACTTAAATGATTTTATCAAATGGGTGCAATATAACAAAGAGTGAAAAATGTAAGGGGGTCTGAATACTTTCTGTCCTCACTGTATGCTATCTCATATAGAGAAACCAATGAATATCCACTTACTGAGATTTTTTTTACTTTTTTACCAAGACATGTAGCAGACTATATTTTGGTCTAAATTTATGAAGAAATTCGATTTTTAAATTTTTTTTTATTGGTTATGTTGTAAAACAAAAGTAGAAAATATTTTTTCTTTTTAATTTTCTGTCTTTTGTTTATATAATAAAAAAAAAACGAGAAAAAAAAAAAACAAAAAAACGGTGGTGATCAAATACTGCCAAAAGAAAGCGCCATTTGTGTGAAAAAAAATAATATAAATGTAATTTGTGTACAGTGGTACATGACCGCACAATTGCCAGGTAAAATAGCGCAGTGCTGAATAGCAAAAAATGGTCTGGTCATGAAGTGGGTAAAACCTTCTGAAGGTCAAGTGGTTAAAAAGAACCTGTCACCAACCTAAAATAATTGCTGGTAAACGTACCAAACCTTTTAATTTTTCAATGATTTTTCGCTCTCTGTGCAGGCCCAGCTTCTCTTTTATTTATCATCAGTGTGTTACCTACCATATATCCTGTTACTGGGGCTTCTGGGGGAGCCACACGCAGACCTTGGCTAAGGATACCAACCCAGTTAGACAGACGAGATCCATGCCACAGAAGCATCCTTCAGAAACACAAACATTACTATATAATTATTCATCTTTTTCTTTTTTTATTCTATGTCACCACACACACACACACACACACACACACACACACCGCTATACACCAAACATATTAACAAAATTATAAAAAATAAAAAAATTGCAAATGCAGTTATATTTGAATTACTATACACCTTTATGAAACCTACAGAACATAAAACAAAATAAGACTTTTTATACTCTTGGAGTCCACTGAGGGACACAAAAATCTTAATTGGCTTATACTACAACCTATAGAAGGACTGGACACTGGCAAACTGAAAAACTGCTGGCCAGCCGAGGATAACCCCTCCTATTAACAGCATGCCTCAATTTTTTAGCAAAGCAGTACCAGGAGCATGATCATAAAACACTAAGGCTTAATGTACTCGGGACGTTCTGACAACCTCTCCTGAACGATTTAACTTGACAGTAACCCACGTTTAAAAACGTCCATTTTGCCGCGTTTACGGTTTTTTCAAAATAGCCAAAAATTAAAAACGCCTGTAAACGAAACGCGGCTAAACATGAGTTAATGCGTTTAGAAGCGTTTGGCGCTTGAAATTACTCTAAACTCAGCGTGTCCCGAAAATAATTTTCTAGTAAGTACAAATACCCTATTGACCCTTTTCTTCTGTACTTACAAAAGCACTCAGGGCCAGTTCACACCATAGAAATGCAGTCCAGATGCGTTCCAGATGCTTTTCTGCATGTGTGTTTTTGATGCAGTCCAGTGAATTTTTTCCCCCTCTTTTCTTAACTTAAAATAAGAACATGTGTGTTCCAGTGCGTTTTTGATGCTTTTTACAGCATTCCAGTACAGACCACTGCAGGAAAAATGCTGCATGTTTTATTTTTATTTTTTGGAACTGCAAGCACTGATGTGAAATATGCCATTGGAAATCATATAACCTAGTTTTCATGTGTTTTTGATGCAGAAAAAAAAAAACGCACTGGACTGCATGTTGTGTGAACTCACTAGTAAAACAAAGAACTAGGAACTGCCTGCAGCTCAAAGAGCTGCATGGAAGGCTTTACACTCAAAGCTAGCATCAGAACAGCCGCCAGATAGAATTTGTAAAATGTGTGAACAGAAGACTAGGTGACTGCCTTACAAAATCTGTGAAACATTAGCCTGATGGCAGAGAGCCCAAGAGAATGTGCCTTGACAGGACAGAGCCTTTCCCCAAGATCATACCCTTAGATAAAGGCCATACAAATCAAAGAAAGAGGACTGCATTCCTTTTAGTGTTTGACCTTGGTAAGCAAAACCCCAGCTTGTAGCCTCTGAAAACCAATTCCTGCACCCAAGCATTTAAGATGCAGGCTGTCCACAAGCTAACAGACATCCCACTTCGCAATCCAAACACTTTAGGCAAAGTGTGTTTCGCATGTTTACTGACAGAAGACTCATGCAGGAAATGAGATTGCAAACCAACAACCCATCCACACTGTATCTCATATCAAAGGGCATTTGTTCTAAATGCTCTATGACCAAGATATCAAATGCCATGTTAAGTAGATAATTACAAGGCTTACAAGGCTGATGAGCACTTGGGAGGTAAAAAGATCTTGTCAAAAGTTTTTCAGTCTCCATAGGGAAAAACATAACAGGGGGGTACGCACACTAGAAAGGCCTTGGCAGTCCCAGAACTGTGCTGGTAGAGGAAAGAGACTGAGCCTTTAGTTTGAAAGTAGCACATACCTCATTAATAAGAGTCCAGGAGCTTTCTGTTAGCTTGGAAATTATAGCAAAAGACTGCAACTCCTCGGATGCATGTTCATCCAGCAAGAACTGGAGAGACTCAGCATTAGTCAGCAGCTGGAATCTGCAAGCAAATCGGATATAGAATCTGAAGGAGAAAGCAAAAGGAGCATGTTTGTGGCCTCGGTGGTCAGTCAGCAAACATCTGTACTATTTGGCCCAAAAAGTCCTGCGTGACTGCAGTGAAAACCTCTTTGAAAGAGCAAAGGAGGTGGGCACATCCCCAACAAAGCTAGGGAAAAAATGCATAAATCTCTAGAAAGAGAGGGTACAATTCCAGGCTACAGATGTCAGCCACATCACTAGGCCCGCTACAAGTAACACTGAAGCCGTTTTTGGGGTTTGAAGTGGGGGACTCCTGGTACAGAAGGAATGGTCCTCCTGTGTCTAGAATCAGACATGTTGCCACTGCAAGGCAAAAAGGCAACAAAGCTCAGGCTATGAGGCAAGGCCTCAGGTATTTCAAAACCCAACCATTGGTAGCAGGTGTATGGTCAAACAGCCAGAGGTGACAAAGTCACTGTAGGCAGGTAGCAGGAACAGACCAGGGGTCAGAGTTCCACAAAGTTCTTGCAAGCTAAACAGCAGTTAGGCTAAGCTTCCTCTATGCTGAAAGGCAGAAAAGGGCAAATCTTCACCCAGTGGATGACATCAGTGCTCCATCCCTCAAGGTTAACCCTTTCTGCAGTAAGCAGATGGAAAGCAGGAAATTTGAAGGCACTCAGCAAACCAAAACAATAAGGTAGCTCCCAGGGCTCAGCCTGAAGGGCCTACTCACAAAGTAAGGCTTCAAAGACAAGGCAAATGCTGACACAATGTCAGCAGCTCTGGACCCGGAAAGCACTCAAAAGCCATTTTATACCAATACGGGGTCTGTAAAGTGCCACAAGTACCCAAAGGTCACCTCAAGCCTAGCCATGCAACTTCCAGTTTGGCAGGGTCTGGGTATGACACAACCCTCAAGCAGCAATGTGGTAGGAAATCTTATTTTAAATCCAACAATTGAACTAAATGTAAAGAAAAAAAGCTAGTAAAAACATGACTAGACTTTTCCTAGCGGAGCTGAAGAAAAAAAATGTTCATTCTTTTAGGACACTAGCAAAAAACAGGGGCATGCTGGTAGTAGTAGGGGTAATCCTGGGCCAGATTATAGTGTTTTTTTGCTTGCCTGTGTCCAATCATCCTGTAGATGGGTTTATAGCCTAAAATGTGATGACTTCCTTTGTCCCTCAATAGACAAGAAAAAAAATCTGTATTTAAGAGTACAAGACATTTTCCCTTTCACTCAATTTCATCTAAATACAATGTTTTTTATAGGCAATAGCGCCGTTCAATTCTATAAAAACCAGACTGGATTCATATGGTTTGTAGAATATATCTTGTAATACATACCTGTTGGGGAGTTCCGCTCGGAAGTTACTCTCTTCGCCTTCTTTGTTTATCCGAAAAACATTCATCAAGGTCATAGTGTAATCATTATGAGTAGAGGCATGTGTTGTTTTCAAATAGCGCTCAATAAGCTTTTCAGGAATTGAAGATGCAAAAATGTGTGTCAAGTCTGGACTAAAGATTGGTGAGGTTATTCACAAATAAAACAGTTGGGATCTCTAAAACAATACTTTAGGCAAGCAGCTAAATATGCAGCTGAAATACATATGCGTGAACAGTTACCCGACAACAACTTTGTAATTCTGCTTAGTCAGTCTTGTGATTCACGTGCCACTGCAAGACAGCATCTGCAGGTCCCTAACCCTAACCAGTAGAGCAATATAGGCTTGATTATTTGTTAATTGTATAGTAAAATAGCAGCAGCACACTGATGAGGATACTCTTCCCTTTTATCATATCAGCAAGCTTTGTGTTAGACTGGCAGCACTAAAAAGAAAACGCAGCACCTGTTTGGCTCCTAGTTTGAGTACTGCTGAACCAGTGATCCGATTACAAGAGGCCAATATAAAGACAGGTTGGGGTAGCATTATAAAATACAGTTAATCCTTTAATAAACATATATCTTGATTAAATGTGGGTATTTTATATTTGCCTATAGTTCTGTAATAACGTTAAAAGAACTAAATTATTGTGCTACACATTTTTTTTAGTTAATTCATGAAAACATTTATTCAAAAATCCAGCTCATCTGTAACCTCCCCTGGTACATCAGGCTGTATAATGTTTGTCGATGTAGGGAAAGTGAGGAATTCTTGATAAATCTGCATGAGAAATACCTGGAATTCATCTGAGGTTTTCTCCAAATTCTCCAGTGAGCAATGTAACTGCCGATATTGCCTGTCCACCGAGTGCTCATGAGAGCCGAGATCCATACTTGCCAGCTTCACTGCAATCTGAATGTCACCCAAAGCCTGCAGGGGACAGGGAATTTATTTCTTAATGATTGGTTTTATATGAATGTTTAACATGCAGTAAATAACAACTGAATAGAAACTGTTGTAAGAACACTGGTTTAATGGCTGGTTTTGCACAATTCAGAAGTCACCTAGCTGCATCTGAATCTTCTCAAACTTTCTGGCCATCACACTGCTTTGGACTGGCAACACACCATTTCTGATCTTCATAAAGTAGCTAGAACACATGGGCCTGCATTAGGGAACGTTTTAGCTTTATAGTAGGCTATAAAATGAAGTGATCAGATGACAATCAAGCACTTTCTATTACCACGCAGATGAATATAATCCCTCCATGCAACATTTCTTACTCCAGGTGTGGCCACAGGTCTGTTTTATTGACACATCAGGGGTGTATATCCCACCAGTGGCAGAGAGAGTTTGGGTACAGACAGTTCAGTCTTGATATACTGAGCACACCACAGTGTGAAACCACTTAGGACTTAACAGTTCTAACCTAATTCACGGTAGGAGGAAATGAGTGAATACAAGCTTGTGTCTTTCCTCAACAAACACATTTCTGAGCCTGTGTGTAGGTTGAAGATTCAAATTCATACCTGCAACCAATCAAAAAGAGGGGGCTCCGACAGAACACCATCTTGCATGAAACTATGCACTCAGTAAGCTACTCATGCTGCCTCCTACTTATTCAGATCAACACACAACTCGGGTCAAGTACAGGCGGTCCCCGGGTTACGAATAAGATAGGGACTGTAGGTTTGTTCTTACGTCAAAGTTGTTTGTAAGTCGGAACAGTACATTTCTAAGTATAACTCTAGCCTGTGCAATGATGTGGGATGTTCCGGGTGCTTCTGCTCATGCAGTCATGCTATTTGGGGCTCTTGTGGCCATGCAGTACTGCAGCGTGGGATGTGGCTAGCGCTGTAAGATGGTTGCTCGGCGGTATCCGGGACCAGTGTGGAGCGCAAGCGGCCGGCAGTGAGGTCACACCACCTCCGTTTGTAAGTAGGAGTTGTTCGCAACTCGGATGTTTGTAACTCGGGGACTGTTTGTAGCTGCGGCCCACACTGGACCAGATGGAGCTGCGATCCCCTTCTGAACTGACGAAGACATGCGGTCCTATGCATGTGCACTTATTATCCATAGGCTCTACTGAATATGCCAGTAATCTGCAACCTTGCCATTAGATGGCTTTTCTATTAGGTCTAATTTAAGGAAAGCTACACTTGCACAGTACTGTATAGCTTTGCTAGCTCATAAAAGGCGTGGAACACTACATAGCAAATCCTGAAGCTCCTGGACTAGGTCAACCACTGATCTGAGCAAAGTACTAGGGGTACAAGTAGCGTGGGGTTGAGCTGTAAGGCTTAGTTTCTTTATAAGCAGTTATTCTTTCTCAAAGATACTACTGAGGGGGTAAGGAATTTCACTACTATGACACCTGTACAGGGGCGTTAACACTTTCACTGGCATGGCCAGTAATACAGGGAGGGGGGATGGGAGTAACTTTATATAAATACAGGGTGGATGGGAGGGTTAACTTGCCATGACACTGAATGGGGAGAGGGGGGGGGGGGGGGTGGTTAAATTTCACTGCCACTGACCAACTGCCAATGTAGGGTGAGTGTGGTTAAATTTCACTACCACTGACCATCAATGCAGGGGAGGAGTGGGAGTTTAACTTTCACTGCCACTAACCACCAATGTGTGTTAATGTTAATAGTACTTACACCCATGATGGGGACATTATTGTGGCCACTGACATCAATTCAGGGGTGGGGGTTATTGTATTCCAACTTTGTCAGTGTGCATTTTGATACACTGCAAAAAATGTAGAAGGACCGAAATGTTTGGGTGTTGAGGTGAACAAAAATGCACTGCTATTGCGTGGCCCTCTGGAAGTGTTGGGGGCTGCGCTTGAGGCCCTCTATAATGTTCCAGTTGACCACCGCTGACCTAAGCAGCTGTAATAAAGAAAGTTGCAACTCTTACCTCTAGAAGGCGCACTTTCAAAGCCAGCTCCTCTATTGTCCTAATTAACGGGGGTGTCCTTAGTCTAAATTTTAAGAGAACACAAGTTATAGTTAAAAATGTATAAAACAGCTACCGATTTCTGTAAAATTAAATAAATATATATGTACCCAAAATCATGGGGAATTCTGGTGTAAAATTCATTGCAGGCTTCAAGAAGATGTTTGCCCAACTTTTGTAGTTTAATACAGTCCTCAATACGTTGCAGTGAGTTGTAACCTGCACGGATCTGCTCCACTGTGAGCTTTCCTGGAGAAGATAGAAGTTATCCATTTTGAGTATACCATTAAAGTGAGTGTAAATTATGTACTTTTTTATTTATATTACAGTGGTCAGAAGCAATTGTCTTACCCAGAGGTGCCTTCTTTGTATCATACTTCATCTCCAGAACAGTCTCTTCCATGTTCTGCATGTTACAAATCAGTTGGATCAAGGCCTGAACCGAGGTTTCCAACTTGGACTCAGGTTTGGGAATGTCGGATGGTTTGTCCACTTCTACAAGATTTTTCTCTTCCTGTGGGCAATCCAAACATTATGAGTCATTTGTAACCAGTTTAGAATTGTGTTTTGTCACACAGAAAACTTCATAACATATTCATGAGCATGTACCTCTGTAGTTGTGTTATAGTCCAAATGTAACATGTCATATTTACCAGCAACCTTTTCAAAATTTCCACGCTCAGACCAAACATTCTTGGTCTTATCAAAAAACCTGATTAAGAAAAAAAAAAGCATAATTAAAAAAATGTGACTGCAGATTCATTATCACAAAAAGTTAAAGAGGAACTCTGGCCAACCTCCCCACTCCCCCCCGCTTACCTGAAGGTGGTATCTTCTCATTTCAGATACTCACCCATCCAGTGGATACAGCGTCGACCCACTGAGATCATCTCATGCCCAGCCACAGCTCCGTCCCACACCACAATGTCCTGCATGAGGAGAACGTGCATGGGAAGGCAGGGCAGACTTTCAAAAAGAAAATTCCGCCATAGGAAGGAAGGGGTCTAATAAATGTGGTTGGACTACCAAGTCAGTCTAATAGACAGTCTAATAGACAGAGGATCTAATAAGAAGTATGGATCACCCCTCACCCCATCCCAAAAATATGAGCAAAGAATATTGGGAGGAGAGAGACCCCAGGGATTTTGCGGGTGGGGGGGAAAACGGGGAGTAGGAATGTATACAATAGTAAGAGGGATCAGGGTATGTAAAAAATATATACTTTATTCAAAATTGCACAAAAATAGAAAATTTAAAAAGCAAAGACGTATCACATACAGTAACTGCACCATATCATATTCATGAAAATTCTAATAGTAAAGAACACATGCATATAAGATACATATGGAAAAATCCAACAGGTTTCGGAATATTGTGGATGTTAATTCCTTCTTCAGGGATTTCCTGTGCAGTTGTGTTATGGAGTAAAAACATACTAAGCCAAGTGTAGGAAGGAAGGGGGGTGGAGAGGCGGGATCTTCCTCAGGAGGGTGAAGGTCAGTTTTAAAGTAGTGTCTGTGCTTGTACAGGACCCCCCTTCCCCTATGCACACATAGGCATTTAGAGGCGGAAAAAAACCCCCCAATGTTAGCACATTCAAGAGAAAACACTTGGGTTTTCATTTTAATGGCGAAAAAAAAAAAAAAGAATATTCTGGCCAATTAAATTAATAAATTCCCAAATGCTTGACACACTTAAATGAGCCTAAACACGTTTGCTTTTCTCCTGCCAGGAGAAAGGTATTTAGAAGAGCTGGGCAAACACCAAGTGTGCATGAGGCTTAAAGGAGGCATCAGACTGAAAGCTTCCATTAAGAATTAAACTTGGTCAAACACTAGTAGAATTTAACTTTTTTTTCCCTCTCCCTTTTGATGCCTCCGCAAACATTTGCAGATCTCCTTTACACCCCCCCCCCCTTATACCACATATTAACCACTTGCTTACTGGGCACTTATACTCCCTTCCTGCCCAAGCCAATTTTCAGCTTTCCGCGCTCTCACGCTTTGAATGACAAAGTTTTATAATTTTTTCACACAAATAGAGCTTTCTTTTGGTGGTATGTAATCACCACTAGGTTTTTTTTTATTTTTTGCTAAACAAAAAAAAAACAAAAAAAAAACCAAAAAAAAGTTTTTTCATATTTTGTAAAAATTTTTTGCAAACAGGTAATTTTTCTCCTTCACTGATGAGTCAGCACTGGCATCAAGTGGACCGATGTCCCTCTAGCAGAAGTCGGTTAATGGCTTTCTTTTCTACACACTAATAGCGTGAAAAAAAAAAAGGCCAGAAACCAGCTTCTGTTTACTCCTGTGTAAAGGGCCCCATGTGATTGACCCAAGTCCCAAGGGGCGCGCAAGCTGCATAAGAATAGCAGGGGGAGGGGGGTTGTCCATGTACGCCCTCCTGACATTTTAAGCCTGCGCTGTTGCCGTCTTTCGGCGATAGCGCAGGCGCAAAAGGCTAAGGTGTTGGCTATCAATGGCAAAGAGCAACCTTCATTGGCTATTGCACTGCATTGTTTTCTTTGGTTCTCATCTCCCTGTGCATACCTAAGTAACAATTTTGATTCATCCTCACTAATATATGCAGACACTGATCCCTGATGGGATGTGTCTTTTATAGCCACACTATTTGTACTATCTCAATGTGCCTTTAATTGCTGTTTATTTCTTTTTATTGTAAAACTTGGGGAAAAAAAACAAACAATAAAACTCTTTGTAAAACAAACATTTTGGTTTTAAAGCGGAGTTCCACCCAAAAGTGGAAGCTCTGCTTCACTGTCCCCCCACATTTGGCACCTTTCGGGGGGGAACGGGTGCCTGTATTTGACAGGTACCCTGTCCCCACTTTCGTCAGACCTCACTGCAGCGAAGTACGTCAGAAGTTCAGCCCCCTCCTCCTCCTCCTCCCCCACCTCCGGGCCATTCAGAAAGCATGCGCAGGAGGGACCGGCTGTGAGGCCAAAAGACTTAACTGCCGGGTTCCCTTACTACGAATGTAGGCGGCAGCACCCGACAGCCAATGATAACATCGGCTGGTGTGCCGACATCGCTGGATTCCAGGACAGGTAAGTAATATCCTAATATTAAAAAGGCAGCAGCTACAGTATGTGTAGCTGCTGACTTAGATTTCCCCCACGGAAAAATTTACGATCTTCTTGTTAGTGGGGTCAATCTGATGTTCATTTTCGACCATAGTAATGAGAAAATTCTCAGCAGCAAGATGGAAAGATTTTTGACGTCCATTCACTCCAAAATTACAGTAATTATGAATGACATTCGACATGTCACTGAATGTGCTGATGAGAATTTCCATACGAATGTTCAAATGTCTGTTAGTGTATGGCCAGCTTAGGCCCCTTTCACACTACTGCGACTTCAAAGTCGCACGATTTTGCCATGATTTCAGGGAATGCATGTGTAAACTTGACGCTACCATTATACAACCATATGAAGAAGCTGTTCCTCACATCAGGTGTTTCGGTAGCAATCCATAGCAATGAAATAGAAGAAAGCCAAGTCTCTTAGTTCCATTGTCAGTTCTAGTGGCTATGACTCTGGAAACCAGAGATGGGTTTTCGAAAGTGTACAGATTGTGACATGTAACAAGAGGACAGTCCTAAAACATTCTGACATAGGCAGTCATAACATCCACTGGAAGGGGGAAGAGGGTTTTACTACATGGGTTAGCTGCATGCACAGACCGAGGGGCCGCTCTGGCTACAGGAAATTGGACAATTCCAAAGGGCTAATTTCCAGAAATAACACACAATGCATACATATTACAGAAAAGAATAGAGGATCAAATAAACTTACTTCTTCTGAAAAACGTCTTTGGCCTTTTGAAGGTCTCCTCCACATGAAACCAAAGAATTTTGACCCACCTTTCCCACTGGCAAAGAATACACATTGGTGGGTATTTGGTTAAAAGCAGCTTTATAAAATCTAAATGAAACCTTACGAAGACTCACCTCGTCCCCAGCGCATCCAGACAGAGAAATTTTTAACACTGTCATCTTCAAGCAGCTGGATCAGGTAGTACTTATTGTTATTAAATTGCAGGTTAGTCTACAAAAACATAAGATTTGTTAATGGACTTTCACAATGACATTCACAAAAATTACCAATTTACATCTTATTCCAGAAGCGTTTGGTTTAATTCACACCAATTTTAAACTTTTAATGACAATTAAGCCATATGCATTTTATAGGTGTTAAAATATGCATTTTTAAGGATTCCACATAAAACCACGGACCAAAAAAGTTGCATGTCCTAATGTATATTAGAACTACGAATGCTGATTGTTACTGCAGGTGATTTATTGGCTCTAAGAGGAGTTAGGTTGGCATTACACAACAGTGCTACTTGAAATAAAATTTACTGTAATGAACAGAAAGGTGTACAGGAAAGAACTTAAAAGGTGCATGACTTTAATTGACCTTTTAAGACTGCACACAAGTTTCAATAAGGGCCTTGATCAAAAAGGAATTAAGAAAAAAAAAAGCAATGCATTATTTACACCATTACCATTACTATTATTGCTCTGTGCAATACAACAGCTGTTGCATGGTGCTCATTGTGTTAAAGAGTTATATTCAAAGATTATAAATAGCATTCATACAAATCTCTTATACATACTGTACATTTTATTCCTGTCCAAAAACTGAAATTTGTCATTTTAAACACATGAAGCCACAAGATACTTGCAATAGTTGGTGATGGAGGAATAATGAAACATACTCAATGCATATTAATTACTTTAATAACACTTAAAGAACAATTCCAGGTAAATATATTAACAATTTACCAATGTATTTCTTTAAAAGGTCATGAAATCAACACATTCTGCTATTGAAACTCTGAAATCTAGGTTGCTGCATACTAGAAAGAAGTTAGCACTGAACTTCACTCTCTCTTCTATTTGTCCTCACGACAACTGAGATTGGGACAGAAAGTAAATCAAATTGGGGCAAATTGCAAAAGATAGGACAAACCCCCAAAAAAGTCTTCAAATATATTAATAGTAAAAAGTTCAGGTCTAAGCATGTAGGCCCTTTACAAAATATTCTAGAGTGGATGACGGGACAAAAAGAAGGCAAATGTACTAAATACTTTCTTCAGCTCTGTGTATACAAAGGAGTATGGGGGAGCTCATGTCCATAATGGGGGTGGTAGTGACACAGCCCCAAATGATCCACAATGGCTCAAAAGTGATATGGTCCAGAAATATTTAGACAGAATAAAGGTGGATAAAGCACCTGGACCTGATGGCATTCACCCACGGATCCTAAAAGAATTGAGCTCTGTCAATTCAAAGCCATTCTTTCTAATATTTAGGGACTCGTTAATGACTGGAATGGTACCACTGGATTGGTGCAGGGCCAATGTGGCACCTATATTTAAAAAGGGATCAAAGTCTTTACCTAGTAACTATAGACCCGTTAGTTTAACTTCTATTAGTCGGAAAGATACTGGAGAGTTTAATAAAAGACCACATAGACGAGTTCTTGCTGGAAAAAAATATTTTAAGCAACAGACAGCATGGATTCATGAAAGACAGAAGTTGTCAAACAAACCTGATTTCTTTTTATGAGGAGGCAAGTAAAACCTTGGACAGAGGGGTGGCTGTGGGCGTAATATACTTGGATTTTGCAAAAGTGTTTGACACAGTTCCCTACACACGGCTTATGTGTAAGGTAAAGTCTATAGGCCTGGAAAGATCAATTTGTAAATGGATAGAAAACGGTCTAAAAACCCGAAAGGTTCAGTGCTGGGACCTTTACTTTTTAATATCTTTTTAAATGATATAGGGTCTGGGATTAAAAGTACCATTTCTGTCTTTGCAGATGACACTAAGCTATGCAGTGTAATAACGTCCTTACAGGATGTCTCCAATTTACAAGCTGACCTCAATGCACTGTTTCATTGGGCAACTAAGTGGCAAATGAGGTTTAATGTTGATAAATGTAAAGTTATGCACTTGGGGGCTAAGAATATGCATGCATCATACATACTAGGGGGAGTAAAACTGGGAGTATCAATGGTGGAGAAGGATGTGCGGGTTTTGGTAGATCATAAGCTCAATAATAGCATGCAATGCCAAGCTGCGGGAGAGAGAGAGAGACATCACAGAGGACACTCTTTACGTCTAGAGGAAAAAAGATTTCATCTCCAAATATGGAAATGTTTCTTCACAGTAAGAGCTGTGAAAATGTGGAATAGACTCCCTCCAGGGGTGGTTCTGGCCAGCTCAGTAGATTGCTTTAAAAAAGACCTAGATTTTTTTCTAAATGTAAAGAATATAACTGGGTACGAACATTTATAGGTAAAATTGATCCAGGGAAAATCCGATTGCCTCTCCGGGGATTAGGAAGGAATTTTTTCCCCTGCTGTAGCAAATTGAAGCATGCTTTCCTGGTGTTTTTTTTGCCTTCCTCTGAATGTCAACTGTGGGTGAAGGATTGTGTATATGGGATTGTATTTTTATTTTTTTGGTTATACTAGATGGACTTTTTTCAACCTAACTATGTAAAACCTTACAGCTGTCACAGGACCAGGATATGAGGCAAAATCCTTCAGGACAATTGTTCTGATAGCAACTGTTTGAAAAGGACTTTTCCTTCACTTTACAGATTCCCTTTCACTCCCTGATACATCTCCAGATTAGGAAGCATTTTTTCAAACACAAGTCTGCATAAGACTTAAAAGGGGTATTAAACCCAAAACCATAAATGTAACATATAGCAGCTTACCAACCATTACATATGGTGGCTGCAATTTATTTATTTTTTTACCCCCCCCCCCCCCCCTCTGTTTTACCCTGGTGATCTGGCCAGTAACACACCTGCTGTATTAAGAGTGCCTCCACTCTGGATGAAGGAGCACAGAAGGCACATTTGGAGAGCAGCATTGTCAGTATGGGGGGGGGTGAGAGTGTTTGATGCACTAGCAGATTTACATACAGTAACAAAGTAACAAATTGAAGCCAAACTTTATATGTTTTATAAACAGTTAGAGCAACAGTTTTTTTTCCTTTTGGGATAAAAGTTTTACATGAATAAAAAAAGCAGATCATTATAGGCATCTTGTCAGTGCTAAGTAGTCTCTTCCCTGTAACTGATAACATTCTGCTGGAGAGCTTGTGCTGGGGAATGTGTTCTTTTGTAAAACAAACTTATTGGCTGGAAAGATTACAAAAGAAATCTAAAGCAACCATCACATCTAAGAATTAGTAGGCTGCAATATAATAAAATGTTTTGGGTTTAATACCACTTTAAGGCATACGATCGGCAAAATGTTTTATTTTTTTTAAAGAAATCTCATCTATGGAGACGAAGACAGAATTTAACATTACAGCAAAATCTTTTTAAAGCTACTCTATCTAGTAATCTAAAATCACATTGTCCCAAAATATGTTCTGTAAAAGACAATAAAAGTAACCTCTCCCACGGCTCACTCTGCCAAACGCCACTCCGTTGAGCAGGAAGCCTCCTCTGAAGTTTCTTCAAAAACTGTCAGAGTCTAACTATTGGACCTCACTGTGCTCAGTGGTTCTTCCTGGCAACCCCTATGCCACTACAGAGTCCTATAGTGAAACAGAGGTCAGTGGGAAAACCCTCTGAATGCAGCAGGGGACCAGGAGTTCAACTCTCCCAGAAGTTTCAGTCATCAGAGCAACGTTTGGCAGTATGGGCGGAGACATATTCTAAGATTTGATTTTTTTTTTTTTTATCACAGAGTTCCTCTACCAGGTTACAGAAAGCAAAACCCGTTAGAGGTTTCAACCCGTCCTGATGCTATTTAAAACTAAAAGGTTTTTGGTTGAAGCAGGTAAATTATAGCATAATTATTTATGAACAGTTATACAGCCACTGTACTGTCATAAGGTACACAAGGGCTTGGAAAACTACATCTATGCTACTTATTTTGCAAACATGGTAGCTAAGATTATGGGCAACTATTCTTCTCGTAAAACACGCCAATAACTTTTTCAAAGGGCTACTTTAACTAAAATACATACTGTATATAAGTGTACATATTACATGCCAGAAAGGGAATTAGAAGGTGCACATACTGTACCTATAATGAATTCTTTTTTAAAGATCCTAATGAATTCCTCTGACTTTATCATGAAAACTGAATTGGTGTATGGAAAGTAAGCTAACAGCAAATATTTTGTTGCAAATAACCAATCGGAACCTTGTTTTCTGTTCTGATCTAGACTACAGGCATGACAGTTGGAAGCTGATTGCTCATAGCAATCAACAAGAAATTTTTATACAGCACACACTTCATACTTCAGGCCCAATGCTAATAAGCCAAGGTAACACACATGAACACCGTGTTCAAGGATATAAAGATGCTTCCTGCTAAGTTCAAGTGTCAGTTGCTTATGATCATTATGCTGTCTCTAAAACAACAAACATTTTAAACATTAAATCCTGTTTCCAATGCCTGAATAGTTATGGTAAAAATATTAATACATACACTAGATAAAATTTAAATAACATTTTTTAAAGATTAAAATGTAGAGGGCCATATTAGTGGGTGAACACTATCAGGATTATTATACTATTAATACAAATACACTTTTCACCTACAGGACCATTTGCTGGGAAAATTGGGAAATTGCAGCAAACACTAAAATTACATGGTTGTCTATAAGACCCATAGATATGAATAATTAAAATACAGGAAGTTTTAAAACGGAATCATGAATTATGTGCTTACGTAATGTTCATCATTTCCTAATACAAAAGGTCAATTCAAACAACGAATATTGATTATTCCTTAAATATTGCATGCAATAATAAAAAAAGCGTGAATTCATCAAGATAAAACATAAAATTTGTGTTAAATACCAAAAACAAATTTAGATAAATCTTTAAAGTCAATCAAAAAAACGCACACATACATTATTTATCTCATTATTTAGGCAGTAAATATTTTAGGAATTGACAAAATAACATTGAGTTGGCCAGTAAGAAAACAATGCATGAGTGTGAAATATGCCCTTAGCTCAGGATGGTAAATAATGTGTAACATTGCAGTAGAGGAAAATTGAAGGCACACGAACAATGTTTTCATAGTTTCACAACATTTCTGTGCACATTCATTCACAAATCAATCTTCCTCAGGTGCAATGTTAGCCTGTGAAAAAAATAATGGTGATAAACGGAAAAAAAACAATAAATTTATGTGCCAAATATCGCAAAACATACAATTTTTAGCACATTCATGAAAACAGGCATGTTTTCTAATAAACTCTCTACTTTTGAGATACATACCGCTCAAGTTATTTAATGAGTAGGAGATGCCCAGTGTTTACACATGAATACACCCACTAAAGCAAAAGAAATCTTGTCCATCTCCAGTGATATCAGACCTGCTGTTTGGTAGGTCTATTTTACAGTGACAAACTGCTCTCATCTATGCAGGGAGCAATAACTCCCTGGCAATAAGGGTTCTCAAACAGGAAATTCATATGATCAATAAAGAGCCCTTCCAATGCTCTTATGTGTTTAATAATGCCTGGGAAATAATCCCTGCCCTGTAGAGTATTTACTTAAAATAAAAAATAAATTTTAATACTCCCGACATACTTGTCTATTTGATAAAGTGTATTTACCAATAAAAGATTCTATAAAGCAATCTTAACAGGTTTAACAACCCATTTACATTATATGAATAAAATAAAAATATATTAAATAAGTAATGTCAGGGGACAAGGATATAGTCTATGCAATGCACATTATTTAACTGGAAAATCTTCATAAAGAAGAACTGCTGTTATCATCTACGCCACCTGCTCCCTGCATTTCACTGAGTGACACCCTCAAAATGCTGCTGTGGGAAGATTGCATATGCTGCAGCATCAGATATTCACGGTTGGCATTGACAGTTTCTCCCCGTGATATCATTGCCCCACACAGAGTACAGACAGTAGCAAAAAAACAGTAACAGACGTCAAGCACTGAGTGCAAAAGTGGTAATCCTGGTTCCTGAGGGAGTGTTCGGGAGGTGGAGGCCACTGGATAGTGGCAATGGGAGGTAGCTGGTGCGGAAGGTGCAGTTATTGTGCCTGTAGTGCCGGTCGCTGCCCACTCCCTTTGGTGATGCTTGGCCAGGTGGTTGCGCATGGCCGTGGTTCCCAGTCTTCCTGGAGTGGACCCCCGTTTCACCTCTCTAGTGCACAGGTTACAAAAGGCACTTGTGGCATTTCTTATGCCAATACTGGGGTCTTTTAGGTGAAAGAAATCCCAAACTGTAGACTTCCTTTGGGAGTAAGAAGTATGCACTTCTGCATTATCAATTTCCAGAAAACTGTGGGTGGGTACTTCATTTGGATAATCAGGGGATTGTCTTAGGTCAACAGTTTCATTTTCAAATGTCTCAGGTGGAGGAAGATCTAAAACTTGAACCTGAAGATTAGGTTGAGCATTATAATCAGGCATGGCGTGCCTAGAATGGTACTGCAGGGAAGGTTGATGGAAATGCTCTTGTAGTTGGTATTGGTATTCTTCACCATGGCGGTGATGTTCATAGTGTCTGGTTATCCCTTCCTGTTGGTGATCACACAACCAAATTAACACTCACTGTTCACCATGCAATGTGCCATGCATATCAAACTAGAAGTCCCTAAGTAAGCTTCTCTGAGCCTTTTAATGTGACTCCAGGATGACATCTAAAAACTGAGAGCTACCTCACTGGGGTTGGATTTGCCACCTTCAGGCACCAACATTGTAAATCTAGTCATAAAATGGTCATCTGAAAATGATTACATCTTTTTTAATCAAACCCTTTTTATTATTTTATATGAAAAGGACATTCACACAATACAGACAAAACCACAAAAATAGAAATCATACCAAACCAAACCCCCCCATAAAAAAAAAAAAAAATTTAAACCCCAAACTCCTTCCCTTCAACAAGCCCCACCAACCCGCCCCCCCCCCCCCCCCACCCCACTCGGAGTATATATGACACACAAAAAAAAAAGGCACAACAATATCCAGCATTACAAAGTACAGATTGGTTGACATGATACCCAAGTCATAGATTGAAGCCATCTAGACCAGATAACATCAAAACTTATTCAGGGAGTTCCTGAGTTCCAAACTTATTCAGGGAGTTTTTGTATTCAACCCTTATTTTCATATTTTCAGGTGATCTCCCTATTGCCATTTATGGCCCCTTTGCTATTTTTGCTTTATGTAAAATGAGCAACAAAAAGAAGCTTACAGCTATTCTTAACAAAATGAGAACATACTTTAGAATAGGTACGAAAAATGGCTCTCAAATAATATTAAAAAAAGTATGTTATCAGAAAGTTTCCATAAAAAATAAAAAAATAATGTATATAATTATATCCAAAATTTCCTTTTTGGGGTATTACTGTATCCTTAACTGCTTTATCAATGCGTTTTCATACTTGCCTTTCCCATTTCCCCACTGCTTCTTTGTTCAGGCACTGTAGCCAGTCACTAAAGACCAGCACTGTCAAGTGGGAAGGAGGGGTGTGAGTTACAAGCTTCCCTTTACCTGGAAGTACCAGGAACAGCTGAACACAACAAAAAGCTTTTTAAAAGAAAAGGTTATCCTTTTCATTTTATTTGTAAAATATCTTTGATCATACTTTGGATCAGAAACAGTGTTGGGATAAATGGCAATAGAAAAAAAAATTAAACACTAAAGCTACCAATATTATTCTTCAGTAGAGATGAGCTTCGAGTTCGAGTCAAACTCATGTTCGACTCGAACATTGGCTGTTCGCAAGTTCGCCGAACAGCGGACAATTTGGGGTGTTCGTGGCAAATTCGAATGCCGCGGAACACCCTTTAAAAGTCTATGGGAGAAATCAAAAGTGCTAATTTTAAAGGCTTATATGCAAGTTATTGTCATAAAAAGTGTTTGGGGACCTGGGTCCTGCCCCAGGGGACATGGATCAATGCAAAAAAAAGTTTTAAAAAGGGCCGTTTTTTCAAGAGCAGTGATTTTAATAATACTTAAAGTCAAACAATAAAAGTGTAATATCCCTTTAAATTTCGTAGCTGGGGGGTGTCTATAGTATGCCTGTAAAGGGGCGCATGTTTCCTGTGTTTAGAACAGTCTGACAGCAAAATGACATTTCGAAGGAAAAAACCCATTTAAAACTACTCGCGGCTATTGCATTGCCGGCCCGACAATACACATAGAAGTTCATTGATAAAAACGGCATGGGAATTCCCCACAGGGGAACCCCGAACCAAAATTTAAAAAAAAAGACGTGGGGGTCCCCCTAAATTCCATACCAGACCCTTCAGGTCTGGTATGGATTTTAAGGGGAACCCCGGCCAAAAAAAACAAAAAAACTGCGTGGGGTCCCCCCAAAACACCTTGTCCCCATGTTGATGAGGACAAGGGCCTCATCCCCACAACCCTGGCCGGTGGTTGTGGGGGTCTGCGGGCGGGGGGCTTATCAGAATCTGGAAGCCCCTTTAACAAGGGGACCCCCAGATCCCGCCCCCCCTGTGTGAAATGGTAAGGGGGTACTTACCCCTACCATTTCACAAAAAAACTGTCAAAAATGTTAAAAATGACAAGAGACAGTTTTTGACAATTCCTTTATTTAAATGCTTCTTCTTTCTTCTATCTTCCTTCATCTTCTTCTGGTTCTTCCTCCGGCGTTCTCGTCCAGCATCTCCTCCGCGGAGTCTTCTATCTTCTTCTCCTCAGGCCGCTCCGCACCCATGGCATGGGGGGAGGCTCCCGCTCTTCTCTTCATCTTCTTCTCTTCTTCATTTTCTTCTCCGGGCCGCTCCGCATCCATGCTGGCATGGAGGGAGGCTCCCGCTGTGTGACGGCGTCTCCTCGTCTGACGGTTCTTAAATAACGGGGGGCGGGGGCCACCCGGTGACCCCGCCCCCCTCTGACGCACGGGACATGACGGGACTTCCCTGTGGCATTCCCCGTAACGTCACAGGGAAGTCCCGTCAAGTCACCGTGCGTCAGAGGGGGGCGGGGTCACCGGGTGGCCCCGCCCCCCGTTATTTAAGAACCGTCAGACGAGGAGACGCCGTCACACAGCAGGAGCCTATCTCCATGCCAGCATGGATGCGGAGCGGCCGGAGAAGAAAATGAAGAAGAGAAGAAGAAGAAGATGAAGAGAAGAGCGGGAGTCTCCCCCCATGCCATGGGTGCGGAGCGGCCCGAGGAGAAGAAGATAGAAGACGCAGCGGAGGAGATGCTGGACGAGAATGCCGGAGGAAGAACCAGAAGAGCCAGAAGAAGAAGATGAAGGAAGAAAGAAGAAGCATTTAAATAAAGGAATTGTCAAAAACTGTCTCTTGTCATTTTTAACAGTTTTTTAGTGAAATGGTAGGGGTAAGTACCCCCTTACCATTTCACACAGGGGGGAGGGCCGGGATCTGGGGGTCCCCTTCTTAAAGGAGGCTTCCAGATTCCGATAAGCCCCCTGCTCGCAGACCCCCACAACCACCGGCCAGGGTTGTGGGGATGAGGCCCTTGTCCTCATCAACATGGGGACAAGGTGTTTTGGGGGGCTACCCCAAAGCACCCTCCTAATGTTGAGGGCATGTGGCCTGGTACGGTTCAGGAGGGGGGGGCGCTCCCCCCCCCCTCTTCTCCTGCGGCCTGCCAGGTTGCGTGCTCGAATAAGGGTCTGGTATGGAGTTTTGGGGGGACCCCATGCCGTTTTTTTTTTTTTTGGCGCGTGGTTCCCCCTAAAATCCGTATCAGACCTGAAGGGTCTGGTATGGAATTTAGGGGGACCCCCACGTCATTTTTTTTTTTAATTTTGGTTCGGGGTTCCCCTGTGGGGAATTCCCATGCCGTTTTTATCAATGAACTTCTATGTGTATTGTCGCACCGGCAATTCATTAATAGCCGCGAGTAGTTTTAAATGGGTTTTTTCCTTCGAAATGTCATTTTGCTGTCAGACTGTTCTAAACACGGGAAACATGCGCCCCTTTACAGGCATACTATAGACACCCCCCAGCTACGAAATTTAAAGGGATATTACACTTTTATTGTTTGACTTTAAGCATTAATAAAATCACTGCTCCTGAAAAAACGGCCGTTTTTAAAACTTTTTTTTGCATTGATCCATGTCCCCTGGGGCAGGACCCAGGTCCCCAAACACCTTTTATGACAATAACTTGCATATAAGCCTTTAAAATTAGCACTTTTGATTGTTCATGTTCGTGTCCCATAGACTTTAACGGTGTTCGCGTGTTCGAACGAACTTTTTTCCTGTTCGCATGTTCTGGTGCGAACCGAACAGGGGGGTATTTGGCTCATCCCTATTCTTCAGTAACATGGGTTTTTTGATATGTGATATTAACACATTGTCATTCTTGTGAGTTGTGTTAGGCAGGCCATTCAAACGAATAATCCGGCCCTCCAGCGTTATTGATCCGGCCCGCGGACTGCCCCTTTAAAATTGCAGCACTGCCCCTGCCCTCTGCTCCCTCCATCACACAGGACGGGAAACATGACAGGCCGGGCAAAGGACCTTCTGTGCTAAGAAGCAGGTGATTGGTTACTAGGCATCAGAGCGGTCCCAGGAACCAATCACCTGCCCCTCACTTCCAAAGTCCCGCCCTCCGTCCGGACCTACCATGCCTCATGTCCTGCGTGATACAGGTAAGTGTAAGGGCGGGGGGGGGAGTCTGTGCTATGGTGGGGATCTGTGCTATGGTGGGGATCTGTGACACACGGGGGGACTCTGTGCTATGGTGGGGATCTGTGACACACGGGGGGACTCTGTGCTATGATGGGGATCTGTGATGTGGGGGACTCTGTGCTATGGTGGGGATCTGTGATGTGGGGGACTCTGTGCTATGGTGGGGATCTGTGATGTGGGGGACTCTGTGCTATGGTGGGGATCTGTGATGTGGGGGACTCTGTGCTATGGTGGGGATCTGTGATGTGGGGGACTCTGTGCTATGGTGGGGATCTGTGATGTGGGGGACTCTGTGCTATGGTGGGGATCTGTGATGTGGGGGACTCTGTGCTATGGTGGGGATCTGTGATGTGGGGGACTCTGTGCTATGGTGGGGATCTGTGATGTGGGGGACTCTGTGCTATGGTGGGGATCTGTGATGTGGGGGACTCTGTGCTATGGTGGGGATCTGTGATGTGGGGGACTCTGTGCTATGGTGGGGATCTGTGATGTGGGGGACTGATGTGGGGGACTCTGTGCTATGGTGGGGGACTGATGTGGGGGACTCTGTGCTATGGTGGGGATCTGTGATGTGGGGGACTGATGTGGGGGACTCTGTGCTATGGTGGGGGACTCTGTGCTATGGTGGGGGACTGATGTGGGGGACTCTGTGCTATGGTGGGGGACTGATGTGGGGGACTCTGTGCTATGGTGGGGGACTGATGTGGGGGACTCTGTGCTATGGTGGGGGACTGATGTGGGGGACTCTGTGCTATGGTGGGGATCTGTGATGTGGGGGACTCTGTGCTATGGTGGGGGACTGATGTGGGGGACTCTGTGCTATGGTGGGGATCTGTGATGTGGGGGACTCTGTGCTATGGTGGGACACTGATGTGGGGGACTCTGTGCTATGGTGGGGGACTCTGTGCTATGGTGTGGGACTGATGTGGGGGACTCTGTGCTATGGTGGGGATCTGTGATGTGGGGGACTGATGTGGGGGACTCTGTGCTATGGTGGGGATCTGTGATGTGGGGGACTGATGTGGGGGACTCTGTGCTATGGTGGGGGACTGATGTGGGAGACTCTGTGCTATGGTGGGGATCTGTGATGTGGGGGACTGATGTGGGGGACTCTGTGCTATGGTGGGGGACTGATGTGGGAGACTCTGTGCTATGGTGGGGATCTGTGATGTGGGGGACTGATGTGGGGGACTCTGTGCTATGGTGGGGGACTGATATGGGGGGATCTGTGATGGGGGAAGTATGTGATTGGGAGTGGTTCTGTAATGAGGGGAGTCTGTGAAATACTGATAAGTTTATATTGATTACAATTGTTCTTTATTTATTTTTTTTGCACTACAAATAAGATGTGTGCATAGGAATTAGTTCATATTTTTTTTTAAACTATAGTGCGGCCCCCCAACAATCTGAGGGACCGTGAACTGGCCCCCTGTCTAAAAAGTTTGAGGACCCTTGCTTTACAGCATATTTACACACACAAACTAACTGAAAGAGTCAAAAGGAGTGATGTCCTTCCTGTTCTGCTCAGGCAAGAGTGTTGGGAGTTTCAATGAGAAAATGGTCTGGAAGCAAACATACAGTATGTGTACACTCAGAGAAGACCAGGTATTCCTTTCTTTCAGAAGAACACTGTTTAGAGGATATATAATATTGCAATTATAAAACTACTGTAAAAGAATTTACCCTGTAAAGTCTAAACTGATCTTTATTGCACACTGATGTGGAACTCAAAATGTACAACTTAGGCCTCTTGCACATGATACTCCGGTTTGAGCATCTACTTTTTCAGACTTTGTTTTTTGTATGTATTTGTGCGTATTTCCATGTATTCTCGCGTTCTTGTCGTGCATAATATTTAAATGGGCATTTGCGTGTAATTGTGCACACAAGGCGTAAATTAACGACCAAAAAAGCTGATTTTTTTATTTGTTTTTACTGAAGAATGCACGGCACTAGTTTACGCACCTGTGTGCATAGGCACATTACAATTAATGGGCTGTATTTTAGCTCAGTAAAAAGAAAAGCTGTACTGAGCTTTTTCAAGCTGCAGTGAGCAGGACTGAAATAACACATTGTATCATCTCCTTAAACAGATTTCAATTTTTTTTTGTTTAAACTAGGCCATGAAGCAACCTACAATTACAAAAAACACAAAGTACTACTACTACAAAGATGAATAAATAAAATGTTTCCTTATTATGCCTGGTGACTCTCTTTGTATGCTATAGAATAGTAACAGTAGCTTCCATTTAACTCAGAAAATGAACCACACACACCCCCAGTCATCTGCCCTGCTCCAGCCATAGCGGAGATGGGCTCTGAATATATGCAGACTGATAGCTGCCCTTTCTTCTGCTAGGATACGGTAGAAAACAATTAGAAAGTTCTGTGATATGCTTGATTGTGAAACAAGAGCATACTCATCTAACCCTAAGACATCACATTACATGGTGGTGCTCCAAACAGAATACAGAAGTCCTGAACTAGATTTCCAGTTACCACAAAAAGGTATCCTGACAGTGTCAGGATTAAAGAATAAACATATCAAATAATCTTTAAAAGGGACATAAATTACTAAAAACCCAGTAAACCCAGTAAATACAAATAAGAAAAAGCAAAAATTATAAAACTGTAAGAGGTAGTGTACAATTTCTATTTGATAAAATTGAATGCAGAATGCATAATGCATATCAGACATCATTAATTGACCGCTGATAATACTTACAGCAGCAAGAAAGCTGGGAACCAAAAAAAAATGCGATGTACTGCCATTTCATAACATGTCAAGGATTAGTTCAACATGATTAGTCAACAGCTGAAGCTGCTTTTAATGTCTAGTGACACCTTAAAGAGGAGTTCCACTCCCACGGAAAAAAAAAAAAAAAGTCAGCAGCTACAAATACTGTAGCTGCTGACTTTTAATATATGGACACTTACCTGTCCAGGGTTCCCGCGATGTTGGCACTTCCGCTGTTTTTAGGATCAGCTCTCAGGTGCTGCCGCCACCATTTTGACTTCACAGCCGATTCACTACTGTGCATGCGCGAAGGGTGCTGCGCTTTCTGATTGGCCCGGCAGCGCAGAAATGAGGAGGGGGGGGGCAAACTTTTGAGGGACGGCAATGCCTTCCGGAAGTGGGGACAGGTACCTGTTCCCCCCCTTCCCCATGAAAGGTGCCAAGTGTGGCACCGGAGGGGGGGGGGGGGTTTGGGTGGAACTCTGCTTTAAGTGTAAAATTGGAAGAATTAAATATACAGAAAGGCATGACACTAATAAAAAAAGCCCAGTTCTCACCTGGTTTAACATAACATCATATACATCATCTCCTTCACAATACACATGAGCCTAGGAGAAAAAAAAATACAGGGGTCGATAAAAATGTAATTGCCACAGCTACTCAAGTACGGCAGAAAACATGGAACAGGAGGCAATCCAACACACAACGACAGAATAACCAAATACTATGGTAATAAAGCATCAACTTTATTAACCAAACAAGGCTTCCTAAAGAATTCCCTGGAAAAAAAAAGCCCCATCTACAGCCTAGCTAAGATCAGATACTCTTAGACATTTGGAACCAGGTTATCAGACACTTAAAATGCTATGCCATCTGTATACTGCCTATTGATTTTATTTTTATATTAAAGCGGTTTTAAAAGGCTCAAATTTTTTTTACCTGCATGCATCCTATGCATGCAGGTAAAAAGCCTTCTGTGTGCAGCTTCCCCCCAGCCCCACCTAATACGGAGGGGGGGCCCAAGCCGCGGCTCTGTGTGTCTTATGGAATCAGAGCAGGGCTGGGGAGCAAGCATGCACCAGTGCCCCTAGAGCAAGTGGCTTGCTTTTGGGGCACTGGCTGGAGGAGGAGGAGCCAGGAGCGCCAGTGTCTTGCCGAGAAAGTTCCCCCGGCGGATAAGGACCCCCCTTTACTGCGCATGTGCTGCGTTTGCGCAGTACGAACTACTACGGAGCCGCCAAAAGTCTCCGAAGTTGAACAGCTGATCGTCAGCTCTACACGGCGCCTGCACACTGAGTCCAGGTTCAAGCCCCACCATCCAAGTGGACATAGGAGTTCGAATAAAAATATGCCGAGCGAAGCGAGGCTGTGCCCCAAGTGTGCCGAGCGAAGCAAGCCCGCGAGGTGTTCAGCTTTGGCTATTTTCGGCGGCTCGTACAGCGCAAGCGCCGCGCCTGCGCAGTACAGGGGAGTCCTTATCCGCGGGGGGGAGACTTTCTCGGCAGAACACAGGGGGGGGGGGACCAAAAACAGGAGTATCGGGGCTGCTCTGTGCAAGACAGGTAAGTATAACAAGTAAACCCTCCTATTGTTTTCAGCCAAGGAAGCTGCCATCTTTGCCTCTGTCTAATCTACAACTGCCATGATGCTGCACATGTGATCAGTTATGACACCAGCCATTGGATGAGTCAGTTTGGTTGAGAGCACAACCAATGGGAGTATTACATTTCCAGCACATGCCGGAAATGAAACTGTTTTATGGATGGGTTTACTTCCGCTTTAAGTTTTTCAGTTTAAATAGAAATCTTTCATTACACTGAACGGAGCAGGCAAGAATGTAAACAGATATATTACAAATGTAGTGGCACTGCCTTCCATTCTTGACTTTGAAGGCATGAATGTATTTATTTTTTTTAAATAATCAGTGTTACTACAAAAACAGAATTTAGACTTCAACATGTACCTTTCCAATTTTGCTGGAGCATTCTGGATCAACTGGAGCTTTGCCTTTTAACACCAGAGTTCTCACTTGCTCTGTGTAACAGAAAGAAATTAACATATGAGATAACAAAATGTACAATAACACTCTGTAAAGCGCTAACTTTTGTTGTCCCCCTAAACTTCATTTGTATACACCAACATGAATTTTATAATAAACCTAAAATAAAAGGAATAAATATTACGTTTACATTGTGGGAACACATTTTGGTTGCATGCAGTCAATCATATTTGATCATATTTGATCTTTATATACAGGTCATAATAGGTAGTGCGGGATAATACCGTTCTTCTTTATAGATAGCTAGATAGATAGAAATAAAATAAATCAGTTAACTTACCTTTGCTGTCCTCCTCTTCAGTTTCCACACTTTTGTTCTTTCGGGGACGTTTTGCAGTTGGCCCATTAATGATATTTTGTTTTGGCGGGTCACTTTCTTCATCTGCAGCAACTATACAAAAACAACAACAGTAAAATTCATTGAAAGCTAAAGTCAAGGTAAATAAATTTTTTAATGCAACTCTGTATTTAAAAAAACAGTCCTGTTTTATTATTAAATTAAAGTAGAACCAAAAAGGCATAACTTTTTTCCCCCCATTTACATAGAGTAAGGGAGGGTAAAAACCCCGTCTAGTTTTTTTTTTTTGGCATCTGTGTCTCATTGGGAAGATTTCACTTTACTTCCAGTGAAAAATTAGAAACAAGAAGGGGGCAGAAATCACTTCAAAGTGAGGGAATCCCTGGTTGTCACCAGATCCAGTGTCCCCATTGAAAGATTTCCTATCTCTTATTGTTCTGGGAGTAATCCAAACTGAGATTTTCTTTACTTTCACTTTCAATGATAACAGTAAACATGACAAATAGAAAGGGTTGAACTCTGTCTAACTGGGACACAGACAGCAATAAAAAAATGACAGGTGTTCCGATAACTCTTCGCTCTATCCAAAACTTAAAAAAAAAAAAAAAAAAAAAAAAGCCTTTACGTTTCCTTCAATAAAATTGGATTTACACTTAATGTATAAGCCATCGCTTGCAGTCCATTAAGGGTCACAGGAATTTAGAACCAGTCAGGTTATACAGCCACTTGCAGGAGGATTGACCACTGGCAAACAGAAAAATCGTAGGCCAGCTTCCAGTGTATCCCCCTCCTCTTCCAAACATGCCTCAGGTTTGTGAAAAAGCAGTACTGGAGATAGTATGGCAGATGTACAGGTACAGTTAGCCAAACACAGGCCTTACAGAGGACTGGGGGCCATCTGCAGCCCAGGAACCACCTGGGCCAATGGCTAAATCTGAATGCTAGAAGTTACACTTTCTACTATATAGTAAACCTGCTAACAGTACCAAGGGGTGAAACTGAGGATCAACATAATATCAATGTTCCAGATGGATAAAGCCACTGCCAGAGGTGGAATGACTCCGGACAGAAAGAAAAAATAATTAACCTGAGTCAGCCAGAAGCTGATCAACCAGAGCTCAACAGCAACCAGTGAAACAATCCAATTTCCTAAACTGTGAAGAAGTGTCAACAACCTGAGGTGAGAATCAACACAAAAACACTGGGGAAAATTCCCAGAGGAGGCATTAAAAAAACTCAGTATGATAAAATAGACAAGGAAAGACCAGTCTGTCCACAAAGTAAGGCAGTAGGCACTCCATCCTCAGTCCTTAGGGCCAGGGAGATAAAACTTTGACTAAAGGGAGGAACTTTGCTAGGCATGGCACACAAGAGAATGTATGGTAGTAGCACAACCCAATAGATCACAAGGGCATAGAGGGACCCCTGGGTGCACTAGAGAACCTAATGCCGCGTACACACGAGCGGACTTTACGGCGGACTTTGCCCGGCGGACTGGATTTCGTCGGACAATTCGATGTGTGTGGGCTCCAGCGGACTTTGTTTGCTCAAAAGTTGGACGGACTTAGATTTGAAACTTGTTTAAAATTTATCCGTTGAAATCGAGTCCGGTCGAAAAGTCCGCCGTCTGTATGCTAGTTCGACGGACAAAAAGCCACGCTAGGGCAGCTATTGGCTACTGGCTATGAACTTCCTTGTTTTAGTCCGGTCGTACGTCATCACGTACGAATTCGACGGACTTTGGTGGATTGTGTGTAGGCAAGTCCGTTCATTCAGAAAGTCCGTCGGAAAGTACGTCGAAAAGTCCGCCGGGCAAAGTCCACCGTAAAGTCCGTTCGTGTGTACGCGGCATTAGGGTTCGATGCCACAAAGTAAGACAGAGGACAAGGGTGCAAGGCAGACACCGCCACAAGGGTAGGCAGGCCCGAAGAGTTGGGACCGAAGATTGGGGACCACCTGAAGACACCAATGATATGGAGCCTGCAGAAGAATGCTGTAGAGTCTCCTTTACCAGCTCTAGGAAGCTGTTGCTCAGCCAAACAAGGAGGACAAATCTCCAATTGATGGGATCCCATGAAGTCCTCTGAATCTACACTGTCTCCATCAGGGTTCACTCGCAGCAGGAAGTTAGAGTGTTTAATGAGGCACAGGGCCCTTCAGCGAAGAACTCTGTACACCAAAAGATCTGGGGCACACCAAAGTGGGACTTCATTGTTCCAAGGGATCAGGTAGTAGTCTCGAGGCGGGAGGAACTCCAGAGCATAGAATTGCTCAGGAATGGGAAGAAGAGACTACCCCATTTGCCTGAAGGGGCTGATGGACTACAGCAGGAAATGCCTGATCCACACAGACTGGAGACACCTAAGGTAAGGGGGCTGAAGAGAACAGGGAAAGACTTACAGAGTGTCATACCCGAAAATAGGAATGGCAGAATGTATTTTTCAGAGCACCAATGGCTGCGAGCAGACGTGCTAGGTGATGTCAATCGGCAAGGCTCCACCCTACATGATGTCGGACATCATACATGCTGTCATTCCTAGTGCCAGTGTTCGATCGAGAAATGCATCCAGTCGAAAAAATGCCTCCAATTGACTCGCTGTTGAAGGGCGGGTTTTGTGTGCATTGCAACCCGCCCGTACACACAGGCAAAACCCGCCGTTCAACACAGTAAACCTGTCCTGCAACACACGGAAAACCCGCCCTGCAACAGCAAGGCAGAATCTGACAAGTACATTTTCTCTCCGCTGTTTGCATAGCTTCTCCTTCTGTTTTCATAGCGTCATAAAATGCCTCCGATGATCTGCGCATGCGCTGTGTTGATGTCACGCCAGCTGATCAACAGATCAGCTGAAGCAACGTTTGGTACTGTGCATGCGCAGACCCATCGGAGGCATTTTTTGACAGGAGGCAGTATTCGATAGAACACCGGGTATGACACTATAAGATGTAAGAGCATTTCTGCTTTTAGCCAATAGATGGCAAAAAGATTTTATGCTATGTGGCGCTTCTTTTTTTGCATGAGGATGGCGAGATCTGAGACACTGGTTAGCGCCTGATGTGCTGAAAGGTGCATTACCTTGGTGTGGAATTAATGAAAAGTGACCGACTATACAAGCTAGCTTTTCATTCATAGTCATCCAAGTTACTCTAATGCAGCGTACACACGAGCGGACTTTACGGCAGACTTTGTCCGGCGTACTTTTCGACGGACTTTACGACGGACTTTCTGAATGAACGGACTTGCCTACACACAATCAACCAAAGTCCGACGGATTCGTACGTGATGACGTACGACCGGACTAAAACAAGGAAGTTCATAGCCAGTAGCTGCCCTAGCGTCGGTTTTTTTCACATGGGTACATGGTACATCAGGCACATATTAGGAATATGAAATGTTGGGGTAACAAACACTTTAATTACTGCGCTCCTTGCTGCAAATGCCAGTATTGGTGAGGTCAGTGGCCATTTGTTTGTACTTTAATTACGTTATTTGTAAGATCCAATGGTCTGAGTCCACATCCATTACACTCCAAAGTGAATAGTACAATTGCTAGCTCTTGGCGATAGAAATCAGTTCTATCCTCTGATTTGGGAATAAAAAGGGCTCGACTACCACTGCCAGCCTAAAGCTTAACAGCACATTAAAGAATACTGGGAAATGGTCTGTTCAATCTGTACTTAGCAGATCTTGAAGCTCGGGCTAGGCTTCTAAATGCATGTACAGTGAGGAAAAAAAAGTATTTGATCCCCTGCTGATTTTGTACTTTTGCCCACTGACAAAAAAAAAATGATCAGTCTATAATTTTAATGGTAGGTTTATTTTAACAGTGAGAGACAGAACAACAACAGAAATATCCATAAAAACGCATTTCAAAAAAGTTATAAATTGATTTGCATTTTAATGAGTGAAAAAAGAATTTGACTCCTTCGCAAAACATGACTTTGTGACAAAACCCTTTTCAGAGGTCAGACATTTATTGTAGTTGGCACCAGGTTTGCACACATCTCGAGGGATTTTGTCCCACTCCTCTTTGCAGATACTCACCAAGTCATTAAGGTTTCGAAACTGACTTTGGCAACTCGAATCTTCAGCTCCCTTCACATATTTTCTATGGGATTAAGGTCTGGAGACTGGCTAGGCCACTCAAGGACCTTAATGTGCTTCTTCTTGAGCCACTCCTTTGTTGCCTTGGCCTTGTGTTTTGGGTCATTGTCATGCTGGAATACCTATCTACGACCCATTTTTAATGCCCTGGCTGAGGAAAGGAGGTTCTCATCCAAGATTTGACAGTACATGGCCCCATCCATCGTCCCTTTGATGCAAAAAAACACACCCATAGGCAGCATTCCTCCTCCTCCAAACACAGCGAGTTGAGTTGATGACAAAGAGCTAGATTTTGGTCTCATCTGACCACAAAACTTTCACCCAGTTCTCCTCTGAATGATTCAGATGTTCATTAGCAACAGGAGCTGCAGAATTTCAGTCCTTCATGGCGTAGTGTTTTACCAATTGTTTTCTTGGTGTCTATGGTCCCAGCTGCCTTGAGATAATTGACAGGATTCTCCTGTGTAGTTCTGGGCTGATTCCTCACCGTTCTCATGGTCACTGAAACTCCACAAGGTGAGACCTTGCATGGAGCCACAGACCGGGAGAAATTGACAGTTAATTTGTGTTTCTTCCATTTGCGAATAATCGCACCAACTATTGTCACCCTCTCACCAAGCTGCTTGCCAATGGTCTTGTAGCCCATTCCAGCCTTGTGTAGGTCTACAATCTTGTCCCTGACATCCTTGGACAGCTCTTTGGTCTTGACCATGGTGGAGAGATTGGAATCTGAGATTAGGGGCACACCTTTAACCACTTAAGGACCAGCCTCGTTTTGGATTTTAGGCGTTTACATCAGGTTTTTTTGCTAGAAAATTACTTAGAAAAAAAACAATATATAATGTTTGGGGTTTCTAACACCCTAGAGAATAAAATGGCGGTCATTGCAATACTTTTTTTTTTGCACCGTATTTGCGCAGCGGTCTTATAAGCGCACTTTTTTTGGAAAAAATTCACTTTTTTGAATAAAAAAAGAAGACAACAGTAAAGTTAGCCCAATTTTTTTTTTATACTGTGAAATATAATGTTACGCCAAGTAAATTGATACCCAACATGTCACGCTTCAAAATTGCGCCTGCTCGTGGAATGGCGTCAAACTTTTACTCTTAAAAATCTCCATAGACGACGTTTAAAAAATTCTACAGGTTGCATGTTTTGCGTTACAGAGGAGATCTAGGGCTAGAATTATTGCTCTCGCTCTACCGTTCGTGGCCACACCGCACATGTGTGGTTTGACCACCGGTTTCATATGCGGGCGCTACTCACGTAAGCGTTCGCTTCTGCACGCAGGCTCGTCAGGACAGGGCGCTTTAAAAAAAATTAATTTTTTTTCTTATTTATTTTACTTTATTTTATTTATTTTTTCACTGTTTTTAAAAAAAAAAAAAAAATGGATCACTTTTATTCCTATTACCAGGAATGTAAACATCCCTTGTAATAGAAAAAAGCATAACAGGTCCTCTTAAATATGAGATCTGGGGTCAAAAAGTCCTCAGATCTCATATTTAGACTTTAATGCATAAAAAAAAAGTCGTTTGAAAAAAATGACACAAAAAAATTGTGCCTTTAAGACAAATGGGCGGAGCTGACGTAATGACGTCGCTTCCGCCGTCCTATGGTATGGAGACGGGTGGGGGCCATCTTCCCCTCACTCGTCTCCATACCTAACTAGTGAGAGGACCCGATCGCCTCTGTTGCTACCGACGGCTCCGGTAAGCGGCGGAGGGCGCGGGAGGGAGGGTGGCACCTCTCCCACCGCCGATAATGGTGATCTCGCGGCGACCCTGCCGCAGAGACCACCATTATCGTGTACACAACCGCCGGCCCTAAAGATGGATACCTCGGTTGTAGCAGCAGCTGCTGCCGTTACCGAGATATCCATCTTCAAAGTAATGACGTATATATACAGTGGCCGGTCGGTAAGTGGTTAAGGTCTGTTCACACCTATGCATTTTTTAGTGCATTTTCTGTTTTGCAGAAACACACTACAGTGCATTTAATGTGGTTTCCTATGGGTCACGTTCACATCTGTGCATTTTATGAAAAGGGCTCAGCTAATTACCTGTATAGAAGACACCTGGGAGCCAAAAATCTTGCTGACTGATAACTCATTATAACCCTTTTGAAATGAGTTTTTCTGGATATTTTTATTGTTATTCTGTCTCTCGCTGTTAAAATAAACCTACCATTAAAATTATAGACTGATCATTTCTTTGTCCGTGGACAAACATACAAACCTATAATATTATCCTGTGGAGACTTGCATGCTTCACACAAAGTCCCAATCCTTCCTCATATTCATTAATTGGGGATGGAAGCACTCTGCTTGATATGCCCTGTGCTTCATATAAAGTCCCAACCTTTGTTTTAAACTTTTCTTAAACATACAAAATCAGCAGGGGATCAAATACTTTTTTCCCCTCACTGTATAATTGGTCTATAAAATGTATCACCTATACTTCCAAACACCACCCTATTTGTGGATCATTTATTTCCATGGCTTGCACACCTACCAGATAAACAGCGTTGAATCTCTCGTTCATGCTGAGTCTGGCTATTTATCTGCACCATAGCCCCCAGATCAACTGTGTAAGGCTTTCCACCCAGATTTAAAGACACGCGTTTTCCGTCATGCTGAAGTGCAGACTCTAGCAAGATGCAGGATTTGGCATCATAGGACACCCAGTAATCTTCATCTGACCGCCACTCCCATACAAAATCTGCAATGAAAAAGATTATATGAATAAGATAGAATTAAAAAAGAAATAAAAAAAAAACGCCACACAGGAATTTCTTTGTACTTCCCATAAAATCCTTGTCTCGGTGTTCATTGATAGACACGGTTGGTTATAGCGCCACTTTCAGGAGTAAGACACTAGGCACAAGAACAATAACACAGCATAGAACTGGCCCCTGATGGTGGCCAAACCCCCCCAACTGCTAGAGACAGCTCAGCTATGTACTGCTTTGTTACTAGAACAACTGGTCACACACATGTAACAACCAGAGAGGTGCTTGCTGTGTCCTTCAATGAATGCAGAGAAAAAGATTTTACAAGGAGTACAAAATAATCCTATATTTTCTTATGCTCAATGAAGGACACAGTGGACATGTTGAATCTCTGATCATTGGGACTTCCCAAAGAAGTGTCTACTAAGGGATAGGAAAAACTATAAATGATTATCCTAAAGGCAGACACAGTACAATGCCACCAGTGGACTCAAAAGCTACGAACGGGATACAAAACCTCTGCAATATGAGAGGACCCCTGAGTAAAAAGCAGGAGCCAGTTCCAACAGGTTAAATGGTCTTGGGGAACCAGAGGCCCCCTTGATGCTCAGAGAGAGTAAGACTTTCGAACAGAGCAATGCCTGCAAGGTAGGACAAATTACAGGTGGACAGATAAAGAGCAATGACCTCAGCACAGACACAGGAACCATTCTTTGTGGAGATAGAAAGTGAAAACGAAGTTAGGGAGGAAGGAAGCTCTGGTTCTCAAACCACTGTATCAGTCAATGTGGAGGGAGGATGGATCCTTCCACACAAGATCACTCTACTCCCCTAATGTTGGACAAATAGGGCCAAAACAACTAATCAATTGACAACTAAAAGATTAGGAAAATAATTCTAAACTTTTTTCATAATCGATTAGTTGGTCAGCCGATTAGTTGGCGTGCATTATTTGTTTACATATCAGGAAATACAGTGCAGCACACATACAGCTCAGTACACCATCCATACATGTCAGTATACACAGTGCAGCACACATACAGCTCAGTACACCATCCATACATGTCAGTATACACAGTGCAGCACACATACAGCTCAGTACACCATCCATACATGTCAGTATACACAGTGCAGCACACATACAGCTCAGTACACCATCCATACATGTCAGTATACACAGTGCAGCACACATACAGCTCAGTACACCATCCATACATGTCAGTATACACAGTGCAGCACACATACAGCTCAGTACACCATCCATACATGTCAGTATACACAGTGCAGCACACATACAGCTCAGTACACCGTCCATACATGTCAGTATACACAGTGCAGCACACATACAGCTCAGTACACCGTCCATACATGTCAGTATACACAGTGCAGCACACATACAGCTCAGTACACCGTCCATACATGTCAGTATACACAGTGCAGCACACATACAGCTCAGTACACCGTCCATACATGTCAGTATACACAGTGCAGCACACATACAGCTCAGTACACCGTCCATACATGTCAGTATACACAGTGCAGCACACATACAGCTCAGTACACCGTCCATACATGTCAGTATACACAGTGCAGCACACATACAGCTCAGTACACCGTCCATACATGTCAGAAGACACAGTGCAGCACACATACAGCTCAGTACACCATCCATACATGTCAGAAGACAGTGCAACACATACAGCTCAGTATACCGTCCATACATGTCAGAAGACACAGTGCAGCACACATACAGCTCAGTACACCGTCCATACATGTCAGAAGACAGTGCAACACATACAGCTCAGTATACCGTCCATACATGTCAGAAGACAGAAGACACAGTGCAGCACACATACAGCTCAGTACACCATCCATGGAGGTCAGTAAGTGCCTGAGAACTTGTGAATGTGTGAGGAGCAATGCCTCGTGGGGCATGTAGTCCTGGGCATGAAGTGAGTGGTTCTAAAGGCAGAAGTTTTTTTTTTACCTTGCTATATTGGCACTCTATACTATACTTTGCAGCTTGCTATAGGGGCACTCTATATTACACGTTGCAGCTTGCTATTGGGACACTCTGAAGGCAGGAGGAGCCAGAGGCATCGGCGGGGGACCCCAGAAGAGGAGAGTCAGTGCTGCTTTGTGTGAAACCATTACACAGAGCAGGCAAGTATAACATGTTTGTGGTTTAACCACTTCAGCACCGGAGGATTTTCCCCCTTAATGACCAGGCCATTTTTTTGCGATACGGCACTGCGTCGCTTTAACTGACAATTGCGGACGTGCGACGCTGTACCCAAACCAAGTTTTTTTTTTGGGTGGGATTTGATCATCTTTGCGGTTTTTATTTTTTGCGCTATAAACAAAAAAAATACAGACAATTTAAAAAAAAAAAAAAAAAAAAAAAGAAAGAAAAAAAACGAATTTTACTTTTTGCTATAATATATATCAAAGAAAAAAATCCCAATAAGCGTATATTGATTGGTTTGCGCAAAAGTTATAGTGTCTACAAAATAGGGAATAGGTTTATGGCATTTTTATAATTTTTTTTTTACACTAGTAATGGCGGTGATCAGCTATTTTTAGCCAGACTGCAACATTGCGGCGGACATATGGGACACTTTTGGACACATTTTTGGGACCAGTGACATTTATACAGCGATCGGCGCTACAAAAATGCACTGCCTACTGTATAAATGTCACTGGCAGGGAAGAGGTTAACACTAGGGGGCGATCAAGGGGTTAAATGTGTTCCCTGGGAGTTGTCGCTAACTGTGGGGGGAGGGGACTGACTGGGAGTACAGAGAGATCGCTGTTCCTAATCACTAGTGACAGACGATCACTCTGTACTTCCTTGTCAGAACGGGGATCTGTTTGTTTACATTGACAGATCCCCATTCTGGCTCACCGTGGAGCGATTGCGGGTGGCCGGTAGACATCGCAGCCGCCGGCCACGCGCATCAGTTCCCCGCCGTGCAGCGCGCGACTGCTATAGCTGTTAAAAGGGGCCGACGTACAGCGATTTGCGGCAACGAGCTGACCTGCCGCCGTATAATGACACTGGCTGGTTGGCAAGCAGTTAAAAAAATAAAATAAAACTTTAAAGACTGTGCAGGGAAGATCAGCATCTGAACCCAGAGAAGGTGGAGGCTGAAAGACTAGAGATGATATAATGCAGGGATTGACAAATTTGCTTGGAATCTAGGAGCCAGCTAAAAAAGTTAGGAGCCAGGTTTTTTTTTTTTTTTTTTTTTTTTTTTAAAACGACCGACAGCTTTATTTTCAATATAAAAATGAACCAATCTTAAAATTTACACAGAGACGACTAGAACGAATGTGACTGCTTTTATTTCCTGCCATGCAGGGACACAAGACCACCATATTCCCGCTAAGGATCCAATCAGGTCCGCCTGAAAAACTGACAGGCAAACCTGATCAGACAGCCCGTGTGAAAGGGGCCAAGCAGGGAGATGACAAATAATAAATTCATTTTAATTAACCACTTCCTTGCCGCAGGACGACTATATACGTCCTGTCTTTGAAGAGAAATACCGTTGTTATGGTAGCAGCTAGCTACCATAACCCTGGTATCTTCTTCAAGAGGCGGCGGTTCTCTTTCAGATAAAAGTGGTCTCTGCAGCAGATTCGCAGCGAGATCACTTTTATCGGCGGCAGGAGAGGGCCCCCCTACCGCCGCGCTCCGGTGCCCTTCACCGCTTACCGTGGCCGTCGGTAACGGCAGAGGGGATCCGGATCTGTCCCTGGCCTGACATGGAGACGTGTGAGGGGAAGATGGCCCCCCGCCCATCTCCAAGTCACTGCAGGGCGGAAGCGACGTCAAATCGTCACTTCCACCCATAGCTCTTAAAAGGGACATTTTATTATTTTTTTTTTCAAATGACAATTTTTTTTTTTTTTTTTAATGCATTTTAGTGTAAATATGAGATCTGAGGTCTTCTTGACCCCAGATCTCATATTTAAGAGGTCCTGTCATGCTTTTTTTCTATTACAAGGGATTTTTACATTCCTTGTAATAGGAATAAAAGTGACTTTTTTTTTTTTTTTTAAAAGAACAGGGAAAAAATAAAAGTTAAAATAAATATGAAAAAAACATTTTTTAAATGTGCCCCATCCCTTGTAATAGAAATAAAAGTGACACAATTTTTTATTTTTTTTAAAAACAGTGTAAAAATAAAAAATAAAAAGTAAAATATATAAGAAAAAAAACAATTTTTTTAAACGTGCCCTGTCCCGCCGAGCTCGCTTGCAGAAGCGAACGCATATGTGAGTAGCGCCCGCATATGAAAGCGGTGTTCAAACCACACGTGAGGTATCGCCACGATCGTTAAAGCGAGAGCAATAATCCTAGTCCTAGACCTCCTCTGTAACTTAAAACGTGCAACCTGTAGAATTTTTTAAACGTCGCCTATGGAGATTTTAAAGGGTAAAAGTCTGTCGCCATTCCACGAGCGGACGAAATTTTGAAACGTGACATGTTGTGAATCTATTTACTCGGCGTAAGATTATCTTTCACAATATAAAAAAAATTGGGCTAACGTTACTGTTTTCTTATTTTTTAATTAAAAAAAAAGTATTTGTTCCCAAAAAAGTGCGCTTGTAAGTCCGCTGCGCAAATACGGTGTTACAGAAAGTATTGCAATGACCGCCATTTTATTCTCTAGGGTGTTAGAATAAAAAATATATATAATGTTTGAGGGTTCTAAGTAAAGGGAAGGAGATGAGCGGGCAGTGAAAACAGGTAGGGAAAGCTCCATTAGCATTGATGGATGTCTTGTCATACCAACGGCCACCACCAGAGGGCGCCTGATTGCAGAAGGAACCATAGGACTGCAGTAGGCCACAAAGCCGCGGCCTCAATTACCGGCGCGGCCCATCGCGATCGCGCCGGGAGGGGGGGGGTGTCGAACGGACACAGGATACCCCACCTGTGCCGCCCCAGGCGCCAGGTCGCTAATTCTAGTCGCAAATGCGACCTGGCGCCCGGGGTTTGTCGAACCCTGATATAATGCATTACAATTACAGTAAATTTTTACCAGTATTGAGCATTGTTTTTCAAATGATCATATCCATGAAAAAAAATAAATAAATAAGCTTTTAGTACTACTTTAATATAAAAGATTTATAGATTTAAGATCTCCCTTCCACCCTTCATGCCCATTTATCCTAATTCTGGTTGTATTTATTATATATAAGTACCGTAAAATATAATATTACTTTCACTGTTTCACGGTATTAAATAACCCCTTATAGTAGCGATTATCTGCTCCTTTTGTACTATAAAAGGGCTAATTTTATTTTTTTAACCCCATTATGACAGGTGATACAAAAAAAATAAATAAAGCATGCTGCTGCTTGCTACTAAACGTCTTAGGGCTCGTTCACACCTATGCGTTTTTTGGTTCTTTTTGCAGAAATTTACTACAGTTCATTTAAAATGGTTTCTATGGGACATGTTCACATCTATGCTTTTTTTTAGCCACTGTGTAAAAGCAAAATTGCATGTGCAATAAACGGAAAAGACACAGCAAAAAGCACAGCAGAAACCGATCAAAAGCAAACTGCATAGGTGTGAACCGAGCCTAATGCTGGCCATACGTCAATTTTCGGACGAGAATATTCATATGAAAAAACTTTGTACATTCGCTGAATGAAAGAATGTTGTTTGAACATTTTCACTTGCTTTTAACCACTTGACGACCGCCTCACGCCGATGTACGTCGGCAAAGTGGCACGGACAGGCAAAATCACGTACAGTGTACGTGATTTGCCTTCCGCGGGTGGGGGGTCCGATCGGACCCCCCCCCGGTGCCCGAGGCGGTCGTCTTTTGTCCAGCGGCGATCGGTGATGAGGGGGAGACCATCCGTTCGTGGCCCCCCCCTCGCGATCGCCGCCGGCCAATGAGAATCTTCCTTTGCTGCTGTATGCTAAACAGCAGCAAAGGAAATGATGTCATCTCCCCTCGGGTCGGTATTTTCCGTTCCGGCCCGAGGAGAGAAGACATCAATGTGAGTGCACCAACACACACACACACAGTAGAACATGCCAGGCACACAAAACACCCCGATCCCCCCCCCGATCGCCCCCCGATCCCCCCCCAATCACCCCCCCCCCCCTGTCACAAACTGACACCAGCAGTTTTTTTTTTTTTTTTTTTTTTTTTTTTTCTGATTACTGCATGGTGTCAGTTTGTGACAGTTACAGTGTTGGGACAGATACTGTTACCCCCCTGTAGGTCTAGGGTACCCCCCTAACCCCCCCCTAATAAAGTTTTAACCCCTTGATCACCCCCCCTCACCAGTGTCACTAAGCGATCATTTTTCTGATCGCTGTATTAGTGTCGCTGGTGACGCTAGTTAGTGAGGTAAATATTTAGGTTCGCCGTCAGCGTTTTATAGCGTCAGGGACCCCCCTATACTATCTGATAAATGTTTTAACCCCTTGATTGCCCCCTAGTTAACCCTTTCACCACTGATCACCGTATAACCGTTACGGTTAACGCTGGTTAGTTTGTTTATTTTTTATAGTGTCAGGGCACCCGCCGTTTATTACCGAATAAAGGTTTAGCCCCCCGATCGCCCGGCGGTGATATGCGTCGCCCCAGGCAGCGTCAGATTAGCGCCAGTACCGCTAACACTGACGCACGCAGCATGCGCCTCCCTTAGTGGTATAGTATCTGATCGGATCAATATCTGATCCGATCAGATACTATACTAGCGTCCCCAGCAGTTTAGGGTTCCCAAAAACGCAGTGTTAGCGGGATCAGCCCAGATACCTGCTAGCACCTGCGTTTTGCGCCTCCGCCCAGCCCACCCAAGTGCAGTATCGATCGATCACTGTCACTTACAAAACACTAAACGCATAACTGCAGCGTTCGCAGAGTCAGGCCTGATCCCTGCGATCGCTAACAGTTTTTTTGGTAGCATTTTGGTGAACTGGCAAGCACCAGCCCCAGGCGTCAGGTTAGCGCCAGTACCGCTAACACCCACGCACGCAGCATACGCCTCCCTTAGTGGTATAGTATCTGAACGGATCAATATCTGATCCGATCAGATCTATACTAGCGTCCCCAGCAGTTTAGGGTTCCCAAAAACGCAGTGTTAGCGGGATCAGCCCAGATACCTGCTAGCACCTGCGTTTTGCGCCTCCGCCCGGCCCAGCCCACCCAAGTGCAGTATCGATCGATCACTGACACTTACAAAACACTAAACGCATAACTGCAGCGTTCGCAGAGTCATGCCTGATCCCTGCGATCGCTAACAGTTTTTTTGGTAGTATTTTGGTGAACTGGCAAGCACCAGCCCCAGGCAGCGTCAGATTAGCGCCAGTACCGCTAACACCCACGCACGCACCGTACACCACCCTTAGTGGTATAGTATCTGATCGCATCAATATCTGATCCGATCAGATCTATACTAGCGTCACCAGCAGTTTAGGGTTCCCAAAAACGCAGTGTTAGCGGGATCAGCCCAGATACCTGCTAGCACCTGCGTTTTGCCCCTCCGCCCGGCCCAGCCCACCCAAGTGCAGTATCGATCGATCACTGTCACTTACAAAACACTAAAAGCATAACTGCAGCGTTCGCAGAGTCAGGCCTGATCCCTGCGATCGCTAACAGTTTTTTGGTAGCGTTTTGGTGAACTGGCAAGCGCCAGCGGCCTAGTACACCCCGGTCGTAGTCAAACCAGCACTGCAGTAACACGTGGTGACGTGGCGAGTCCCATAAGTGCAGTTCAAGCTGGCGAGATGGCAAGCACAAGTAGTGTCCCGCTGCCACCAGAAAGACAAACACAGGCCCGTCGTGCCCATAATGCCCTTCCTGCTGCATTCGCCAATCCTAATTGGGAACCCACCGCTTCTGCAGCGCCCGTACTTCCCCCATTCACATCCCCAACCAAATGCAGTCGGCTGCATGAGAGGCATTTTTATGTCCTCCCGAGTACCCCTACCCAGCGAACGCCCCCAAAAAGATGTTGTGTCTGCAGCTAGCGCGGATATAGGCGTGACACCCGCTATTATTGTCCCTCCTGTCCTGACAATCCTGGTCTTTGCATTGGTGAATGTTTTGAACGCTACCATTCACTAGTTGAGTATTAGCGTAGGGTACAGCATTGCACAGACTAGGCGCACTTTCACAGGGTCTCCCAAGATGCCATCGCATTTTGAGAGACCCGAACCTGGAACCGGGTACCGTTATAAAAGTTAGTTACAAAAAAAGTGTAAAAAAAAAAAAAATATGAAATAAAAAAAAATAGTTGTTTTATTGTTCTCTCTCTCTCTATTCTCTCTCTCTATTGTTCTGCTCTTTTTTACTGTATTCTATTCTGCAATGTTTTATTGTTATTGTTATTATGTTTTATCATGTTTGTTTTTCAGGTGTGTAATTATTTACACTTTACTGTGCTTTATTGTTAACCATTGTTAACCATTTTTTTGTCTTCAGGTACGCCATTCACGACTTTGAGTGGTTATACCAGAATGATGCCTGCAGGTTTAGGTATCATCTTGGTATCATTCTTTTCAGCCAGCGGTCGGCTTTCATGTAAAAGCAATCCTAGCGGCTAATTAGCCTCTAGACTGCTTTTACAAGCCGTGGGAGGGAATGCCCCCCCCCCCCACCGTCTTCCGTGTTTTTCTCTGGCTCTCCTGTCTCAACAGGGAACCTGAGAATGCAGCCGGTGATTCAGCCAGCTGACCATAGAGCTGATCAGAGACCAGAGTGGCTCCAAACATCTCTATGGCCTAAGAAACCGGAAGCTACGAGTATTTCATGACTTAGATTTCGCCGGATGTAAATAGCGCCATTGGGAAATTGGGGAAGCATTTTATCACACCGATCTTGGTGTGGTCAGATGCTTTGAGGGCAGAGGAGAGATCTAGGGTCTAATAGACCACAATTTTTTCAAAAAAGAGTACCTGTCACTACCTATTGCTATCATAGGGGATATTTACATTCCCCGAGATAACAATAAAAATGATTAAAAAAAAAAATATGAAAGGAACAGTTTAAAAGTAAGATTAAAAAAGCAAAAAAATAATAAAGAAAAAAAAAACAAAAAAAAAAACACCCCTGTCGCCCCCTGCTCTCGCGCTAAGGCGAACGCAAGCGGCGGTCTGTCGTCAAACGTAAACAGCAATTGCACCATGCATGTGAGGTATCACCGCGAAGGCCAGATCGAGTGCAGTAATTTTTCCAGTAGACCTCCTCTGTAAATCTAAAGTGGTAACCTGTAAAGGCTTTTGAAGGCTTTTAAACATGTATTTATTTTGTTGCCACTGCACGTTTGTGCGCAATTTTAAAGCATGTCATGTTTGGTATCCATGTACTCGGCCTAAGATCATCTTTTTTATTTCATCAAACATTTGGGCAATATAGCGTGTTTTAGTGCATTAAAATTAAAAAAAGTGTGTTTTTTCCCCAAAAAATGCGTTTGAAAAATCGCTGCGCAATTACTGTGTGAAAAAAAAAAATGAAACACCCACCATTTTAATCTGTAGGGCATTTGCTTTAAAAAAATATATAATGTTTGGGGGTTCAAAGTAATTTTTTTGCAAAAAAAAAAAACTTTTTCATGTAAACAATAAGTGTCAGAAAGGGCTTTGTCTTCAGGTGGTTAGAAGAGTGGGTGATGTGTGACATAAGCTTCTAAATGTTGTGCATAAAATGCCAGGACAGTTCAAAACCCCCCCAAATGACCCCATTTTGGAAAGTAGACACCCCAAGCTATTTGCTGAGAGGCATGTCGAGTCCATGGAATATTTTATATTGCGACACAAGTTGCGGGAAAGAGACAAATTTTTTTTTTTTTTTTTTTTTTTTGCACAAAGTTGTCACTAAATGATATATTGCTCAAACATGCCATGGAAATATGTGAAATTACACCCCAAAATACATTCTGCTGCTTCTCCTGAGTACGGGGATACCACATGCGTGAGACTTTTTGGGAGCCTAGCCGCGTACGGGACCCCGAAAACCAAGCACCGCCTTCAGGCTTTCTAAGGGCGTGAATTTTTGATTTCACTCTTCACTGCCTATCACAGTTTCGGAGGCCATGGAATGCCCAGGTGGCACAAAACCCCCCCAAATGACCCCATTTTGGAAAGTAGACACCCCAAGCTATTTGCTGAGAGGTATAGTGAGTATTTTGCAGACCTCACTTTTTGTCACAAAGTTTTGAAAATTGAAAAAAGAAAAAAAAAAAATGTTTTTTCTTGTCTTTCTTCATTTTCAAAAACAAATGAGAGCTGCAAAATACTCACCATGCCTTTCAGCAAATAGCTTGGGGTGTCTACTTTCCAAAATGGGGTCATTTGGGGGGGTTTTGTGCCACCTGGGCATTCCATGGCCTCCGAAACTGTGATAGGCAGTAAAGAGTGAAATCAAAAATTTTCACCCTTAGAAATCCTGAAGGCAGTGATTGGTTTTCGGGGTCCAGTACGCGGCTAGGCTCCCAAAAAGTCCCACACATGTGGTATCCCCATACTCAGGAGAAGCAGCTAAATGTATTTTGGGGTGCAATTCCACATATGCCCATGGCCTGTGTGAGCAATATATCATTTAGTGACAACTTTATGAAAAAAAAAAAAAAATAAAAATAAAAGTGTCACTTTCCCGCAACTTGTGTCAAAATATAAAATATTCCATGGACTCAATATGCCTCTCAGCAAATAGCTTGGGGTGTCTACTTTCCAAAATGGGGTCATTTTGGGGGGTTTTGTGCCATCTTGGCATTCCATGGCCTCCGAAACTGTGATAGGCAGTGAAGAGTGAAAGCAAAAATTTACACCCTTAGAAATCCTGAAGGCGGTGATTGGTTTTCGGGGCCCCGTACGCGGCTAGGCTCCCAAAAAGTCCCACACATGTGGTATCCCCATACTCAGGAGAAGCAGCTAAATGTATTTTGGGGTGCAATTCCACATAGGCCCATGGCCTGTGTGAGCAATATATCATTTAGTGACCACTTTTTGTAAATATTTTTTTTTTTTTTTTTTTTTGTCATTTTTCAATCACTTGGGACAAAAAAAATAAATATTCAATGGGTTCAACATGCCTCTCAGCAATTTCCTTGGGGTGTCTACTTTCCAAAATGGGGTCATTTGGGGGGCTTTTGTACTGCCCTGCCATTTTAGCACCTCAAGAAATGACATAGGCAGTCATAAACTAAAAGCTGTGTAAATTCCAGAAAATGTACCCTAGTTTGTAGACGCTATAACTTTTGCGCAAACCAATAAATATACGCTTATTGACATTTTTTTTACCAAAGACATGTGGCCGAATACATTTTGGCCTAAATGTATGACTAAAATTTAGTTTATTGGATTTTTTTTAGAACAAAAAGTAGAAAATATCATTTTTTTTCAAAATTTTCGGTCTTTTTCCGTTTATAGCGCAAAAAATAAAAACCGCAGAGGTGATCAAATACCATCAAAAGAAAGCTCTATTTGTGGGAAGAAAAGGACGCAAATTTCGTTTGGGTACAGCATTGCATGACCGCGCAATTAGCAGTTAAAGCGACGCAGTGCCAAATTGGAAAAAGACCTCTGGTCCTTAGGCAGCATAAAGGTCCGGGGCTCAAGTGGTTAACATTCAGTTTTAAACTGAATGTAATTTCTTAACGAAAACCCACATACACTGTCTGAAAATTCCTTTTCTATTCTGCTCCTTCGAATTTTCCCATCACTGTGGTCAAAAACAAATGACGATTTGACCCCACTAACAATTAAAAAAACGAACGAACGTTCTTAAAAAAAATAAAAATAAATTTTTTTTGAAGGAAGACATTGTTTTTGTACGGCCAGCATAAGTGACAGCAGGCGCAGGTAGCTTTTATCAAGTCACCTGCCTATGACAAGGGAGTCTGTCATACATAATATATTACAGCTCTTCGCAAAAGTCTTTATTTATTTTTTCTTTAACCACTTGCCGCCCGCTCACCATCAAATGACAGAGGAGCGTTGCACCTCTCGTTCTGGGAGAACGTCATATGACGTCGCCAAACAGCTGCTCTCGCGCGCCCATGTTCCTCAAACACGGTGTGTCCTAAATCTCTGTAAAGAGCCGATGACGTGGCTGTTTACCCATGTGATTGGCTTAGTCCAATCATAGTTGGTCACATGTAAATGCGGACGTGCCGGTAACTGGCTCTTCTCACCTCACACCGATAAGGTGTGTGGCGAGGAGAGCCGATCAGCGGCATCTCCTCGCAGGGGATACCAGAACAGGTAATCAGGGCACTGATCATCAATGCCCTGATTACAGTAAAGCCCCCCAGTGCCACCAATCAGTGCCCATCAGTGACACCAATCGGTGCCACCTGTCAGTACCCATAAGTGTGGCATTTTAGTGCCTCCTCATCAGTGCAGCTTCATCAGGGCACATCAGTGAAGGAGAGAAATTACTTACTTATTTACAAAATTTACTGACAGAAACTAAGAAAAACTTTTTTCTTCTATTTTTTCAAAATTTTCGTGTGAGCAAAATGATTAAAAGTTCATTTGTGTACAGTGTTGCATGACGCATTAGTCAAAGTGTGACAGCACTGAAAGCTGAAAAATGGCTTGGGCAGGAAGGGGGTGAAGGTGCCTTAAAAAAAAATTTGATCTCGGAGTCTGATGATATTTACCAGATTCAACCTCTAATAGTATATACAGTATATCTCTTGTGTGTGCGTCGTCTCTGACCATCTACAAGATCATCAGTCTTATGCCCTGTATACACGGTCGGATTTTCCGACGGACGGAAAAAGTGTGATCGGATTGTGTTGTCAGAAATTCCAATCGTGTGGGCTCCATCTGACTTTTTCCATCGGAATTTCCGACACACACACAGGCTATAAAATTTTCCGACAACAAAATCCAATCGTTTAAATTCTGATCGTGTGTACACAAATCCGACGCACAAAGTGCCACGCATGCTCAGAATAAATTAAGAGATGAATTGGCTACTGCCCTGTTTATAGTCCCGACGTACGTGTTTTACGTCACAACGTTCAGAACGATCTGATTTTCCGACAACTTGCTACCGTCGGAAAAAAATCTATGGATTTTGTTGTCAGAATGTCCGAATGTGTGTACAGGGCATAATAGTGGTGTATGGAGGCTGAACCATACTTTGTGGTTCTTGGAGGAAAAGGCCCTAGCTGGGCGTTAGCCACATTAAAGCTTGTGCAGCTGGTAAGCGTGCACCCTGTGTGGTGGTGGATTCACTATTGTAAGTCATCACTAAATACAGTTACAAAAAGGAAGTTAAAGCACTTTATTCACCTTCCTTCTACCTTGGAGGATTTCTAAGCTTGGAGGACTCACCCACATTTTGTCACATGGATCACATATGGGACTTGCTGATATTCACTTCATAAGTGATATTTTTTTGTGTTATATGTTATTTAAGAGCGCAGCTCCTATTTTTTACTTATTTGTTTGTGTATATCTCACTTTGAGCTGCAGCTATATTTAGGAGGATAGGATACAGCGCAGTTTCTTTTTGCGCAGTATATCTCTTCTGTCTGTTATTCTTACAGTGGATTAGAGATTTTGCTCCCTAACCATATAGTTGCTTATTTATATTTACCACTGGATAGAGAGATTTAAGAATAAATTGCCTTTTTAAACTTTACATATTAACTAAATTATATACCACACTTTAAGGTTATTATCTGATTGATCAAAACAATAATCAGCCAACTAATCAATTATGAAAATAATAGTTAGTTGCAACCCTAGTGACAAACTAGCAACACTGCCATGGCAGGTTGCAAAGCAGAGCTTCCTGGAAAAAACAAAAAAGTTTTGGAAAGAATCTCCAAGCATTATTTCCAAAACCTTGTTTTTTTCCAGGAAGCTCTGTAAACACAGGTGCATCTTCCACAGGAATCATCAGTGCTTCAACTAGTGCTGCTGGGTCAACATTGGGAACAGTCCACTTCGAATAATGAAGTGATCAAAAAATTCTCTGCACAAGCTCCGTCCAGTTACAGCAATCTGGGAGAGTTAGAGACTGGTGGTGAGGGCTGCCGGTGTTCTGCCGAGAAAGTTCCCCTGGGCGGATAAGGACCCCCCTCTACTGCGCAGGCGCAGCGCTTGCGCAGTAGGAGCCGGCGGAAATAGCCGAAGCCAAATAGATGTAAATCAGCTGTACACGGCGCCTGTAAGAAGGTCCCTCGCGGGCACGCTTCGCTCGCCACACTTCGGGCACGGCCTCGCTCTGCACTTTTTTATTCTCCCTCTAGGTCCACTTGGATGGTGGGGCTTGAACCTGGACCCAGGGCGCAGGCGCCGTGTACAGCTGATTAAAGGTTTTCAGCTTCGGCTATTTTCGGCGGCTCCTTAGTCGTTGGTACTGCGCAAGCGCTGCGCCTGCGCAGTACAGGGGGGTCCTTCTCCGCCAGGGGAACTTTCTCGGCAAGACACCGGCATTGGACTCCTCCCTGAGCGGCTTCATATGGGAGCAATCCCAAGCTTGCAGTGGTACAATAGCCACACATTGGGGATGATTTACTAAAGGCAAATAAACTTTGTACTTTGCAAGTACAGTTGCACTCTGCAAGTGCAGTTGCTTTGGAGCAGGGGTATGCAACATTTGAGAGATTGAGATCTACCTGGATAACATTGAAGAGATCAAAGATCATCAGGGTGCAGCTCCCCCTTATTTTTTTAAAGAAATGAACTAGCAAGCCCCCAATAAAAAGTAAAGGCTAGGGATGCACCGAATGGGTTTTTTGGTGCCGAAGCCGATACCGAAAAGGAAAAATACACTAGGCCGAAAACTGATACCGAAAGGGACTGTTTTTAGAAATATTTTTATACAGGAGATGATCAGACTGGGGACATGGTACAGGAGATTGTCAGAGACTAGGGACATGGTACAGGAGATTTTCAGTGACTGCAGACACATTACAGGAGATAATCAGAGACTGGGGACATGGTACAGGAGATTGTCAGAGACTGCAGACACATTACAGGAGATGGTCAGAACCTGGGGACATGATACAGGAGATTGTCAGGGATTGCAGACACATTACAGGAGATGGTCAGAGACTGGGGACATGGTACAGGAGATGGTCAGAGACTGCAGACATGATACAGGAGATTGTCAGAGACTGCAGACACATTACAGGAGATGGTCAGAGACTGGGGGCATGATACAGAAGATTGTCAGAAACTGCAGACACTTTACAGGAGATGGTCAGAGACTGGGGACATGGTAGAGGAGATGGTCAGAAACTGCGGACATGGTAGAGGAGATGGTCAGAGACTGCGGACATAATACAGGAGATGGTCAGAGACTGGGGACATGGTAGAGGAGATGGTCAGAGACTGCAGACATAGTACAGGAGAGGGTCAAAGACTGCAGACATAGTACAGGAGAGGGTCAAAGACTGCAGACATGATACAAGAGATCAATGCAGCCTCACCAGTGCCCGTCATGCAGCCCACGTTTGCCCCTCAGATGCAGCCTGCCTGTGCCTATAAGATGCAGCCTCACCTGTGCCCATCATGCAGCTTGCCAGTGCCCGAATCAGAGCGGCGATCTCCGTGTGTCACGGAGCTGCATTTGAATTGCCCGGGTCGCAGTAACACCTCCTGTAATCACGTCACACTGATTCAATGTGCCACCACTGGATCAGTGTGCCGTCTGTCACAGGAGGCGGGACATTGTTACTGCCCGTCTGTGTAGTTAAGCTCCGTGAAACAACGGAGATCGCGGTGAGGAGGGGGGGAGAGGAGGGGTGATTGAGAGGAGAGGACTGCGGCGCACCGCGCCAGAAGGACACCCCCAAAATGGGCAGCACCAGGGACGGGGCCCCGCCCCCATTTTCTGCGAAATTTCCTTTTCGGCATTTTGCCGAAAAGGCCATTTTCGACCGATATGTTTCGGCGGCCGAAATTTCGGTGCATCACTAGTAAAAATAGAATTAAATACCTAGAAAAATCTACTAAAACAGTCACTGTAAAAACATAAAAACTTAATCTACCTTAAATGTTAGTTTCAGTGAGAAACTCATTCACTTTCATTCACAATTTTTTTCACATCTGGGGAGCAGTTGATTACTCCCACAAGTCTGATGCCCAAGTTCATCATGAAAGCAGAATTTGGTACTGCAGGCTGATTTTCTTGACTAATTTCAGGCCTGGCTATCTGCTCTGATTTCTGGCCAGTGCAAGTAGTTTGTAGGGCGGTATACAGAAGTTAGTAGTAGGTAGGGCAGTGTACAGGAGGTCAGGAGTAGGTAGGGCAGTGTACAGGAGGTCAGTAGTAGGTAGGGCAGTGTACAGGAGGTCAGTAGTAGGTAGGGCAGTGTACAGGAGCTCAGTAGTAGGTAGGGCAGTGTACAGGAGCTCAGTAGTAGGTAGGTCAGTGTACAGGAGCTCAGTATTAGGTAGGTCAGTGTACAGGAGCTCAGTAGTAGGTAGGGCAGTGTACAGAGGTCAGTAGTAGGTAGGGCAGTGTACAGAGGTCAGGAGTAGGTAGGGCAGTGTACAGAGGTCAGTAGTAGGTAGGGCAGTGTACAGGAGGTCAGTAGTAGGTAGGGCAGTGTACAGGAGGTCAGTAGTAGGTAGGGCAGTGTACAGAGGTCAGTAGTAGGTAGGGCAGTGTACAGAGGTCAGGAGTAGGTAGGGCAGTGTACAGAGGTCAGGAGTGGGTAGGGCAGTGTACAGAGGTCAGGAGTATGTAGGGTAGTGTACAGGAGGTCAGTGTACAGAGGTCAGGAGTAGGTAGGGCAGTGTACAGAGGTCAGGAGTGGGTAGGGCAGTGTACAGAGGTCAGGAGTGGGTAGGGCAGTGTACAGAGGTCAGGAGTATGTAGGGTAGTGTACAGGAGGTCAGTGTACAGAGGTCAGTAGTAGGTAGGGCAGTGTACAGAGGTCAGTAGTATGTAGGGTAGTGCACAGGAGGTCAGTAGTAGGTAGGGCACTGTACAGAGATCGGTAGTATGTAGGGTAGTGTACAGAGGTCAGTAGTAGGTAGGATCAGGAGGGCTGGAGTGTCAGGAGGGCATGGTATGGGGGGGGGGGACGAATCAGGAGGGCTGTGGTGTCAGGAGGGCTGGAGTGTATAGAAGATGTTTTAAATGCAGAGTGGCGCAGGGAAGGTGCAGTGACGCTGATCCCTGTGGCAATCCTCTCTCACCTTCCCATCTTGGATCGGAGAGGAGGGTCGTTGGTGAGGGGCACCCAATAGCCATATGAATCGATCAGGCGTGTTCGGAGAAGGGCCCGAACTCACCCGAGCTTTCCCCACCCCACAGCCGCACATATGCAAGGGGCTGGGACTGCCTCTGCAGACTGGGATTGGTGAGCCTGCGCACACGCAATGGCGGAACATCTTCGTGGTCTACCTGTCACCCGTCGGCGGTAGCCCGCGATCTATGGGTTGCCGACCCCTGCTTTAGAGCTTGATAAATGAGGGGAATCTCTGCTGATGTCCATCCAATCATGTGCAAGTAAAAATTGTGTTTTTTCCCCCCATTTTTCCTTGCATTTGATTAGATATTCTTTGTAAAATGTAGCTTTATCTTTACTTCATTTACTAAGCTTTGGAGCAACTGCACAGTCCATTTGCCTATAGTAAACTAACCCCACATTCTCTTTATACATTTAATACAGGTATATTTTATATTCCTTTGCTTTAATAAAATACTTTCAGCAGTTTTTGAATTGCTTATTTCTTTGAACATGAAACACTGGAGAGATGTGCATTTTTGGCTGGATGATTAATCCATGTGGTGCTGAGTGTTATTTGAAAGTAGTGAAAAGTGCCTCCATTATTTTTGGGAGTGTCCAAGAGGGATTTTGGGGATATCCATCTGTCCATGCTTGTTTGACCTATGTAGTGTGGTTCAAACAACAACATGAGAGCACATCCTTAAGAGTCCTGGTGAGAGTGGCACGTGATTTGTTGAATTCAATTTTTACTCCTCATTTGTTCTGGACTTTCATTACAAGGTACTTTGGACATTTACCTCTTGTATCACACAATTTAACCATCAAAAGCACAGCCTAAAAACAGTAATGCCCTGTACACACGGTCGGATTTTCCGACGGAAAAATGTGGGATAGGACCTTGTTGTCAGAAAATCCGACCGTGTGTGGGCTCCATCACACATTTTCCATCGGAATTTCCAACACACAAAGTTTGAGAGCTTGCTATAAAATTTTCCGACAACAAAATCCGTTGTCGGAATTTCCGATCGTGTGTACAAAAATCCGATCGTGTGTACAGGGCATTAGAGATATTCATTTTACCTACAGGTAAGCCTTATTATATAGAAGCTTACCTGTAGGGAAGAAAAAAAAAAAAACACACACACACACACACACACACACACAAGCGGGCTTTAATACCACTTTAAACTATGATCAGAGACACAAGATTTCTGCTGTTTTTCAATGAGCATATGAGAAAAAGCAAAAAAAGAAGAAGATTAAAAATGGTATTTAATGTTCATTTAAAATCATATATATTTATTTCCACATTTAATTTCAATTTCATTATTTCTAGTCTACTCCTATTGATCTGAATGACCCTTAAAACTTAAAAGCTTTCTTTTTCAATTAACCCACACATTTAAATCCTTGAATTGTGTTACATATCCTCTATGCCTTATGAATATGCACTGCTGTGTCACACATTTCACAGAGCCTGCCTTGTTGATGACAGGAGGCATAGTCAGTACAGCAAACATTCCACATCATTTCTGCTTCCACACAACAAGGTACCATGGAATATGTAGTCCTTAAAAATTGAAAGTAAAGAATAAGTAGAGGATAGCTGCAAAGCATACATGGAATCCAGGAAGTTGTGGAAAGAGATGGCCAGCAGACAGGCAATGCTCACAACGTGAAAGGAGATTTTTCAAGTAAGCTTATATTGGATTGTCAAAAATCACTATTGTTTGTATTACTATCACAATGCCGGTTAAAATAGAACTAAGAGGCAACATTCCCCCCCCCCCCCCCCCATTTTGAATAGCGTAAAAGAAGGGTTATAGCAACTGTAAGGTTTATTTTTGCGATCTGTGGGAGATTTCCCTTCATTTCTCCCTGTCCCATAGCCAAAACAGGTGAGACAAAATCCCTATAAAATGAAGGGATTCCTGATCGTCACCAGAACTAGTGTCCCCATAGGAAGATATCGCCACTCTTTCTGTTCCGGGGACAACCCAAAATAAGGGATTTAGATAAAAATAAGGGATAGCGTATGAGCCTGGCCTTGTGCAGCATAGATGTAAAAGAAAAAAAAAAAAAAAAAAAAAGAAGAAGAAGAATTGTTTACCCATTCCTTAGCATTGTTAACTGTATATCACATTATGAAATTCGAGATACATTTTCAAATGACATATTTATGACTACAGACTCACACTGGTCCTGTTCCTTTACTGAAAGACGTATTCTCCTTTGGTAGCCAGTCTTTGTATTTTTTTGGATCATCTTCCTAAAATCCACTTGCAGAGGGACACTTACAGCAGGTGAGACTTTTAAGGTTTGTTTTCCAGCGCTAAGGTAAAGAAGAAACAGAGATTTAAAGTATATATGAACTTTGTAAAACAACCCATTCAGTTTAAAATAGAAAATAAAAAGGTAAAAACATTTGTGTGTAGTTATACAGTATCTCACAAAAAATGAGTACATCTCTCACATTTTTGCAAATATTTTATTATATCTTTTCATGTGACAACACTGAAGAGATGACACTTTGCTACAATGTAAAGTAGTGAGTGTACAGCTTGTATAACGGTGTAAATTTGCTGTCCCCTCAAAATAACAACACACAGCCATTAATGTCTAAACCGCTGGCAACAAAAGTGAGTACACCCCTAAGTGAAAATGTCCAAATTGGGCCCAATTAGCTATTTTCCCTCCCCCAATGTCATGTGACTCGTTAGTGTTACATGGTCTCAGATGTGAATGGGGAGCAGGTGTGTTAAATTTGGTGTTATCGCTCTCTCATACTGGTCACTGGAAAGTTCAACATGGCCCCTCATGGCAAAAAACTCTGAGGATCTGAAAAAAAGAATTGTTGCTCTACATAAAGATGGCCTAGGCTATAAGAAGTTTGCCAAGACCCTGAAACTGAGCTGCAGCACGGTGGCCAAGACCATACAGCGGTTTAACAGGACAGGTTCCACTCAGAACAGGCTTGAGGAGTACAAAGACAAGTGTGTCTTGCCTACAGTCAAGCATGGTGGTGGGAGTGCCATGGTCTGGGGCTGCATGAGTGCTGCTAGCACTGGGGAGCTACAGTTCATTGAGGGAACCATGAATGCCAACGTGTACTGAGATATACTGAAGCAGAAGCACGATCCCCCTCCCTTCAGAGACTGGGCCGCAGGGCAGTATTCCAACATCACTATGCCAAACACACCTCCAAGACGACCACTGCCTTGCTAAAGAAGCTGAGGGTAAAGGTGATGGACTGGCCAAGTATTAAAAACTCAAAAAAAGGGGAATTGGCGCTGTTCACTATTCAGATAATGATAACATATCTCACCCTAAGGGAATGTGTGTGCATCAAAGTGTATAATCAAACATGGTTAAAACTCAGTGAAAAAATACTGAAAAACTATTGTGTGTTATCACATAAATATTGAATGTGCAAATCACCCCAAAAAATTATATAAAGAAAAATAAAAGTTGCTATAGGTGTAATTAAAATAACAATAATCATAAAAACTGCTTACAAAGATATTTTGACATCTGAAAACAACATAAAAGAAAACCTTTAAATGTAGATCGAAACAGTCCAAAAGGTGATATATATATAAAAATATATAAAAAAAAGTATAACTACCAAAAAATGAAAAAATGGTGAAAAAAATAGTAAAGTGATGTTGATCCGTGCAAACAATTACTCCAAAAGTGTGTTATATATGTCCAAAGATTGTCCTATGTGTGAAAAAAATCTTTATAAACAAATGTAGTGTGCATCCAAACGATCCCAGATAATTCTGCTGTAGCCGGTATAGACCGTCTTAGGTGGAACCCCAGATTTTGCCCTCACTCACCGGAGCGCCCAACCCCTGCAGGGGTAGTGGGCATGTGAATGTAGATCCAGTAGCCGGGTTCCAAACAATCAATGTCCCCCTCACCGACTCCGTGGTCTCCTTCCCACCCGTGTCACCGCTGTGTTTCTAATAATATCCACCGGGACGTTTCCATATGTATGGAGAAGAGAGGAGCCTCATAGCGTAAATCCAAAGATTTTTTATTGAGCTAGTACAGGTTACAATTAAAATGTTTAAGAATAAAGTTAAAAACTGACAGTGTACTGCCGGCTGGCTTCAAGCCAATGGCCGCAAACAGTAACGTGGTAGCGGCGTGCGTTCAACGGCCTGTCTACCACGTTACTGTTTGCGGCCATTGGCTTCAAGCCAGCCGGCAGTACACTGTCAGTTTTTAACTTTATTCTTAAACATTTTAATTGTAAGCTGTACTAGCTCAATAAAAAATCTTTGGATTTACGCTATGAGGCTTCTCTCTTCTCCATACATATGGAAAACGTCCCGGTGGTTTTTATTAAAAACACAGCGGTGACACAGGTGGGAAGGAGACCACAGAGTCGGTGAGGGGGACATCGATCGTTTGGAACCCGGCTACTGGATCTACATTCACATGCCCACTACCCCTGCAGGGGTTGGGCGCTCCGGTGAGTGAGGGCACAAGTGGGGGTTCCACCTAAGACGGTCTATACCGGCTACAGCAGAATTATCTGGGATCATTTGGATGCACACTACATTTGTTTATAAAAAAAAATTTCACACATAGGACAATCTTTGGACATATATAACACACTTTTGGAGTAATTGTTTGCACGAATCAACATCACTTTACTATTTTTTCACCATTTTTTCATTTTTTGGTAGTTATACTTTTTTATATCACCTTTTGGACTGTTTCGATCTACATTTAAATGTTTTCTTTTAGGTTGTTTTCAGATGTCAAAATATCTTTGTAAGCAGTTTTTATGATTATTGTTATGTTAATTACACCTATAGCAACTTTTATTTTTCTTTATATAATTTTTTGGGGTGATTTGCACATTCAATATTTATGTGATAACACAATAGTTTTTCACTATTTTTTCACGGAGTTTTAACCATGTTTGATGATACACTTTGATGCACACACATTCCCTTAGGGTGAGATATGTTATCATTATCTGAATAGTGAACAGCGCCAATTCCCCTTTTTTTGAGTTTTTAGTTCTTGGACTTCACCTAGGTGTTTTCCTTTTTTTGGGGGGCTGCAGTTCATATTGGTATCTGTCCGAAGCGCGGAATAATTGTATATATGACTGGCCAAGTATGTCTCCAGACCTAAACCCTATTGAGCATCTGTGGGGCATCCTCTAACGCAATGGTCATCAACCCTGTCCTCAGGGCCCACTAACAGGCCAGGTTTGCGAGATAACTGAAATACATCACAGGTGATATCATTTGCTGCTCAGTGATTGCAGTATTTTTGTCTGCATCTTCCCAAGGTAATACACAAAATCTGGCCTGTTAGTGGGCCCTGAGGACAGGGTTGATGACCACTGCTCTAACGGAAGGTGGAGGAGTGCAAGGTCTCTAAGATCCACCAGCGTAATGTCGTCATGGAGGAGGGGAGGGATGTATTCACTTTTGTGAGATACTGTATATACAAAAATAGGATTTTTATAACAGCTTACCTGTAAAATCCTTTTCTTTTGAGGTACATCACGGGACACAGCGCCTCAGTAATTACTGATGGGTTATAGGGTATTACTAGGTATTGGACACTGGTCACACCCTAGACAGGAAGTTCAACCCCCTATATAACCCATCCCCTTCCTGGGCATACCTCAGTTTTGTAGCAAAGCAATATAAGTGTATTAGAAGAGGGGCGGGACCTCTGTGTCCCGTGATGTACCTGAAAAGAAAAGGATTTTACAGGTAAGCTGTTATAAAAATCCTATTTTCTTTCTCATACATCACGGGACACAGAGCCTCAGTAATTACTGATGGGATGTCCCAGAGCAATGCTATTTGAGGGGAGGGGACCACACAAAGTAGGGTGTAATCAGATCTGAGGACCTCGTACCGCTGCCTGCAGCACACTACGCCCAAAGGCGATATCCTCATGCCTTCCCACATCCACCTGATAAAATCTGGTGAATGTATGGACTGAAGACCAGGTTGCGGCCTTGCAGATTTGAGCCATAGAGGCCCGGTGATGCACCGCCCAAGAAGCACTAATAGCCCTTGTGGAGTGTGCCTTGATTTGAAAAGGTGTAATTTTCTGTTTCAAACCGTAAGCTTAAATAATCATTTGTCAAATCCATTTTGAAATGGTAGACTTTGACGCTGCCTGTCCTCTATTGGGACCTTCTGGCAGTACGAACAAAACATCCGTTTTGCGAATTTTGAGCAGTTGCTTCCAGATAGGCCTTGACTGCTCTTACTACATACAAAGAATGTAGTGACCTTTCTTCCGTAGAACAGGGATCTGGAAAAAAGGAAGGTAGAACAATATCTTGGCTTAGATGAAAATCTGAAACCACTTTCGGTAGAAAGCTAGGATGAGGGCGCAATACCACTCTATCCTTGTGTATGATTAAATAAGGCTCTTTAGAGGAAAGAGCTGCTAATTCTGATACTCTTCTAGTAGAAGAAATGGCTACCAGAAAAAATTAACTTTCTTGTCAACAAGACTAAGGGAATTTGACGTATTGGTTCAAAAGGCTGTTTCTGTAAAACTGACAGAACCAAAATCAAGTCCCAGGGGTTTAGGGGCGCCCTAATCGGAGGATTAAGACGCGTTACTCCCTGTATAAAGCTTCGGACTAAAGAATGCGAAGCAAGCGGCAGTTGAAATAATACTGACAAGGCCGAGACCTGGCCCTTGATGGTACTCAAGGCTAGCTTCATTTCTAATCCCACTTGTAGAAAGTCAAGAATTCTACCTATTACATATTTTCTGGGATGCCAACCCCTGGATTCACACCAGGATACATAAGTTTTCCAGACTTATGATAAATGACTCTGGAAGCTGGCTTCCCTGCATTGATCAAGGTAGAGATCACAGGACCTGAAAGCCCACGACTCTTCAGAACGTGGGTTTCAATAGCCAAACCGTCAAATTTAGCGTTTGTAAGGCAGGATGGAACACTGGACCTTGAGATAACAGGTCTGGACATGACGGTAGGGTCCACGGGGAACCTACTGTAATCCTTACTATTTCTGCATACCAAGCTCTCCTGGGCCAAGCTGGGGCCACCAGAAGTACCGACTTCTTTTCCTGCCTGACCCTGCGAAGGAGTCATGGCAGTAGCAGAATAGGAGGGAATGCATAAATCAGTGAGAACCGATGCCACGGAATCACCAACGCATCTGTCCGCATGCAAGAGGATCCTTTGTTCTTGCCACAAACTTGTTGACCATTTTGTTGAATCTGGATGCAAAGAGATCTACATCTGGAACCCCCCCATCTTTGGCATATGGCCCAAAAGACGTCGGGGTGAAGAGACCATTTCCCTGGGACTAACCACTGGCGACTTAAATAGTCCGTCTGCCAGTTCTCTATCCCCGGAATGAAAACTGCCGATATGGATGGCACATGTTTTTCTGCCCAGACTAAAATCTGATTCACTTCTCTCTGAGCTGCACAACTCCTGGTGCCTCCTTGATGATTGATATAAGCCACTGCTGTGGCATTGTCGGACTGGATCCTGACAGGGCAACCCTGTAGCCTGACAGTCCAAGCCTTTAGGGCTAGATACGCTGCACGGATCTCCAGAATGTTGATGGGTAAGGTCCTCTCAATTTTGGACCATTCCCCCTGGGCCGCAGACTGTTCCAGAACTGCTCCCCAACCCGAAAGACTGGCATCCGTTGTTACCACTATCCAGGTAACCGGTAAAAAGGACTTCCCTTTTTGCAGGTTTTAGGTATTAACCACCAACGGAGGCTCTGACTGTAGGAGACAGACGCATTGGAAAATCTAATGCCTGCACTTTCTTGTTCCAGGCAGACAGGATACTGTGTTGCAGCAGTCTTGAATGAAACGGAGCATAGGGAACTGCTTCGAATGAAGCCACCATCTTTCCCAGCAGCCTCATACAAAAGCGAACAGAAGGACCCTTTTTCGTCCTGACTACCTGAATCAGTTCTTTTAAAGGCACTGATCTTGGCCTGAGGTAAAAATACCTTTTCTTGGCTTGTATCTATGACCAGGCCCAAATACTCTAGTCTTCTTACTGGCTTTAAGAAAGACTTTTCTAAGTTGAGAATCCAACCTAGGTATTCCAAGTAGTTGACTGTGGTGACCAAGTTCTGGTCCAGGCAGGTTACCGACCGGCCTATCAAAAGCAGGTCGTCTAGGTATGCTACGACAGTTATACCTTGTGCCCTTAATCTGGCCAGAGGAGGAGCCAAGATCTTTGTAAAACACACGAGGTGCAGTAGCTAGCCCGAAAGGCAGAGCTATAAACTGAAAGTGGTGTTTTTCTACTTTGAAAACGCAGGTACTTTTGACGAGCAGGGAAAATAGGTACATGCAGGTATGCGTCCTTGATGTCTATTGACGCCAGAAATTCTCCTTCTTGTAGGATGGAGACTACCGATCGGATCGATTCCATGCGAAAGGATCGTATCTTTAGGAATCGGTTTAGATCCTTGAGATCTAAAATGGGTCGGACATCTCCATTTGGTTTTGGAACTGTGAAAAGGTTTGAATAAAACCCCAATCCCTGCTCTTGCGTGGGAACAACCACGATAACTTTTTGCGACAATAGTCGCTCCAATGCTAGAAGAGAGACTTCTTTTTCTCTGGGTCTCTGGGAACATTTGATCTGAGGAAACGAGGGGAGGGGAATTTTCGGAACTCTAGTTTGTAACCTAGAGTTAATGTGGACATCACCCATCTGTCCTGGAAATCCTCCTACCAGAGCCTTGAGAACTGTAGCAGTCTTCCCCCCACCCGAGCGAGCGGGGGCACTCCTTCATAAAGAGGCTTTAGCGTCCTGTCTAGTAGGCTTCCTCCCACAGGACTTCTTTTGTCCCTGGGTCGACTCTGAGATTTATTTCTTGAGCCTGACGGAGGAGGCTGTCGCGACTGCCTGGAGGCTGATGCTCCTGGCACTGAGGACAGAGCCTGTTTAAAAGAGGGACGTATACCAAATCCTCTCCGAACAGCCTTGCACCATGAAGGGGAAACCCAGCCAGAAGCTTCTTACATGGTGATTCGGCTGAAATTTTTCAACCATAAGATTCTACGCATATGTACCAACCCAAGCGCAAGGCGAAAGGTTTGGATGATAGAATCTCCGATTGCGTTAACAGCAAACACAAAGCCGCTGGTAGGTTAGGAAACCCCCGGGCTTGCTGTTCAGGTAAAACTTTGAGTACCTGTTTAACATGGTCTCTCAAGTATTGACAGACTGATTGCTGCCACTGCAGGTTGAGCTATTAGGACCTTCTGCCACTGAACCCGCCAAGAAGAAAACAAAACTCTTTTCAACAGGAATTCCAATTTCTTATCAGTTGGATCCCTAGGTATCTGAGCGTTGTCGACAAGACAAGCCAGACTTATTTACGGAGGAATGGCGGCATCAACTGCCGGTATACCCCCCATCTTAGTAAATCTTTCCTCCATAGGATAAAGTGTTGCAAACTTTTTTAGGCGGAAGAAAAATGTTTATCTGGGTGATCCCACTCAGAATAAATAAGCTTTTTCAGTAAACACAAACAGAAAAGCATGTGTGGTTTGAGGAGGCTTCAGTGAACCCAAACCAAAAGAGGGTTCTTTAACCACTTGCTTACAGGGCACTTAAACCCCCCTCCTATCCAGACCAATTTTCAGCTTTCAGCACTGACGCACTTTGAATGACAATTGCGCGGTCATACAACACTGTACCCAAAGGAAATTTTTTATCATTTTTTCACCACAAATAGAGCTTTCTTTTGGTGGTATTTGATCACCTCTGCGGTTTTTACTTTTTGTTTAAAAAAATGTAAAAAAACTGAATTTTTTTTTTTAAAAATTTTTTTTCTTTTTTTATATTTTGTTATAAAAAATTTTAAAACGGGTCATTTTTCTCCTTCATTGATGTACGCTGATGAGGCGGCTGATGAGGCGGCAATGATGGGCACTGATAGGCAGCAGTGATGGGCACTGATGGGCGGCAGTGATGGGCAGGTGGGCATTGATAGGTGGCACTTGTGGGCATTGATAGGTGGCACTTGTGGGCATTGATAGGTGGCACTTGTGGGCACTGTTAGGTGGCACTGTGGGCACTGTTAGGTGGCACTTATAGGTGGCACTGATGAGGCAGATGTGCCTCTTCCACTTGGGGACCGATGTCCCTGGCATCCGAGCCGGTGATCGGCTTTTTTTTCTACTCGCGCTGACAGCTGATCACATGGTAAGGGGCCGGGACCGGCCCCTTACACGGATCGGCGATCAGCCGAGTCTCAGTGACTCGGTGGTCACAGCGCGCCCGGCGCGCGCCCTGCAGGGCGCGCGCAGGGAGCGTGCACAGGGGAGGCCGTCATATGAATGCAGGTCCGCGCTGTGGCCGTCATTCGGCCATAGCGCGGATAGCAGGTGCTTAACTGACTCAGATACGGGTAACTTGAATGTGGAGCGGACCAATCCAGCAAAAATTTGCACTAACCCCTTCTCATCCTGAGAAGCTGAAGAGGGCCCTTCTCCACTTGATTCCTCGGAAGAGGAATCATAAGTCTCATGCCTGTGTCTCCCACCTCACATGCGCCCATCTGCTCTGTGTCTCTCCATAGGCCGTGTGCATCTGAAAAAAGTGCACCTTATAGCCTGTGTGTAGCCTGCAATGTGAGCGTTTCACTACGCTGACGTTTCGTTAACGCTCCACCCCCCCCCTTGCCGCCCCCCCCCCCGTCTTTCTCCCGCGCGAGCCGAGGCATGGAGGGGGGAATGGGGCGGAGGAGAATGGGAAGCCGCTGCAATGGCGGCATGCGGTGCAGCATACTACCGCTTCCCTGTGCCTTTACCTAAGCCGTGGGGGGAGAATCCCTGAAGGAAAAAACCCCCCTTCCCACATCCTACCTGGAGCATGGCTTGGAGGAGCGTACAGCGTGGACACCGAGACAAGACAGATCAAGCATGAAAAGGTATGTGCTCTTGACAGCCCCCGGTGGCGACTATAGACATAGCATACATTTAGTTAAAGGAGAAACCTTATAAAGAACTAGAAAAATTCTTAAGGAGTCTTCCCTTACCTTATTCAGCTGCAGGGTCTGTTGTAACAGACCCAATCTTCACCTCTCACGGTGGGCTCCATTTAGAGAAAAACCTTCAGAGACTGGGGCCCCCTATGTATAGGGGGATCCACAGTTCTGGCCCAGTAAAGCACCCCGCCAGGGATATGGCTGAAAAAAAAACAAATACTGGATCCCGGGGTCCAGCTCTCTAAAAAGAGAAGCGTTACAGGTAAAACCTCGTTTCTTCGGACACGAGGCTCAGGTACCATCCAATTCGGCCTGGAAAAGACACTTTGAATGGATGCATGGCTTGCCCCAGTATAGGATATTCCTTTGGAGCTCAGCACAGCACAGCACATCTTATTCATGACCAACACCTAAGACACTGGCAAAAAAACTGAAGTATCCCTAGGAAGGGGAAGGGTTATATAGGGGGTTGAACTTCTTGTCTAGGGTGTGACCAATGTCCAATCACCTAGTGATACCCTATAACCCATCAGTAATTACTGAGGCTCTGTGTCCCGTGATGTACGAGAAAGAAACACACATATATATTTTTTTCTTTTTTTGATCACATAAACTCCCTTCTCAGCTGTATAAGGGGCTTGGAGAGGCGGGGGTGGAGAAACAGCAGTACACCCATCTTCTTGATCTTCCCACTGAATGGGTGTGCAGGGGGGGGGGTTGTCAGCACATCTAACCATTGGAGAACAGGTAGGCTGTGCTGCTCCCTGCGCAGCCAGGAAACTGACCATTCTGGGATTTGAAATAGGAAAGCTAGGGGATTGGCAGGATCACTGGTTATTTCATATGGTAGGAATGCAAAAAGAACAGGATATGGTACAATAGGCACATATCAGGAATAGAGGTCGACCGATATATTGGCCGATATTTGGCATTTTTTACTTAATCGGCATCGGCCGATTGTGCTGATAAAAAAGGCCGATATAACTTCAGCGCGACTTGCAAATGACTTCTGTAATAGAAGTCAATGCAAGTTGCCTGAAGTCTTCTGTGAAGCGACTTCTCTCCTCTCTGGGCAGCCTGCCAAGTCTGATAAAGGAACCTGAAGAGATACAATGTTTACACTTATCAATGAGCTGAACTCTGTGTAGAAGTTCTCAGTTTAACCATTTAAAGACTAAGGTGTCCTTTTATGAAACTGCGGTAAAATACCGCAATTCAATTCTCAGGCATTCTCAGAGGAGATCGCTCTCCTCTGAGTGCCTGTTTATGAAAGTGTGTAGATCGCTTCTCATGTTGAGTTAAGGAGCGATCTACAAATGCCGGGAACTCCTGAGAATGGCTCCTCTCACTGTAATCTCGTGTGATGTAGCGGGATTACAGTATGAGGAACCATAAAATACAAAAGTGTAACACGAATCAGCACACATTATTCCCCAACATATTAATAAAATAATAAAGTTAAATTCCCCCTACACAATATACATTAACCCAATTATAAAAAAAAATTGTTTTTATCAATATTTAACCGCTTGCCGACCGGCGCACGCCGATGTACGTCGGCAGAGCGGCACGGCTGGGCAAATGGGCGTACCTGTACGTCCATTTGAATTTCCCACCATGCCCGTGCGTGCGCGCCGGCCGGGAGCTCCGTGAGTCGGGTCGCGGGTCCCGCGGACTCGATTGCCGCGGGGAGACCCGCGATCGCCTCACGGAGCGGATGAACGGGGAGATGCCGTTGTAAACAGCATCTCCCGTTCTGCCTAGTGACAAGTGTCACTCGATCTCTGCTCCCTGTCATCGGAGCAGAGATCAGTGATGTCAGCCACACAGCCCATCCCCCTACAGTTAGTAATCACTCCCTAGTACACACTTAACCCCTCCCCGCCCCCTAGTGGTTAACCCCTTCACTGCCAGTGTCATTCACACAGTAATCAGTGCATTTTTAATCGCACTGATCGCTGTATAAATGACAATGGTCCCAAAAATGTGTCAAAAATGTCCGACATGTCCGCCATAACGTCGCAGTCACAATAAAAATTGCTGATCGTCGCCATTACTAGTAAAAAAAAAATTATTAATAAAAATGCCATAAAACTATCCCCTATTTAGTAAACACTATAACGTTTGCGCAAACCAATTAATAAACGCTTATTGCGATTTTTTTTACCAAAAATATGTAGAAGAATACGATCGGCCTAAACTGAAGAAAAAAAATGTTTTTTTTATATATTTTTGGGGGATATTTATTATAGCAAAATGTAAAAAATAATGCGTTTTTTTCAAAATTGTCGCTCTTCTTTTGTTTATAGCGCAAAAAATAAAAATCGCAGAGGCGATCAAATACCACCAAAAGAAAGCTCTATTTGTGGGAAAAAAAGGACATCAATTTTGTTTGGGAGCCACGTCGCACGACCGCGCAATTGTCAGTTAAAGCGACGCAGTGCCGAATCGCAAATAACGCTCTGGTCAGGAAGGGGGTAAATCCTTCCGGGGCTGAAGTGGTTAAAGATCATACATGTGCCTATTTAAATGTGAATGGTGTATAGTAAATGAATGTAATGCACATATGTAATGCAGCTATACACCATTCTTATAAATTCAAAATACATTTATAATCATTAAAAAAATAATTTTAATAAAGTATACAAGTATAAATATTTATTAATAAATTAAAATAAAATATATTTCATAATTGATAAACATAAAAATTGATAAACTGGTGCAATGCGAGAACACTGCGAATCCACTGCGGGTTCCCGCATCGCACTGACTCGCATGTCAGTTCACACTGCCATATGCGAATCGCTAGGGAATGTCAATACATTGTTAACGACACCCCCAGATCAGCTTGCATATCGCACTGCGAACTGACAGTTCGGGCATGAATCGGATCGCATATGTGTGAACACACATGCAATCTGATTCTGGTCCGAACAGAAAAAAGGGTCCTGTGCGTGTTTGCACCGAATGCGGTGCGATATCAGCCATACTATCTGTACAGCTGATATCGCACCGCACAGACATCGCATGTAATGTGAATGGCAGTGTGCTGCGAATTACATGCGATGCCTGTGCGATGCCTGTGCGATGTCCGGCATGGCACAAGTGTGAACTGGGCCTAAAAGTTAACAACACCCCCAAATCAGTTCGCATATCGCAGTGTGATCTGCAAACTCAGACAGTAATTGAATCGCATGGGTGTGAACACCCATGCGATCCGATTCTGCTGTGGACCAAAAAAAGGGTCCTGTATGAGTTTGGTCCGAGTGCAATGCAAATTCAGCAATACTATCTGTATGGCTGAAATCGCATCGCACAGAGATCGGATGTGATTTTGCACTGCAGTGTGGTGCGCATCACATCCGATCTCGGACACCGCAGCAGTGGGAACTAAACCTAAATCATATTGCATTTGCACCAAAATGGTACAAGACCCTTTATTTGGTCCGCACTGGAATCGGATCGCATGGGTGTGAACACCCATGCGATCTGATTCCTGCACCATTACATAGTTCGCACTGCGATCTGTGAAATGATCTGGGGTGTCATTAACTTTACATTGACACCCGCAGTGGTGCGCAGATGTCAATGTAGGTGTGATGTGAAAACCCGCACAGGAATCAAGTTGGTTCACGCATCACACAAGTGTGAACCCAGCCAGAGACGTGAACATCTAAAAAAAAAAAAACATATATCTATAAATATCTATCTACACATATATATATATACACACACACACTATAAATTCCTATCCTGCTGGTTTTGGGGTGTGTAATGGTGGGGAAGATGTGCTCTGACTGTTTGGTGAAAGAAAGAAGTCAAAAGACTTCTTGCTTTCTCCAGAATATCAGCCAGTTTCAGGCTTCTCACTCTGATTCTCCACCTCTGAAATGGTGAATCAGAAGTGAGAATTCTGTCACAGATCGCCAGTGAGGTGCTGAGATCGCACCTTCATAAACTGGCCGTTTCTGTGACAGTCAGTTACAGATTCTCACTGTGCTGAGATAATCAGTGGAGAACATGTTCTCTGCTGATTATCTCAGTTTCATAAACTGGTAATGAGCTGAGATCAGCGGTGAGACTCGGGATCGCCGCTGATCTCAGTTTCATAAAAGGACACCTAAATCTTTTCTGACACTTGTTGCTCACAAGTAAAAATCCTGTATTTTCTGCTAGAAAATCACTTAGAACCCCCAAACATTATATATATTTTGTTAGCAGAGACCCTAGGGAATAAATTAGCGGTTGTTGCAATATTTTATGTCACACAGTATTTGCGCATCGGTCTTTCAAATGCAATTAAAAAAAAAAAAAAATACACTAGTAAATTAAAAAAAAAAAAACTAAGCAGTAAAGTTAGTTAAAGTTAGTTTTGATTACCTGTTTTTGTGTATTTAATATTTAAGATATAGTTTTTTTTTTTTTTTTTAATCTAAATTCTACATACAAGTGAACTGATTGGAGGTTTGTTTTGTTTAATAAATATTTAAATGTAAATAATTTTCTGTATCACTTATTACTTAAGGTTGCTTTCACACTGGAGCGGGCAGGCGTTGACGGTAAAACGCTGCTAGTTTTAGCGGCGCTTTACCGTCATTTTAGCGGCGCTATTCGGCTGCTAGCAGGGCGCTTATAATCCAGCTAGCGGCCGAGGAAGGGGTTAAATGCGCCCCTGAAGCACTGCTGCCGAAGCGCTTTGCAGGCGCTTCGGCAGCGGTGCGCATTCATTTCAATGGGCAGGAGTGGTGGAGGAGCGGTATACACCGCTCCAAAGATGCTGCTTGCAGGACTTTTTTTTTTTTTAACATCCTGCCAGCGCATCGCCTCAGTGTGAAAGCATTCAGGCTTTCACACTGAGACTGCAGGGGAGCCGTTTTACAGGCACTTTACAGGTGCTATTTTTAAAGCGCCTGAACAACGCCCCAGTGTGAGAGGGGTCTAACTGTTAGATTTTATGAGATGAAGGGGGAAAAAAAAAAAAAAGAAAAAAGAAATCGGCCTAATATATCGGCCCAAAAAAATCGGCATTACATATCGGCCATCAGCCACCGCGATTTCTAAATATCGGCCTCTAATCAGGAATATGAAATGTTAGGGTAACATACTCTTTAAGACATGAAAAAAAAAATAAAAATAAAAGCATAAAAAGAAGGATTTTTGTAGTTAAAAAGCTTTTCTTAAAATTAATTTATTAATAAATTAATAAATTAATTTTTAACCCCAAGAAGAACAGATCCACAAGGGATAGGCAAGAAAGCAAGTAAGACTTTAGCCCCAGCCAGAAGAGATAGGAACCACCAGCAGGAACAGACACATTTTGTGGAGCTTGCCTAAGGCTCCTTTCACACTTATACGACTTCAAAGTCGCACGATTTTACCGCGATTTCGCGGCCGCGATTTTGCCGCGATTTGGGAGCAGTACTACTTTGCCACGTTTTTGGCATTAACAAATGAAAACATACAGTAGTTGGTATGAATCATAAGGGGGAACGCCACGCCAAGTTTTAAATAAAAAAACTGGCGTGGGTTCCCCCCCAGGGGCATACCAGGCCCTTAGGTCTGGTATGGATTGTAAGGGGAACCCCCTACGCCGAAAAATCGGCGTGGGGGTCCCCCCAAAATCCATACCAGACCCTTATCCGAGCACGCAGCCCGGCCGGCCAGGAATGGGGGGGCCCCCAGATCCCGGCTCCCCACCCTATGTGAATAAATATGGGGTACATGGTACCCCTACCCATTCACCTAGGGAAAAAAGCGTCAATAAAAAACACAGTACACAGGTTTTTAAAATAATTAATTAGGCAGCTCCGGAATCTTCTTCCGACTTCGGGGGTCCTCTTCCGACTTCGGGGGTCTCTCCGGCGTCTTCACCCGGTGTCCGCATCTTCTGCCGGCTCCACCGCTATCTTCTGGCGCTCTTTTGCCAGCGGTGGTCCGGACTTCTGGATCGTCTTCTTCCCTCTTCTCTTCCAGAGATGTTGACACGACGCTCTCTCCAGCCAGAATGGTCTCTGTGCGCTCCGCAACGGACTTATATAGGCGGTGACCCCGCCCCCTTATGCCGTCACAGTCCCATGGCATGCTGGGACTGTGACGTTTTAGGAGGCGTGGTCACCGGGTGATGACCACGCCCCCTTATGACGGCACAGTCCCAGCATGCCCCGGGACAGTGACCTCATAGGGGGGCGGGGTCACCGCCTATAAAAGTCTGTTGCGGAGCGTTCAGAGACCATTCCAGCTGGAGAGAGCGTCGTGTCAACATCTCTGGAAGAAAAGAAGAAGAAGGCAGAAGGCAGAAGTCCGGACCACCGCTAGCAATTGAGCTGCAGAAGATAGCGGAGGAGCCGGCAGAAGATGCGGACACCGGGAGGAGACGGCGGAGAGACCCCCGAAGTCGGAAGAAGATCCCGGAGCTACCTAATAAATTATTTTAAAAACCTGTGTACTGTGTTTTTTTATTGACGCTTTTTTCCCTAGGTGAATGGGTAAGGGTACCATGTACCCCATACTCATTCACATAGGGTGGGGGGCCGGGATCTGGGGGCTCCCTTATTAAAGGGGGCTCCCGGATTCCGATAAGCCCCCCGCCCGCAGACCCCGACAACCAACGGCCAGGGTTGTCGGGAAGAGGCCCTTGTCCTCATCAACATGGGGACAAGGTGCTTTGGGGTGGGGGGGCCGGCAGGGTGCCCCCCATGCCCTAAAGCACCCACCCCCCCATGTTGAGGGCATGCGGCCTGGTACGGTCCAGGGGGGGGGGGGGCGCTCGCTCGTCCCCACCCCCATTCCTGACCGGCCGGGCTGCATGCTCGGATAAGGGTCTGGTATGGATTTTGGGGGGGACCCCACGCCGATTTTTCGGCGTAGGGGGTTCCCCTTAGATCCATACCAGACCTAAGGGCCTGGTATGCCCCTGGGGGGAACCCACGCCGTTTTTTTCATTTAAAACTTGGCGTGGAGTTCCCCCTCTGGATTCATACCAGACAGCTGTCAGCACTGCCTGTCGCTCATCGGGAAAGGAAAAAAAAGTTTTCCTTTCCCGATCAGGGAGCCAGGCTTGAGCTTACAAAGTCGTGCTGAAGTCGTGTCTATATATTTTTCAGGCACGACTTGCATGCTACTTCAGGGTTTAACATTGAGGTCTATGGAGTACAACTCGCATAGAAGTTGGACCAAAGTAGTGCAGGGACTACTTTCAAGTCGGCACGACTTAAAGTCGTGCCAATATGAATGGTAGTCATTGAAAATCATGGAGAATGACTTGTCATACGATTTTGCAGTACAAAATCGTGGGACAAGTCGTATAAGTGTGAAAGGGGCCTTACTCAGACTATAGTCAGGGGCCTAAAAAGCTTATAGCCTCCCAGGTCCCACAAGGCATCAACAACAGAGGGGTGAAGGAAAGGATTCTCAGCAGAAGAGCTAAGAGCCTTCACATGACGAAGATCAGAAGAAGTGAACACATCTGAAGGACTCTCCAAAAGGCTGAGGGTCAGCCAGATATGGTGGACCCGATTCCAGATGACCAGTTCCTGCAGTGTCCTCTGGACACACTTTATTCTCAGCAGCGAGTAGCTTCAGTATTCCCACTGTTAACAATATAATGAGACATAGAGCCTTCCAGCAATGATCTCCACCTTCGGTTCAAGACCTGAAGTGCTTTCAGGTGTGCATTGTCCAGCGCAGGGGTGAGACCACTCTCCCTGCAACAGGGGTGACTCCCTTTCCTTCCCAGAGATAAGGGCACTGCAACACCTCGATGGTGTCCAACATATTCCAAACCCCTGATAGAGTTTCCTGAGATGAATCTCACCGAAACAGGGGTTGTAGCCTATACTAGGCTCCTACAGAGGTTGAAGGGTAACCCCAGGGACTACCTAATCCATAGAGACAAGCCCAAAAGGTCTACTCAGAGATTGCAGACATGATACAAGAGATTGTGAGAGACTGAACATGCTGCAGGAGACTGTTGACATGCTATAAGAGTTGTTGGAGACATGAGTCAGGAGACAGTCACAGGCATGAGGCTGCTAAAATTTGCTATTAAAACAGGGCAATAGGGAAATGCAGATTAACGCGTACAAGGGCTAGGAGGGCCGCACAAAAAGTGCCAAATGGCTGCAAGTTGAACAACAGGGTTCTGCACCATAATACTGGGGAGCCAGAAAGGTGTAATTGCAGGGGCACCAGAGGCAAGGGAGTATACTGTAGGCCTAAAGGGACACTGTCCGCAGCATAGTGCTGAAGAGACATAACTATCCCAGGACCCGCCAGAATGCACAATAAACCCCATCATTTACAGAAATGGGGGCATACCTTCATGCTGAAGGCTATTCAGAGGGTCTAGCTGACCTTAAGTCCCATGCACCAAGTCAGGTTCTAGAGGCCTGTTAGCACCTACTGCAGAAGTAGATGAAAGGGAAGGGTGGGATTCAGCGGACCTCTAAAGCAGAACTCTGGGATAAGCAGATTGTCTACATTCAAGAGGCATGTGCATTTTTACTTAAAATATTGATGCGTTTTGTGTATTAATTCTAGATCTGCGCAGTAATCCAGCATAAAACCTCTGTGCAAAAGCTTCCTGTAATAATGACCAGTCACTGCTGTTCTCACTTATTGTGCAGTGGATGTAAATCTCTTGTAGCTTTTGAGGAATATATTCTTCAAATTAAATTTTATATGCCGAGTTCAACTGACCTTTAAAAGGATCTGATATTGCATATTGCAGTTGTTAACAGAAGTGAAAGAAGTCCGGCATCTTACCTGAATGCTTGATTAATTTGTTTGTTGAGCTCAGCAGTATAAGCCATCCACATGTCTCCATCATTCAACCATTCCCAGCGGGTCAATAGCTCGGACTTTACAGCAGATTTTCCTGTGACTTTTCCAGATTCAGTAGATGCAGAACTCTCATCTTCAAGTTCAGTTTTTATAACAACTTCTGGCTCAGGATCTGCCTCGACTTTCCTCTTCTGGGATACTGCTACAAGAAAGTGGAGATTTTATTTTTATTTTTTTAATACAGTAAGAAGTGCTGCATGTTACCTCGTGACTCACAACTAACCAGAAATTAATTCAGCAAGCATCCGTGACACTTCACAGCAATGAGTTTGATTTATACTGTAAATACTGAAGATCATAAATATAGACTATCAGTGATTTAAAGTGAGACTAAACAATATCCTTATTCTCCAGAAAGAATCCACACACATCCACTATTTATTAGCCCCGCAATCGATTTTTCCTGAAACCATTTTTTTTACTGCGTTTCTCTTGTAATGTCCTCTGTGAGCTCCTAAACCTTTTCCCCCTCACTTCTGTTTGTTTGGAATAAGCAGTGCACTGCTCTATGCCCACTATACATGCCGCAGTCCCTACTCCATCATGGTAGTGGGCAAGAGAGGGTGGCTACATTCCTATATACAATGGAACCAGGGAAAACATATGTTGCCACCCTCTAACAGAAAGTCATAATACAGCATCAAATAAGGGATTTGGAGAAGGCCTAAAGCAATAGAAGGGACTTCTTTAAGTTTTTTTTTTTAAACTGAGTTTAGAGTCACTTTACCTTACCTTTGGAACCAAGAAGGGCAATTATATTATGGATGAAGTTGATTTCCTCCAAAATGAAATAGCATATACAGTATTTGTGATATGTATGCGAAGGGTCAAGCCTTAAAAAGTAAACTGCATATTTTATAATACAGAAGCCTCAGTATATATTCATTTTACTTAGAGAAGTGGATGGGATAAATATCTGTGCCATGTGTTTGGACTCTTGTAGTAAGCACACAGACACCTAACCTCGAGAGCACCATCTTTAGGGCACAGTCTATTCATTAAGGTAAAAAAACTTCTGTGTGCAGCTCCCCCCTCCCTAATACTTACCTAAACCTAACTCGATCCAGCGATGTTGCACGAGAGTTTCAGCTGTCCGGAACTCTCCCTCCTCATTGGCTGAGACATCAGCGAAGCGCCATTGCCCCCCCCCCCCCCCCCGCTGCTGTCAAAGTCAGTAAGCCAATGAGGAGAGAGAGGGTGTGGGGCTGAGCTGTAGCTCCGTGTCTGAATGGACATACAGAGCAGCGACTCAGCTCGGGTGCCCCCCAAGCTAGCTGCTTGCTGTGGGAGCACTCAGCAGGAGCGAGGGGCCAGGAGCGCCGGTGAGGGACTCGAGAAGATGAGGATCTGGGCTGCCCTGTGCAAAACCATTAAACAGAGCAGATTAAAAAACAAGGACTTTAAAATCACCTCTTCCCATCAGCGGTGCTGATTGTGGAGTGACGGGAAGAGGTGCTGGAAGGACTGACACTGGAGCACAATGACTAGGACAAGCTGGAGATAACCTTCCTGGATTAGCCTGCTCTGCAATATATGGATACCAGAGCCCCTCCATCTACCTGTCACCTGGAGAAGTGTTGTACTAATGTGGCTCAGGAAATCTCTTACTTTGGAGGCTTGTATTTAACTTAGCTCTGGTGAGTTTGATCCCCTGAGGGGAGTGTGTTCACACATGGTGGAGTTGGAGCGATCGGTGGAAGGTGCACGCTGTGACATGCTTTAGGATCTACTTTGAACACCCTCTGAACCACTACTTATGCCTCACTACTCTTATGGACTTTTTTTGTGTGTGAAGTTGGCCACACATTTTCTCTTTATGTGCTCAACACTAGCGCTGTTTTAGTATATGACTATTTTTTACTATCAATTTTATGTTCTATATACTATTGTGTGTAAAAAAAAAAAAAACACGTCTGCAAAAAATGAATAAAATTTTTTTTAAAAAAAATGCCCCGATAGGCAAGTGATACTAAAGAAAACAGGCATGTTATACTTACCTGCTCTGTGAAGTGGTTTTGCACAGAGCAGGCCATATCCTCCTCTTCTTGGGTCCCCCCACCAACGCTCCTGACCTCTCCTTCCTGCTCCCACAGCAATCAGCTTGCTATGGTGGTACCCGACCCGAGCTTGAACCCGCCCTCTCGTTCTCCTCATTGGCTCAATGACTTCGATTGGCAGCAATGGGAGCCAATGGAACCCGCTGCTGTGTCTCAGCCAATCAGGAGGGAGAGTTCTGGACAGCTGAGGCTCTTGTGCAACATCACTGGATCGAGATGAGGCTCAGGTAGGTATTAGGAGGGCTGCTGCACACAGGAAGCTTTTTTTATCTTAAAGTGTTACTAACAGTAAAATCAGTCTGTAAATGCAGTAAACCATGCTTGTTTTTTTTTTTTTTTCCAATCCATATCCTGATAGAACAGAGCCCTAGAAGGCACTCTGCACATGCTCAGTTTGGTGTGTATTGTAAGAGTTTTTTTTTGTTTTGTTTTTTCTTGGGAGGATGCATGTGATCGCCACAGGTCCACTCATCACTGTCTAGAAAGAGGGTCAGAGGTCCTGCAGCATCATAGCAAAGTCAGAGGAGAATGAAAACGCTTCCTACAAGTTTTAACCAGTACTTGGCCGGACAATGATAGAAGTCGCAAGACTGCTATATACTGCTGATGAGAAAAGGTATTTAGCAGTTTATATTTACTAAAATAATTGCATTTACATGTTCTGTGTACTGTGGGAGACCAGATATAGCGAATGCGGGGCCCTGGGTTTAGTAACACTTTGTTGTATAGAATGCATTAAAGATAAAAAACCTTCTGCCTTAAACACTTTAATTAGAGAAGTTAACCTGGGCAGCTCCCGCCCTCCATCCAGAATTGTCCTGCCTCCCACTGTTGGCTCTGCTGTGATGATGACAGTGGTGATGTCTGGGGATAAGGACCGGTGTTCCGTCGAGAAATGCGCTCTGTTGAAAAATGCCTCCTATGGATATGTTCATGCGCAGTACGCAACGTCACTCCAGCTATGTTGATCAGCTGGCGTGACGTCAACACAGAGCATGCGCAGATTGTCGGAGGCAGTATCCAAAAATCTGCTAAGCGCTGAGAGAGAATGAAATTGTCAGATTCTAACTCACCGCTACGGGGCGTGATTTGGCTGTATTGAACTGCATGTTTTCTGTCTGTTGCATAGTGGCTTGTAAACCCTCATGGTTTTTCACCTTAATGCCTTCTGTAGTGCTGTAGCAGCCCCCCCCCCCCCCCCCGTTTTACTTACCTGAAGGCCGTCTTTCTCCAGGCGGGAACGAACACAACAGCTCTAGCTGGTGTCTTGTGTCCTGATTGGATAGATTCATAGCAGCGCAGCCACTGGCTCCCGCTGCTGTCAATTAAATCCAATGACGTGGGCGCCAGGGGGCGGGGCAGATTCCTGCATTCTGTGTGAATACACGCAGAAGCAGGACTTGGGAGCGCACCCGCACGGGTGTCAGCCAAGGAGAGCGCTTCTCCACGTGGACACCCGATGTGGGGAGGAGCTACCAGCGCCACTGAGGGACCCCAGAAGAGAAGGATCGGGGCCACGCTGTGCAAAACAAACTGTACAGTGGAAGGTAAGTATGACATGTTGATTATAAAATTTAAAAAAACAAATGTTTACAACCCCTTTAAATGGCAGGTTTTGGCTGTGTCTAATGGCAGGTTAAAACACACACAAAACCAACCCTTCAACAGCGACGCAGAATCTGACAATTACATTCTCCCTCAGTGCTTTGCAGATCGTCGGATACTGCCTCCAACAATCTGCACATGCGCCGTGTTGATGTCATGCCAGCTGGTCAACATATAAGCTGGAGCGACGTTGCGTACTGCGCATGCGCAGACCCATCAGAGGCATCTTTTACAGAGGGCATTTCTAAAAAAGAACACCGGCTCCTAAAGTGACGCGATTACAGCGTTAACGGATAAAACATGGCTCGGTCTGGCACTGGGCCGCAGTCCGCCAATTAGAGCCCTTGCACACTGGGGCGGTTTGCAGGCGCTATTGCGCTAATAATAGTGCCTGCAAACCGCCCAGAAAGTGCCGCTGCGTTCATTCCAGTGTGAAAGCCCCGAGGGCTTGCACACTGGAGCGATGCGCTGGCAGGACGGTAAAAAAAGTCCTGCCAGCATCTTCGGAGCGGTGTGTATACCGCTCCTTTACCGCTCCTGCCCATTGAAATCAATGGGACGGCGCGGCTATACCACCGGCAATGCGCCTCTGCAGAGGCGCTTTGCGGTGGTATTTAACCCCTTCTCGGCCGCTAGCGGGGGTAAAACCGCCCCGCTAGCGGCCGCATACCGAGGGTAAAACGCCGCTAATAATAGCGGCGTTTTACCGCCGACGCCGCCCCCCACCCCAGTGTGCAAGGGCTCTTAGGGATGCCTGGTATAGTGTAAGGTGAGCCTTATGGTGGCCATGCAGGGAACACTTTTAAATCCGATCACATTGTTGATAGATTTACTGTCCGATCGGAACAGCATACACCTAGCGATCATATAGAATAGGATCAGATTTTTTTTCTGGCAAGACCAATCAGGATAATTCAGATTAAATTGATCAAGTTATCCTTTCTATAACCCATAGATATGATTACATTATCCAATTCTGTGATGAGCCCAGGCATGTTTAGTCACAAATCTGAACCTAAGCTATCCCGCCAGGAAGCGGTCAAAGTGGCCAATCACATGCGGCGCCCCCCCTCCCCTAACACTTTCCTGAACTGCGCCCCCTATGACCAGAATTCTAGATTTGCACAGAATATAGAGCAGCCAGTTCCACCCCCAGCCTACAATGGTAACCCCCCTTAACTACCCACCACATGCAGCTTATAGAGAGATACAAGGGCGTATTCATCTTGCAACAAGGTGTGAAGTACCCAGACATGCAGTATGACACAGCACCCCTCACCCCGAGACTTGCGCTCCCTTGCAGAACCTACGCGCCCAGACATGTTCACCTCTTCCTCACTGTTTAGAGGCCAACACTGAGCCCCAGCTCGCATAGAGGCCCGCCACTGGCTGACTGAGCTGTCACTCATAGGACGGCTTCTCACCATTGGATAAATGGGAAGCCGGGGTAGCGCACGTGGTAGGGGAGTTTCGTAGTGGACGGTGATTGGCTATGAAGGCGGGACGGAAGTAGAGGCATGGTGTTTAGTATTTTGTAGGTGAAGCTGTGACACTGAATGTACCATGTTAGCGGTACGCTTCCGTCTCCAGCAAATGAGGGTGAGTACTGAGGATGGCACACCGCGCCTGGTGTCACCTCCTCCGTCCCTCTTTATAGCAGAGCTGTGTTGTTGGAGCAGGTTGGTAGGAATGCACTCTCGCGATAGCAGGGTCTGCTGTGCACATGGTAGTTGCAGTCCTCCAGGGCTGTGTGCTGTAACCTCTGTCCTTACACTGATGGGAAGAGGGTGATGGGGTATTACTGGCCATATGACAGTGGAGACCTCAGCTGTCTACAGATACAATCACATCGGCTTACTGCTGCAGAACTTCTTTGTCATTTTTTAAAAAGTTTAAAATTACATTTTTTTCCCCCAGTTAAAGGGAACTTTAAAAGTAGAACTATGGGCAAAACTTTTTTTTTTTCATTTTGGATAGAGCAAGGGAAGGTAATAACCTGTCAGATTATTTTTTTTTTCACCATCTGTGTCCCATTAGGGAGATTTCCCTTCTCTCCCTGTCCCATAGCCAAACAGGGAACGAGAGGAAATTAAGGGATTTCTTGGGGACCCCCAGGTCACCAGAACTAGTGTCTCCATTGGAAGATTACCCCTCTATTACATTCCTGGGGACAACCCAAACTTTGGGATTTTCTTTTTCTTTCAATGATAAAGGTAAACAGAAGAAACAAATTTGATAAAGTCAATCAGTGCAATCATTTATTATATGTGGCACAAATTAGATCAATAAAGTAGCTGCTAACATTAAAGTGTCACTCCACTCAAATATATAAATAAACAGTGCTGCGCTACTAATACAGTGTTCATTCAAAAATCAATAAAGACATGAACTATCAAAAAATTCCAGTCCATGAAAAAGTGATAAAACAGATATGTGACAAAAAGAAATGATCCACCATTCTTGTGCAAAAATCCAAATAAATCAGGCTGCTCACCTCACAGTTTGACCCCTGTTTTACCAGCGGGTCAAACAAAGCAGTTACCCTCTGGGGATATCAACAGAGACTGGCGGGATGCTGGCACCGGAAGTCCTCTATTCCATAGACATCCTCTGACTGGTTTAACAAACCCTCCGTGTATGCAAAAAATATATATATGCAAAATCTAGTGCTCTCCATATAAAAGCAATTTATTCTCATAACAGACGATTAGCCATACTCACAAATAGGACACTATAAGCCGTGCTAGCTGTACAAGCATGGATACAGAGTAAAACAGGATAGCTGCGGTGTGACGTCAGCACATGGGCTCCGCCCCCTAAACGCGTATCGTCAAGGCGTAGACTTCTTTAGTAGGGGTGGGGCTAGAGATGTCACTCCGTCTCTTACATAGTCCTTGATACTGGCATTGCACAGCAGCGGCTAATCCACCACTAATAGACCTTCCCACTACAGGAATATCGGTGATACAGGTAAGGGAAATGAGCCCTTTACTCTGGGGGACACCTAACCACAAGGTGAACCCCCCCCCCCCCCCAAATATTCAAAGCCCACCTACTATTACTAATAACATTGCAGCAATCTAGACACAGATTAATAATTAATTTAATAAGCTACAGAAATAAAGACAAAATTATATAATGTGAATATTTTTTAAATTAAAATAAATTTAAACCAAATATATGAAAAATAGTTTAGAATAAAAACATTTGATTTCAGATGGATAAAGATTAAAATAATCCATCAGGAATACCTTCAAAGTAAATACTATATCCACAAATAATATCATCTATCACTTATGAAGCAGTAGAGATCTAAGTCAATATTGAGGCCACGGGGACAGAGAACCTTGGGCTTAAAAATCCAAGATGATCCTCTTCTACTCAACTGCCTCATAAAATTGCCCCCCTCCTCCAGTGCTTGTTCACCAACTCTATCCCCCAAAATTTGAGACACATTATGAGTGACCACCCCCTTTTTTTTATGTTCCTAATATGCTCTTCTACCTGAACGTGCTGGGTCCAATATACTATAGCCCACATCCACATTCTAGCATATATATAACCCCCTTAGTGGAACAAGCGATCAGATCCTTGTCCTGATAACTTCTTCCAGTACTGGTTGCAAAGAATTCTTTTTCTTAATATTATTTCTAGCATGACGACATGCCATACATCTCCCACGTGTATGGAACCCTGTTAAAAAAACTAAACGGGGTACTTCTCTTATGTATGGGGGGATCTATCACACCTAGAGCTACCTTGTCTTTCAAAGTCTGGGCTTTTTATATACATACCCAGGATTACCAGGCAAAACTGCACTCTGTATTTTTTCCCTCTTCGGAATATTCCAATGTCGCTTAATTTCTCAACTTGCCTAAACCTGAACATTATAATCGAGTACCAATCTAAATTGAAAATTGTGTTAACCCACTGTTTCCCTTCTTGTAACAATACCTGCCTGTCTATCTCTAATACTCCGCTTTGGTTTCCCTGAATAGAAAGGGTTTCATAACCCTTTTCTATGAACCGATTGGCCAGAACCTCTGACTGAAGGAGATAATCCGATTCATCAGAGCAATTTCTCTCTACTCTGATGAACTGGCCTTTAGGAATATTATTAAGCCAAATATTTAGGTGGCAGCTGTGTATTGGGAGATGAGAATTTCTGTCTGTGGGTTTACAATAATTCTTAGTACATAAACGGCCTTGGTCTAAAAAAATTTCCAGATCAAGAAACACTACTTTATTTTCACTCACAGTCCAGGATAATACAATCTCTTTAGCGTTATTATTCATATTAAGCATGAATCTATCAAAGGACAATCTGTCCCCCTTCCATACAATAGATAGGTCATCAATGTATCTTTTGTAAATGACCAACTCACTTGGACGCTCTCAAAGCACATCTCCTGCTTCCCAACAAGCCATAAAAGGGTTTGCCACATTAGAGGCAAACCTGGCACCCATGGCTACCCCCTTAGTTTGTAAAAAATAATTTGCCCTATAACAAAAATAATTCTGTTTTAAGACTGAACTTAAGACATTTTAAAGTGGGGTTCCACCCAAAAAAAAAAAAATACATGAAAAATCCTAAAAACAAAAAAACATTTGGATATTTTTTTTTTAACTTGCCTCTAAATGCCTGTTGCTAGGGGGTCCCTCGTAGTCTGCCCCTTCCAGTGCCTGGGCTGGTGACATCACTTCCCCCTCGGCACAGGAAGGGCTCAGCTCTGCTCCCTCCCTCCTGTCAATCTTCTGGGACCCATTACAGGTCCCAGGTGACTGAGTGGCCAGTCGCGGCGCCGCTCGCGCATGCGCAGTGGGTGCCAGGCTGTGAAGCCACAGCCCGGCGCCCACAGTTGCAATGCTGGCGCCGCTGAACGGAGGAGGAGACGAGCAGGGCTTCGATCCCCCGCATCGCTGGACCCAGGGACAGGTAAGTGTCCAATTAAAAGTCAGCAGCCGCAGTATTTGTAGCTGCTGACTTTTAATTTTTTATTTTTTTTTTTGACTGGACCTCGGGTGGAACTCCTCTTTAAGAATAAACTTCTGATGACTGTCAGTCACATCCGAGCTACTAAGGGCCCGATGATAGTATAAAGCAAGCCAACATCTGCTGTGGCTAGAATGCAAGGTCCTAAATCATCCAGAGACTCCAAAAATTGGATAACAGGTTTGGTATAGGCCTCCCGTCTGTGTCACTAGAGGCTGTAAAAAATAGTTGATATACTGACCCAGCCTCGAGCAAATCGATTTAATGCCATTGATAATCGGTCTGCCCTGTGGTCTAACAGGGTCCTTATGTATCTTGGGCAGAAAATAAATTATGGGCATTCTACAAGCTATAGGGTTACCATACAACAGTGTGTAAGTATCTACTGTCTCTTCATCTCCTCCTGATAGTACTGTTTACTCATAATAACAACCCCCCCCCCAGCCCTTATCCGCAGGACGTATAACCACACCTTTTATTTTGTTCAATACTCTTAATTCCCTGTTTTAACCACTGAGGAGGATTAATAGTTCTAATTTTCAAATTTTCCAAGTCTTCCACTACCATGTTCCTAAAAACAACAATAAATTTGTTATCGGGATTAAACATCGATTTTTTTTTTTTTTTCAAAACTGAATGACAACCTGTCTCTCTCTGAGAGGAGGCCTAGTGTCTGGTTTTGATAAAAAGTACTCTTTTTTGATTCAAAGTGCTCACAAATTTCTGTATGTGCATATAAGTAGCAATTTTATTCTGATTTTTCAAGGGGGCATACTTTAAGCCCCTTATCTAATACTTTTATTATCTTTATTAAAATCCTGTCCACTAATGTTAAAAAACCCTGTACCTATTGGTGTTTTCCTTTTTCTTCCCTTTTTCCTATTCTCCTCCCTCTTTCTCTTCTTTTGAGGTTTTCTGCACAGATCGCACCTGAAATCTTCAAAAGTAGTACAGAAACTACTTTTAGGAATTGGTGGGGCAATGCAAAGTCGGCGTCGCAATGATTTTGACAGTTCCATTGCGGGCAGTAGCTGCCAAATCGCATCAATGTGAACCAGGGCTTAAACCATTATGTATGTTGTAGCAACTTTTTTGAAACAATTGCAATGTGTTTTTTTTTTTTTTTCTTTACTGAAGCACAAAAGCAAATCTTGAGTTGCTTATAGCTTTCACAAACTAACCCGTACTCCTCCAGAGCACACCGATTGTGCGTTCTGGTGTAAAATATCCTATAGGATTGTCCCGATACCGATACTAGTATCGGTATCGGCACCGATACCGAGCATTTGCCCAAGTACTTGTACTCGGGCAAATGCTCCCGATGCTTCCCCCGATACCTTGGCTGTCAGCGGTGATCGGCGCGTGGGGGAGTTACAAGCTTCTCCCCCTGCGGCTTTCAGCTGCTTTAGTGACACAGCGGTGATCGGTGCTTGTAACTCCCCCACACACGATCACCGCTGACTGTCACCTCATCCCCCTTAGTCCCCCTCCGTTCCTCTGTCCCCCTCTGCTGTCCTGCTCCGTTGCTCTGTCCCCCTCCGTTCCAATGTCCCCCTCCGCTGTCCTGCTCCGTTGCATTGTCCCCCTCCGCTGTCCTCCTTCTTTGCTCTGTCCCCCTCCGCTATCCTCCGTTGCATTGTCCCCCTCCGCTGTCCTTCTTCTTTGCTGTGTCCCCCTCCGCTGTCCCCATCCGTTCCGGCTTTCCTCTGTCCCCCTCTCTCTTCCTCTGTCCCCTCCGTTCTGCTGTCTCTCTCCGCTGTGTGAATGGATAGAGTCAGCTGACTCTGTCCATTCACATAACTGAAACATTGTAATCTCCTGTGATTACGATGTGTCAGTTTATGAATGGAGAGGAGCCGCTGTCTTCTCTCCACTCATTCTCAGTGCAGCTGAGGCTGCAGAGAAAGGGACTGGGGAATCTCTATCCTCGGTCTCTTTCTCTGTCTCAAGGGGGAGATATCAGAGGTCTGTTAAGACCCCTGATATCTCACCAAAGCCCCCCAACAGGGCTGATTAAAAAAAAAAACACACACACATAGTGCAATAAAGAATAAAAAAAAAAAAATTGTAAAAAATAATAAATGTAAATGAAAAAAATAAAATAAAAAAAACACACACACAGGCACAGTTCACTCCCCCCCCCCTAAAAAAAAAAAACAAAAAAAAAACACTGTCACGTGACATTAAAAAAAAGTATCGGTAATCGGTATCGGGGAGTACTTGAAAAAAAGTATCGGTACTTGTACTCGGTCCTAAAAAAGTGGTATCGGGACAACCCTAATATCCTAACTGCTATTTGGACAATATATGGTAACATACTTTGGTCAACAGCTCTTCTAGACTTTCGGTTTCTAAAGTGGACTGTTTCTCTCCTTTTTTTTTTTTTTTTTTTTTTTTCCCACCACAGGCATTAAGCTCTGCAGCTTCTGGAAAGCCTCAGCTTGACAACTCCTCAGATTTCTTGTCTAAGGTTCCTCACCGCAAGCACCCAGGAATCTTGCGCATGAATATAGTCCATCTGCCACAGGAGGCTGAGGATGCAGCCAGTTATATTCTGAAAAGCAAGTGTTGCTTTAATATTATTATTTTGCCATGTATAAACTCAGTAAAGGAATGTACCACTGTTGGATCTGATTTTACGATTTGCTATTTATTAGTACTATTTTCTATTTAATCATTTTCACTATTTATTGATACTATTCTTTAATTGTATTCCTTGAATGCCAAAGACATTTGAATAATAGTATTTTGCAGAGTGCACTATTGTCTTTGGTAGAGAGGGGAATGTTTCCTCGTTGTGCTTTTCATTCATTTATTTTTCAATTTCAGATTGCCATATCCAAGGTATGGAAGATCATGCTGCTTCTTTAAAAAACTACCTATGGAGCAGAAAACGCCCTATGGAAGATAGGGAGTTGAGAAAAAAAGCATCTGTGCTACAGGCGGAGTTTATAGCCAAAATGCCAGATTCAGGTAAATATCCACTTGCAGACCGCCCGTTCCAAAAATACTGTGACAGGACGACTACTCTGCACTGGAACACGTACATGATCCAGCGTTTCCAGGTAGGGGGGGCGTGCGTGCACGTACACCCGCCACCCCATCTGTGCTGTGATTCGGTATAGCACAAGTTTGTCCGTAGGTCCCAGCTTTTCGAATGACAGTACAGAGCCCTGTAAGGTTTAGTTCTACAAGAAAAATATTTTGTCCTCAAACAATATGTAGCTGCTGCCAAAGGGGTTTCCAAGAACATGAACATTTCACTTTTTAATTGAACCCCTCTAGCAAACATGACAACAAGATATGCTGCTGTTTGAGGGGCTTGACTAAATAAAGTCTAGTCTTTTCACAGAATGCAGTGTGTTCTGTGAATGGATGAAGGGAGATCCTGTCATTTAGCCGCCTCTCCTCCCCCCTCATCCAGTAAAAGAGTGCCTTGTATTGAATGAACAAAAAATTCAAGTCTTTAATCGATTCCGACTGCGTGAAACAATGTACCTGTACATGGTTTCCTCCTCAGGGTCTGGGGCATGCGCCCCCAGTGACCCACTCCCACTGTGATTTTACAGTTGGAGCCAGTCAGCGGGTCTGGCAGCTGTGATGGTTGCCGGGATCTGCTAATCGTTCACTGAAGAGGCAGAACAGCGGTCTGCCTATGTAAACAAGGCTGACCGCCGTTCTGTCAGAGAGGAAGAGAGAGACCTTGTGTTAATGCTAATCGGGAATACAGATCTCTCTCTTCCTACAGTTAAACCATCCCCCAAACAGTTAGGGGCACACCTAACCCTTTGATTGCCCCTGATGTTTACCCCTTCCCTGACTGTGTAATTTATACAGTGACAGTGCATTTTTATTTATTTTTTTAGCACTGATCACTGTATTGGTGTCACTGGTCCCCAAAAAATGTAACTTGGTGTTCAATTTGTCCGCCGCTATGTCGCAGTCCCGATTAAAAATGGCATAACAATATCCCATAGTTTGTAGATAACTTTTGCGCAAGCCAATTAATCGCTTATTGGGGTTTTTTTTTTTTTCACCAAAAATATGTAACAGAATACATATTGGTGTAAATTGATGAAGAATTTTTTTTTTTTGTTTTTATTGGATATGTTTTATATTAGAAATTAAAAAAAAAACACTGTTGGTGCTATCTGGCATCAACGAAGATAGAATTTGTAAGATAACCAGGGGCAGTCTGAGCACATGCTGTTTTAGAATTTTTTATTTTTTTTTTCCTGGCATTGTGCTTTAATACTGTTTTCTAATGTTTAATGTCCTTTTAAATAGTTTGGGCCAACCTGGATTTGTTTGGACATGTTAATAAATGGACCCCTAGGTATTTCTTTATCGTACATCACGGGACACAGAGCGCCATAGTAATAACTATGTGGGTATATAGGCCAACTTTAGGTGATGGACACTGGCACACGCTAAGGCAGGAAGTTTACTCCCTATATAACCCCTCCCATTACCAGGAGTACCTCGGTTTTTTTCGCCAGTGTCTAAGGTGTCTTGGATTTCTCCTTGCAGTAAATGTTGTCATGCCTAAACTTGCCACCAGGGGCTGTAAAAAACACATACCTGTTCCATGCTTCCAGATCTCGCTCTGTGTCAGCAGAAGCTGCAGGCTTCCTCCAGCTATCCGTTCCTAGCCTCTGGTAAGATGTTGGATGTTTTTTTTTTTTTCTCCCTTCGCCTTTCAGGACAGCACCTTGGAGAGAGCGCAGCTCCACCTCTTAGACAGGAAACACTGCGTGACAACGCCCCTTTAAAAAGCAGCTGCTTCCACCATGCCGTCAGTTTTAGTGTTTCCTTCGCCATGGTGGAAGCACTGCTTGGGGAACCAGAGGGGCTGCGCTCTCTCCAAGGAGAGGGTTTTGGCAGGACCTCCACGTTTACTCTGACCAGCCCAGCTCCTTCCCGTACATGAGGGGGGTGCTCCGGTGTCCCTTCCTTCTCCGGCTCACAGGAGTAATGGTCTGCCGGAAGTTTTCCACCCGGGGTGTTCGGGGGGCTGCGGTTGTGCTCAGTAAGAGCGTCCATGCCAGGCCTCAGCATGGCGGCGCCGAATCCCGGACAGCAGGTGATGTCAGTTCCGGTGGGAGGAGACTTCCGGCCGGGCGTAGCAGCGATTGGTTCCTGCTGCTGGAACGCAGGAGGAAGGGGCGGGTCCTCTGGCCAGGACTTCCTTTTGTTTGGCACATGGAGCCTAGTACACAGTGCAGCAGCTGCAGATTGCACTATGGGGACAGCGGAATCGTCAGCAGCAATGGCGGATGCAGGCGCCCAGGTTCCCGGCCAGGCCCAGGTAGGAGAGGTGCGGTGGCACCTCTTTCCTTTTATATCACTGGGTGTTTTATCTTTTATATGGTTATTCAAAACCTGCTGCTGTCTGCTATGGGGTGACAGTTTCCATTAGCAGTTCAGCAAAGGAGTGAGACTCTGGGCACTTAGGGTGTTGGCTGGAGGTTCTACTTTTCTCTGAAGCCTTAGTTCTAAGGACCTGGCTTTTTCGTGTTTCTCTGTTTCAGAAAGCTACTGCCAAAATCGGAGAGAACAGGGAGAAAGTGCCCCTCATGCAAAAATCCTTTAAGGGACTCTTGGCCCAAACCACTGTGCAAATCCTGCATTGAGGATTTAGTAAAAGAAGAATCCTCACAAGAGTGCAAAGAGCTCTTTTATCTTCTGTGAGGAAGGAATTGGCAGAGGCCCTAGGGACAGTGCGTTCCCTTGTAAAGCGCGGCCAGAGTTCCAGCCAAGAGCAGAGTTCTCACTCCAGTTTCCCTCAGTCCACTTCCAGACAGGTGGAAAGTGAGTCGGAGGAGGAAAGGGAAAGCATTCCACCCTCAACCATTGATTCAGAGGAGGAGGAGGTGGAAGAAGAGTCAAGATCATCTAGATATAAGCTTTCACTTGAGGAGGTGGATGAATTACTCAAGGCAATTTATACTACCCTGGAGATCCAGGAAGAAAAAGTTCAGCTGTCCGTGCATGACAAGATGTACCAGGGGCTGGAGGAAATTAAACACAGGGTGTTCCCTGTGCATAAAGTGTTAACAGACAGATTAAAAAGCAATGGAAGGATCCAGAGAAAGGACAGTTTTTTTTCTAAAGCCCTCAAAAGGAGGTTTCCTTTTGAGGAGAATGAGGAACTGTTGTGGAATAAAAAACCAAAGATAGACGCTGCTTTTTCTCAAGTATCTAGGAAAACTGATTTAGCTTTTGAGGACATGGGTATTCTCAAAGATGCTATGGATAAGAAGGCAGATGGGCTACCGAAGAAAGCCTGGGACTCATCTCTAGCTAATCTTAAGCCAGCAATGGCGGCTACAGTTGTAGCTAGGAATCTGGAGTGTTGGTTAGATCAACTTAAAAATCATGTTGTGGCAGGTACCTCCAGAAAAGACTTATTGGAGTCCTTCCCTACCCTGCTTAAGGCAGTAAAATATATGGCAGATGCCTCTGCAGAATCTATCAGGATGTCAGCCAGGTCCTCTACGCTTGTTAACTCAGCAAGAAGAGCACTCTGGTTAAAGACCTGGACAGGGGATTCAGCTTCTAAAGTAAAACTGTGCGGAATTCCCTTTTCAGGAAACCTGATGTTTGGGCCAGAACTGGAGACTGTCCTTGACAGGACAGCAGATAAGAAGAAAGCTTTCCCACAGAAGAAGAAAACGGTACAGCAGAGGAAAAATTTTCGTCCTTTTCGACAAGCCGATAAGGAAAAGGACCACACACAGAAGAGACCCTGGTCTTCTCAGAGGTAGAGGTGGGGTACTCTTTAGAACCCCAGAACAAACCCCTAAAAAACAATGACCATCTAGTAGGGGGGAGACTACAGGACTTCTTACCAATTTGGGAAAAAACAACACGGAGTCCTTTTGTTCTGGGGTTAATCAAAAAGGGTTATCAATTGGAATTCTCACAAAGCCCCCCAAATCGGTTTTTCATCACAAACCTGCCAAAGGATCGGGAAAAGGCTCTGGCCATGAAGTCTCTGTTACAGGAACTTATGCAACAGAAGGTCATTTCCCAGGTTCCGAAAGATCAAGAGGGGAAGGGGTTTTACTCCCACATTTTTCTGGTCAAAAAGCCATCAGGAAAGTTCCGCCTGATTCTCAATTTGAAGGTTCTAAATCGATCCATAAAATACAAAAAATTCAGGATGGATACGATTTTCTCAGTGAGGAACTTGCTAACCCCCAAATGTCATATGGCTTCCATCGATTTGAGAGATGCCTATCTCCATATACCAATAGCGCCCCCATTACAAAGGTTCCTGCGTCTTGCAGTCATTCTGGGGGGGGGGGGGGGGATTTGGCACCTGCAGTTTCGGGCTCTGCCTTTCAGTCTTTCCTCCTCTTCTTCCAGGGGATCACAAAAGTGATGGCGGAATCTTTGGAGCCCCTGAGACTGAAGGGGATTTCAATAGTACCCTATTTGGACGACCTGCTACTGTTTGCAGACTCAAAGGGTCAAGTAGAGGTCAACCTACAGACAGTTCAAACACATCTAAGAGGTTTGGGATGGCTTCTCAATCTTCAGAAGTCAAACTTAATTCCATCTCAAAGGGTAAGGTTTCTGGGGTACGAAATAGACTCGATAGAACAGAGAATTTTTCTACCCCAGGAGAAAATAGAGAAGATGCCGTTGACCCTGAAAACACTTCAATCTAACGCAGAGATCTCTGTAAGACAAGCCATGTCCGCTCTGGGACTGTTGACAGCAGCAATTCCTTCGGTACAGTGGGCCAGGTTGCATGCCCGTCCTCTGCAATCGGATATCCTGATGAATTGGTCATACCAGGAACCTCTGGAGAAGAAATTCAACATGGGGGCAAGAGCAAATAGGTCACTCTGGTGGTGGAGGAACCTAGGAAACATTTCAAAAGGGCTTCCTTGGGTCTTTCCGGTAACCAGAAGGCTGACTACAGATGCCAGCGCATGGGGATGGGGAGCTCACCTGGAAGAAAAAACGATTTAGGGAGTTTGGACCAAACCAGAAGCGAGAAGATCTTCTTCAAATTGGAGAGAGTTAAAGGCTGTTCACTTAAGCCTCCTCTCCCTCCGGGAATTTCTAGTGAATCAACATGTCCAAATATTGTCAGACAATATGACGACAGTATTATATTTAACAAAGCAAGGGGGCACAAAAAGCAAAACCCTAATGGGTCTAGCGCATCAGATCCTAAGATGGGCAGAGAACAATGTGGCCTCTCTATCAGCAGTCCATCTGAAGGGGACGGAAAACACCTTAGCAGATGTCCTCAGCAGGAAAGAAATAAGGGAAGCAGAGTGGTCTCTCAATCAGGAATTATTCAAAACAATTTCCAAGAGTTGGGGTTATCCCCAAGTGGACCTCTTTGCAAAACAGGAAAATGCAAAGATACCAGTCTTCTTCTCTCTTCAGAGACAGGATCAAGCTCTCGGAGTAGATGCGTTAGCTCACAAGTGGGACTTCCATCTGTCCTACGCTTTTCCCCCGTTTCAACTGATACCAAAGGTGTTAGCCAAATTCAGATTGGAGTCCACGGAGCTAATATTAATAGCTCCTTATTGGCCAAAAAGACCCTGGTTTTCAACCTTGATGAACCTCTCAGTGAAACCTGCTTGGAGATTACCAATCAGGACAGACCTGTTGAGTCAGGGCCAAATTCTCCATCCAGATCCAGCTTACCTCAAACTAACAGCTTTGGTTTCTGAAGAACAAATCTTAAGACAGAAGAGTTTATCAGAGAAGCTTATTTCTACCCTTCTTGCAAGTAGAAAAAAAGTGACGAGAGACATTTACTTTAAAGTCTGGAAGATCTATAATTCTTGGTGTTCCAGTAAAAACTTTGATTTTCATACCACTTTTTCAGTTTTGGAATTTCTTCAAGAGGGATTGGAGAAGGGGTTAGCAGCAAGTACGCTCAAGACACAGGTAGCTGCTTTATCAGTTTTTTTGGAAAGAACCCTGTCAGGGGAACCTTTTAATAATCAGATTTTTTAGGGCAATGGCAAACATAAAGCCTAGACCTGTTGTTAGTTTTCCCAAATGGGATTTATCTTTAGTTCTTCAGGGACTAACTAAGGCACCGTTTGAACCCATCGAAGAAGCATCATTAAGTTTTTTGACGTTAAAGACTATTTTACTGGTAGCAGTAACTTCCGCACATAGAATTAGTGAGTTACAAGCCCTTTCAATTAAGGAGCCCTTTATGAGATGTCTACAGGATAGGGTAGTCTTAAGGACGGATCCTGCATTTCTACCAAAGGTGGCTTCAGTTTTTCACCGTACACAGGAAATCATTCTCCCTACTTTTTGTCCTTTACCTTCGGGAGCAGAAGAAGCTTTCCATACCCATGATGTCAGGAGGTGTCTGCTTAAATATCTGGAAAGAACAAAGGAAATCAAAGTCATCTTCACTCTTTGTTTTAATGGAAGGTACTCACAAAGGAGGTAAAGCTTCCAAGAGCACCCTTGGAAGATGGTTAAAGCAGGCCATTAAAGAGGCATACAAATCTTTGGGTCTGGAACCTCCGAAATGGTATTGCCTCATTCTACCCGAGCAGTGGCGGCATCATGGGCAGAAAGGGCCGGGGCATCTCCTGAGCAAATCTGCAAGGCTGCCACATGGTCCAGTTTTTCGACCTTCATAAGGCACTACCGCTTGGATCTACTATCAGCCTCGGACCAATCATTTGGTAGGAAGGTTTTGCAGGCAGTAGTCCCACCCTGAAGTAAGTTTCTCGGTTATCCTCTCCAAGGTGCTGTCCTGAAAGGCGAAGGGAGAAAACCTTAGTTAGACTTACCGGTGACGGTATTTCTACGAGCCTTTCAGGACAGCAGCCTACTTACCTCCCTTGGTTATCATATGTAAAGTATAATTATAGGACCTGGTAATTGTCTGATTATATTTTCCAGCATGTCGGAGGATTTCTCAGTAACAACTGACGGCATGGTGGAAGCAGCTACTTTTTAAAGGGGCGTTGTCACGCAGTGTTTCCTGTCTAAGAGGTGGAGCGTGCGCTCTCTCCAAGGTGCTGTCCTGAAAGGCTCGTAAAAATACCGTCACCGGTAAGTCTAACTAAGGTTTTTTTTTTCGTAACTACCCCCACCTGGGCAGTGTTTTCTCTTCCCCCTCTCCAGGAGCAGGCAGAGGGACTCTTAATGGGCTCTGCGGTTTGCAGCTCCTCTCCCTCTTCCACCGCCCTTAGCAGCGGCGGCTCTCCTTCTCTTCCTCCTTGCTCTCCTTCCTCCCCCGCCCCCCCCCCCCACGCAGATCCGATTGGATGCCCGCACGAGCGGGAATCAGTTCTTTAAAAAGGGGGCGTGGTAAGGAAATAAAGGCCGTGGCTTAGCACGGCTCAGTGTCACAGCGCAGGACGGCATAGGCTATAAAGTCTCCATTGCCAGGCTCATTTGGCTGATGGAGCGAATGGAGGGACACGAGCAGACGGGGGCATGCGAGTGTGGGACACAGGCATTCCCCAAGGCACATTTACTCAGCATCAGGCTGAGCATTAATAGCAGCGACAGTTGCTGTACTATTTCTCATCAGTGGTTGCGTTTTTTTTTTTTTTTGTTTTTTTTTGCAGTACCTCTGCGTTTGTGCTTAGAAGGGGAGGTATAAATACCCCAAAAAGGGGACCAGAGGTATCGCCCTCAGGCTCCGAGGACCATAGTCTTGCCTCAGCAATGCCATCCTCCCCTGAAGGACCAGGGGTAGCTGATCAGGGTGAGCCATCGGGTCTGTCAAGTGTTGCAACTGTTTCCAACACTTCAGCCCCTGTCTACATTACTGAGGATGTTTTCTCCTCAGCTTTGGTGGGGTTGGAGGAAAGGTTGGCTGCTCTAATCGCATCATCCCAGAATGGGAGAAAATGCGATAGGTACCCTTCTACCGCTCAGGACCCTAAACAGAGGATCGGTGGGTGGGAGAGGATGAGGCCCCCTCAGGGGACCATGAAGAGGCTGACTCCCCTTCCGAGGAATCAATTGTGGAAGAACCCTTTTCAGCTTCACAATCTGAGAAATTGCTGGTACAATCTCTTACAGAAATGGTTCGCTCCACATTTAAGCTACCCTTAAATGAGTCAGCTGGAAGGCCCACTTCTTCTTTGGGTTCCCTAAAGCCTCCCCAAGCTTTGCATGCCTTTCCTGTCCATCCATTGCTTGAACAGCTTATGTATTCTGAGTGGGATCACCCAGATAAGCATTTTCTCCCTCCTAAAAAGTTCTCAGCACTTTATCCTATTGAGGTAAAATTCACAAAAAAGTGGAATATACCGGCAATTGATACTGCTATATCCTCTGTGAATAAAAATTTAACTTGTCCGGTAGACAACGCTCAAATGCTTAGGGATCCAACCGATAAGATTGGAATTCCTGTTAAAAAGCTTGTTTTCTTTGGCAGGAACAGTGACTCAATCTGCAGTGACGGCAATAGGCATATGTCAATCCCTGAAGGACCAATTGAGGCAAGTACTCAAGGTCATCCCTGATCAGTAGGCCCGGGATTTAGCTGAGCTGCCAGGGGCATTATGTTTTGCAATTGACAATATTAGAGATTCTATTCTTCAGGCTTCATGCCTTACGCTTGTACTTGTGCATATGCGTAGGATCTTGTTGTTGAAAAAATTGGTCAGCCGAAGTGCCATGCAAAAAACTCATGGCTGGTTTTCCTTTCCACGGTGAATGGCTGTTTTGGGGATGATTTGGACAAATGCATCCAGAAAATTTCAAGTGGAAAAAGTACCCTTTTGCCAGTTAAGAAAAGGAGTAAACGTCCTTCATTTAAACGGGATCCTTCTTCTTCTGGGCCAGGGGCATCAGCCTCTAGGCAGTCGCGATGGCCTCCTCCATCAGGTTCAAGAGGTAAAACTTGGGGTCAACCCCAGGGACAGAAGAAGTCCTGGGGAAGGAAACCTACAAAGCAGTATGCTAAGGCCTCTTTATGAAGGGCACCCCCGCTTGCGCAAGTGGGGGGGAAGACTTTTGCCGTTCTCAAGGGTCTGGCAGGAAGAGTTTTGGGACAGATGGTTGGTCTGCACAGTAGCTCTAGGTTACAAGTTCTGGGAGTTCCAGTTGCCTCGTTTTCTGAGGTCAAACGACGTCCCCAAAGATCCAGAGAAAAAGAAGTCTCTCTTTCAAGCATTAGACCGGCTTTTGTCTCAAAAGGTGATCATGGAGGTCCCCATGGAAGAGCAGGGTTTGGGGTTTTATTCAAACCTCTTCACGGTGCCAAAACCAAATGGAGATGTCGGACCCATTCTAGATCTCAAGGATCTAAACCGATTCCTGAATATCCGCTCGCTTTGCATGGAATCAATCCGATCAGTAGTCTCCATCTTACAAGGAGGAGAACTTCTGGCGTCAATCGACATCAAGGATGCATACCTGCATGTGCCTATTTTCCCCGCTCACCAGAAGTATCTACGTTTTCGAGGTAGAAAAGCTCCATTTTCAGTTTGTAGCCTTGCCTTTCGGTCTAGCTACTGCACCATGGGTGTTTACAAAAGTTCTGGCCAGACTAAGGGCTCAGGGTATAACAGTTATAGCATACCTAGACGGACCTGCTCTTGATAGACCGGTTGGTAGCCCGCTTAAACAAAAGCGTGGTCACCACAGTCAACTACCTGGAAGACCTAGGTTGGATCCTCAACCTAGAGAAGTCTTCCTTAAAACCATTAAGAAGGCTAGAATACTTAGGTCTGATCATAGATACAGACCAGAAAAGGGTATTTTTGCCCCAGGCAAAGATCGGCGCCATAAAGGAGCTGGCGAAGAAGGACCCTCCTATTCGCCTTTGCATGAGGTTGTTAGGGAAGTTGGTGGCTTCGTTCAAAGCCGTTCCCTATGCTTAGTTTCATTGGAGACTGCTGCAAAACAGTATCCTATCTGCTTGGAACAAAAGGGGTCCAAGCCTTAGATTTCCCAATGCGTCTGTCTCCAAAGGTACGCCAGAGCCTCAGTTGGTGGTGGTTAACCAAGAATCTGCAGAAAGGGAAATCCTTCATACCAGTTACCTGGAAAGTGGTAACAGATGCCAGCCTTTCGGGCTGGGGAGCAGTCCTAGAAGAGGCGACTGCCATGGGGAAATGGTCCAGAACCGAAAGAACCTTGCCCATCAACATTCTAGAGATTCGGGCGGCATGCTTGGCCCTGAGGGCCTGGTCATTCAGATTGCAGAACTGTCCTGCCAGGATCCAATCTGACAATGCCACGGCAGTGGCCTATATCAATCACCAGGGGGGCACAAGAAGTCATGCGGACCAGAGACAGGTGAACCATATCGTAACTTGGGCAGAAAATCATGTACCTTGCCTATCGGCAGTCCTTATTCCAGGGATAGAGAATTGGCAGGCGGACTACTTGAGTTGCCAGCAGTTGTTCCCGGGGGAATGGTCCCATCACCCCGATATCTTCCTGTCAATATGCCAGAGATGGGGGATCCCGGACATAGATCTATTTGCGTCCAGGTTCAACAGGAAGATCGACAACTTTGTGTCAAGAACAAGGGATCCACTCGCATGTGGAACAGATGCCTAGGTGACCCCCGTGGGATCAGTTTTCGCTGATTTATGCATTCCTTCCTATTCTGCTGCTTCCATGACTTCTTCGCAGGCTCAAGCAGGAAAGGAAGTCTGTGGTTCTTGTGGCCCAGAAGATCTTGGTATGCAGAGATTGTAAAGATGGCGGTAGGGGACCCATGGACCCTACCATCACATCCAGACCTGCTCTCGCAGGGTCCAGTATTCCATCCTACCTTACAAACGCTAAATTTAATGATTTGGTTATGGAAACCCACATTCTGAAGAAGCCTGGGCTGTCAGGGTCAGTTGTATCTACCTTGGTTAATGCAAGGAAGCTAGCTTCCAGAGTCGTATTTTAGAGCAGTGATGGCGAACCTTGGCGCCCCAGATGTTTTGGAACTACATTTCCCATGATGCTCATGCACTCTGCAGTGTGCATCATGAGAAATGTAGTTCCAAAACATCTGGAGTGCCAAGGTTCGCTATCACCGTTAGAGTCTGGAAGGCATATGTTTCCTGGTGTGAATCCAGGGGTTGGCATCCTAGAAAGTATGTCATGGGTAGAATCCTTGCCTTTCTGCAAGTAGGGTTAGAGATGAAGCTGGCCTTGAGTACTATCAAAGGCCAGGTCTCTGCCTTATCGGTATTGTTTCAACGACCACTTGCTTCGCATTCCTTGGTCCGTAGTTTTATACATGCGGTAACGCGGCTTAATCCACCGGTTAGGTCACCCCTCAATCCTTGGGACTTGAATTTAGTTTTGTCCGTATTACAAAAACAGCCTTTTCAGCTGGTACGACATATTCCCTTGGTCCTTTTGACAAGGAAGTTATTTTTTCTGGTGGCCATATCTTCTGCAAGAAGGGTATCAGAGTTGGCTGCTCTTTCTTGTAAAGTTCCATATTAAATTATTCACAAGGATAGGGGTAGTATTGCGTCCTCTTCCTAACTTTCTACCGAAGGTGGTGTCAGGTTTTCATCTAAACCAGGCTATTGTTCTACCTTCATTTTTTCCAGAACCCTGCTCTACGGAAGAAAAGTCTCTACATTTGCTTGATGTAGTGAGAGCAGTCGAAGTCTACTTGAAAGCAACTGCTCAGATTTGAAAAACTGATGTTTTGTTTGTGTTGCCTGAAGGTCCATAGAAAAGGACAGGCAGCGTTGAAATCTACTGTTTCTAAGTGGATTTGGCAAGTAATTGTTCAAGCTTATGGTTTGAAAAGGAAGATTCCACCTTTTCAAATTAAAGCGCATTCCACCAGGGCTGTTAGTGCTTTGTTGGCAGTGCATCACCAAGCCTCCATGGCTTAAATCTGCAAGGCCGCAACTTGGTCTTTAGTCCATACATTCCCTAAATTATATCAGGTGGATGTAAAAAGGCATGAGGATATCGCCTTTGGGTGCAGTGTGCTGCAGGTAGCAGTATAGGTCCTCAAGTCTGATGTCGCCCTGTTTTGTTTGTGTCTCCTTCCCCTCAGATAGCATTGCTCTGGGACATCCCACGTAGTTATTACTAAGGCGCTCTGTGTCCCGTGATGAATGATAAAGAAAATAGGATTTTTATAATGGCTTACCTGTAAAATCCTTTTCTTGGAGTACATCACGGGACAGAGTTCCCTCCCTTCTTTCTGGTAAACACGTGTATTGCTTTGCTACAAAAACTGAGGTACTCCTGGTAATGGGAGGGGTTATATAGGGAGTGAACTTCCTGTATTAGGGTGTGCCAGTGTCCATCACCTAAAAGGTGGCCTATATAACCACATAGTTATTACTATGGCGCTCTGTGTCCCGTGATGTACTCAAAGAAAAGGATTTTACAGGTAAACTGTTATAAAAATCCTATTTTTTTTTTCTGTCTTAGTACCTTTACAGTTTTAGATCCATAACCCTGTATATAACATTCCTCGAACATGGGGACAGCTTATGTTCTTATCAAAAGGTTAGACAGTTCTCTTCACGGGACTGCTTACCTCCAACTCCCACTAGGCTCAGTCTGAAAGAACAAAAGTGCACATCCAGACAAAAGGTCTTTTTTTTTTTTTTTTTGATCTGGGGAGGATTAGATTCCCTGTCAGAATTAAAAACCTATCAGGACTTCTTAAGGGGAAGGCTTAGATCCTCAGTCAGCATTTTATTGGTGTCTCTATCACCATTGTACATTTTTTTTCCTTCCTTTCTGTTTGGTAAACATACTGTAAGTGAGGAGAAATCTCTTACAAACCTGAACCCAGACCACAGCTGGCGTGATAACCACCAAGCTAAGCTGTACATTCCCTCCTTTTTTTTTTTCTTTTTTTTTGTTTTTCTTGACTCTTAGTGGACACCATCATTTAGAAACTGTTTGGTTAAAATGACACCTACAGAAAGATTAGGCACTGGTAAATACAAAAAATAAAATGTGGGCCAGCAAAATATAAAACCTTCCTACTCCCAGCATGCTTCAGTTATTTTGTTAGTGTACAAATGGATCTATGCCTTTCTTTGGCTCTATTGAGAAAATTCTACCCTCTTCCCCCTTTTTTTTTATTTTATTTTTATTTTTTTGTAGCTACCTCCTTTTAACTCTTCAAAATTCCTACTGTATAGCTGCCAAGCTCCCCTCGTATTGCATCTATCTGGATCAGCATTTCTTAAACCTTACTCGGGAGTTCTGTACACATACCCTGCTGGGATGGACATTATGGGGCTAGCCAAAATGTGACGTTCATGCACTGGGATTTGCATTGTGGCATTTTGCTGATTCATGTACAGCTCCAGGGGTGGTCCTCTCTCTGTAGACTCCCTTTGTGAGTAGGCCATGCAGGCTGAGGACCAAGGGGTACATCGGTATTAGGATCCCTGGGCACTATTAATTTTCCCGATTTCTGTTGGTTTCGCTGCAGATAGGGGTTAACACTGAAGTATTGAGCGCTAATGTCATCCACTGAGAAGTTTTGTGTGCACTGTTTTTCCCACCATTCAGCATTGAGGAAGCGGCATCCTGCTGCTGTTTTGCATTGCAAGTGACCCATAGAACTCTCCTCAGTTTATCTCTGCTGCCCCACCTACAGTGACCTGATCACTTTTGCCATCAGCCAGGAATATTTGAGGCCAAACCCTGTACCCTGAGCTATACTTTGTCTTCTGACTTGCATTGCAACATGTCTTATTCTAGACTGTCACGCTGTACTGGGTACATCCAGCTCACACTCCACTAACTGTTCTGGTGCTGCTAGCAGAGTGCCAGACACCGTATCCCAACTTAACAAAGTATTGACCATCCCATTGGGGGGGCAAGTGTATTCTTCCTTTACAGGAGAAGCCTAGGGCTCACTGGGTAGACTCGCCCTTCTGCAGAGGCAAATAGTCTATTTACTCCCATGAAGGGAGAGGTTAATGCTGAGGTACTGATCACTGATGTCTTCCACTGGGTAGGTTGTGTGTTCCACGCCTCTTTCTGTCAATCAGGGTTAAGGAAACACCTTTTTGCTGATGCTCTGAATTGAAAGTGCCCACCTATAGTGACCTGATCACTTTCAGCTGCGATGACCCCCCTTCTGCTACCTATCAGCTAGGATGTTCAGTTTCTGAGGCCTGACCTTGTACCCTGATTTACATTGCCTTCCATCTTGCAGTGCAACATGTCTGATTGGAGACACGGGAGCCAGTTCCGCTGCACTGGGTGCCTCTAGCTCATGCTTCACTAACTGTTGGCTGTCTGCAGTGTGTCCTCTAAAATCCAAGACACAGAAGGCCTAAAGGATTTGCCCTCTGCTAGAGTTTATGCCATTCTTGTAGTCGTCTTTAGCTCTGTTGGGCATGGCCACCTTCCTGGCTTTACCTTGGAAGGATTTAGCTACTTTCGTGCAGGACTTTGCACTTGATTGTTGTCTCTGATTACAGAGGCCATAAGCGTGCTTTCATCCCTTCCCTTGCAATATCCTTATCTAATCTGCCCACAGCCTTAAGAGCATCTAAACTTTCAGATCCTGCATCAGCCTTCAAACCTGAGGCTTTGGCTGATGTACTGTTAGGTCCTGCACTCTCCGGTTGAACCTACACTAGAGGAGTCGTAATCTTCTGCTATTGCTCCCAATCTTGGGAATCGTGTTGGCCATTATCAGTCCAGTACACACCACTTTATAAATTGAGGACCGGCCAGTAGCTTCTACCAAGGCTGTTTCCAGTCTAGGCTCCTTTAGGGCTTGTAAGGCTACCAAAAACTTTCCAGTGCCTCCTAAGGTGATAGACACAGTATCCTGGCTTAACAAAGCATTACCTATGTCTTTAGGAAACCCATCAACAAGTGGCTTAAGGGTCATCCTAGAACTCTCTCTAGCAGGCCCTTCAGTGCAGCTTGTTTTGGTTGTAATCTTAAGCCGGCCATAAATGGTTCAAATCTCAGCCGTTTCATCAGCGACCAGCCAAGATTCAAGCCATCTATGAACAGGCTGACTGTACCCATGTCGATCCATCAATCGACTTGGTTACAACCAGCATGGTTTTTTATATGTGATTATTGCCAGCTGCTATAACTGCCTTAGTTTCTCAGTCTCTAGCTAACTGGTTTAAGGCCCTTAGAGATCTTGGCACTTGATCCTTTTGTTTTATAGAATGCATAGAGCTTGTGTCTACAGCCTTGAACCATAATGTGGACTGGTTGTTGGAGGTCTCCCACTTCATCTCCCAGATGGGTCTCCTGTCAGTGAACATGAGGAGGACTCTCTGGTTAAAAAATAGGGCTGGTCTCACCTTCCAAAGCCAAATCCTGCTCCCAGTCTGCCCACACCCCCTTCTAAGTCCTCCAATAAATCGTCTTCAGCATGAAGATCTGCCTTCATTTTCCAAAGTAGGGGGATGTCTTTTTTAGCTGTTGTGGACACTTGGACAACTTGCATTTCAGATGTGTGGGTATAGAAGGTGGTTTCCTGGGTCTACAAACTAAAGTTTCATGCCTTTCAACCTACCTTTGTTACTGCACAGATTAGCAGATCTCCATACAGCCCTTATGGATCTTCTGGAACAGGGCATTCTTTCCCTTAGCCCCTGTTGCAGAACGGTTCCAGGGGTTCTACTCCATCCTGTTCAGCTCCCAAACTGAAAGGGGGCTCTGAAACTGAAAAAGGGCATCCTTTTATATCTTAGATCTAAGTTTCCCTAAATGTCTACATTCGGCTCCAAAAATTCCATATGTTATCTACCAGGTCTGTTATTATTTTCATTCATCAGGGGTACTTTCTGGCTTCTGTGGATGCATATCTGTTTGTCCCCATTTTCTTCTAGCATACCAGCAATACCTTTTTGCTTTTCTGTGGGTCTTCTGAACTTCTACCATATTCACAAAGTTGTTGGCTCCCATGCATGCCTTTTCACTCTCTCTCAAGGCTTTCCCATTGTGGAATATTTAGGCAACCTACTGCTAAGGGACCAATCAGTGCGAGTTCTGATGGATAATGTAACAATGGCCATCCAGGCCTTGCAATGGTTCAGTTGGGTCTTGAACCTTAAGAAATTGGCTCTGGAACGCATGCAAGCTAAAGCCATAGTTTTTCTTACCCAACAGAAACTTCAAACTCTCCTCTCCTAAGGACCAATTGGGTTACCTTCATATTAAAGTGGAAGTAAACCCTCCTATCGGTTTCATCCAAGGAACCTGACCTCTTGGCCTCTGTTTAACTTACAACTGCCATGATGCTACACATGTGATCAGTTATGACACCAGCCACTGGATGGTTTGACAGTTTGGTTGAGGGCACAACCAATGGCAGTGTTGCATTCCCGGCACTCGCCGGAAATGTAACGTTTTAAAAAAAAAAAAAGTTAAATAGATTGGTTTACTTCCACTTTAACTGAATATAAAAAAAAAAGAGGTATGACCTTGGTTGATGGACTATCCCAGTACCCAAAGACAAGGATTTCACACATAAATAGTTTGTAATAAAACTTATTTTAAATTTTTTACTAAAACAATCAGCCTAATAAATGCCACACAGACAAATCTAACAAACTGGGTATTAAAATAACTTTCGCAATTTTATTTGCTTCATAGGAGGGACTTTGAGCCAACAATTGTCCAAGGTAAAACATAAACCATTATTGGGATGCGTTTAGATAGCCCGACATATAAATTAAAATTATATAGTGGCGTTCTGCCTTGGGGGAAAAAAAAATTATGTCAGCAGCTACAAATACTGTAGCTGCTGACTCTTACTATATGTACACTTACCTGTCCAGTGAGCCCATGATGTCGGCACCCCAGCTGATCTTCGGATCGACTGTCGACCGCCACCATTCTAGGTAAGGGAACCCGGCATTGTAGTCTTACAGCTTCACGCCCGGTCCCTACTGCGCATGCATGCTGTGCTTTCTGATTGGCCCGACGGCGGAGGAGTGGGCTGAACTTCCAGGAGATCAGTCTCCTGGAAGTTGGTAAGGGGACCTGTCAAAACAAGGTCTTTGTTCACCCCCTCCCCCCTGAAAGGTGCCAAATGTGACACCGGAGGGGGAGAGGAAGCAATTAAGCCGAAGTTCCGCTTTTGGGTGGAACTCCGCTTTAATATGACATCAATACAATCAACATATTAGTGCAATACTTACTTATAGCCAAGAGGAGGCCGCACCAGGGACCTGATCAGGTGCACCAAGAAAGGACACCAAAAAAACCTTGGGTGGGTATAGGAGGCACATTGGAAGGGGAACTAACAGGGTAACCCCAGTAACCATTCAAATGAAGTGTTATGCCGCGTACACACGGTCGGACTTTTCGTCTACAAAAGTCCAACGGACACTGACGGACTAAAGCTGGCTGGTAATCCGATCGTGTGTGGGCTTCTCCGGACTTTCAACGTACTTTTTTAGCCTCAAATCCGACGTACTTTAGATTTGAAACATGCTTCAAATCTTTACGTCGTAACTACGACGGACCCCGAAATCCGCTCGTCTGTGTGCTAGTCCGACGGACAAAAAGCCACGCTAGGGCACCTATTGGCTACTGGCTATGAACTTCCTTATTTTAGTCCGGTGTACGTCATCACGTACGAATCCGTCGGACTTTTGTGTGGTCGTGTGTAGGCAAGTCCGTTCGTTAGAAAGTATGCCGCAAGTCCGCCGAAAGTCCGCCGGAAGTCTGCCGGACAGGCTGTCTGACTTTTGTAGACGAAAAGTCCGACCGTGTGTACGCGGCATTAGAAAGTAAAATGAAAGCTCTTTAATGAATGATTAGTTGTTCCATAATCCAGCTGAAGGGAAAAGGGAGGACAAGAGGGAGAGGGGGGGAAGCATGTAAAACCTAACCTAGATGGCCACGGGTAATTATTTTATCCACAGTAAAAAATGTTGCTCATTTTGTGTGATGAAGGCATGAAAATAATATAAACTGTTGTCTGTATTTGACAGAGGTGGACACTGATGGATATAAGGAAAAGATAAAAAGTCAAGTACTTACTACTTTGCGTAAGCAAACCTATAACTGGCAGCCTTTGAGGTAAGAATTCCCCAGCTGCAATGAAGAAACTTTACACTTGCAAACTAATATTGTCCCTTTTTTTTTTTTTTTTTAAATGGTATTTAGTTGGGTTTTTTTCAGAACAGGTTCTTGTACAAAACCGATAGAGATGTCTCTAAGAGAGCACCCCTTATGCACTAGGGGACTGATCGGGATCCCCTGTCTGTTTTTCAGGCGGGCCTGATTGGATCACCCATTGTTCTCTATGGAGTGGCGGATGTCAGCGGACGTGTGTCTCCTGACATCTGCTGACATCCGGTCTCCTAAAAACAGACGGATGGGGTTATGTTCCCCATCCATCCACCGGGTCAGATGGAAATGGATAGGCAGTCCGTTTCCATCGACTGCCCATACAGAATAATGAGCTGTGTCGCTATCACTATGTTGAGCAGTCACGGACCTGTCTTCCGCCTGCTCAGCGGAGAGATCCCCCGCTGAGCAGGCAGATCCGCTTGATGGATTCCGCTCTGTCTGAAAGGGGCCTAAGTGGATTGGTAGACAGAGTACAATCAGAAGGAAAACCAAATTCAGCAGACATTCACAATCTCTAATATATATTCCACATTGCATATCCTGGATCATTTTTCAGGAAAGGTTTTTTAGCAGCAGTGAAGATGGACAGAAAAAATTACATTACAAAATAGGGTCTTTGCCACGAGATATCAATGTGAAATTCACCACTATTAAAAGGGCATATATATATGTATGTATGTATATAAAAATCAAGGTATTCCAGACATTCTCAAACTTTTGTGTATCCTTCAATACGCTAACCATTTTACATTAGGTTAATTAACGCTTGATCTTCTGCAAACTAATATTTCTATGTTTGCTTAATGCAGATCTTGTTGGTAATAGGAGGTACACAAACCTAAAGGAACTTTGCAACCTATTATGAATTTTGATGAATTTTTTGTGTGTGTTCTGTATAAAAAATAAAAAAAAAAGGTTTGGGGAGGTTGATTTACTAAAGACAAATATACTGTGCACTGCAAGTGCATTTGCTCCAGATCTGAGGGGTAGCTCTGCTGGTTTTCTAATCCAATCATGTACAAACAAAAATGCTGTTTTTTATTTTTATTTCTTGTGATTGAGTATTCTTTTCAAAGTGAAACTTTACCGCATTTTCTAAGCTCTGGAGCAAGTGCACTTGCAGTGCTCAGTATATTTTCCTTTAGTAAATCAACCCCATAATGTGTATTAAAAATGATGCAAAATTGGAGAAAAAAGCCTTTTATTTCACTTGCAAATATCTTTGCAATGTGGTGGTTTTTTTTTTTTGTTTTTGTTTTTTAACAGAAATGGAATTTAGGCGTCTGTTAATGTTTTCACACAAGATTTCCACTTTTTCTAATTGGATTCAATTAGAAAATTTGTAAATCCTGGGAAAGTGTTGTGTGAGTCCATATATTTTATAAATGGAGCCTTCAGTATCATTACAAACAGGACATATTAGTATAAAACGTATGTTTTTCACCTTCAGTAACACTCAGGAGAACTGATCAATTAAGGGTTGGTTCACACCAGAGGCAGTCCAGTGTTTTGTTTTGTTTTTTGTGGGTTTTTTTTGTTTGTTTTTTTCATCAAAAATGCATGGACAGCATTTAACATGGGTGGCCCTAGTTCACACCAGTGCAGTCAACAAAAGTAGAACATGATGCATCTTTTTTTCCTGTATTTAAACGCATCTGGAATGCAGCTGAATTACACTCTGTGCAGACTAGATTTGACAGTGGAAGCACTTGGTGTTGGTCTTTGAAATTCGTGAGCACCAAGGGGAATATTGTGCACTCTACATCTCACAGCTAATATATTTCTTTAGAGTTCCTATTAATAGTACAAAGAAAATAACTTGTTTTAACCACAACAAAATTATCTTCTGTTTGAAAGCTTGTTTGCGGGCAAATTTGCAATAGGACATGAACACTACTGTGTATTGATACTTTTACAGCATCTGTTTAAGAAATACATTCTACTCCAATTTTTTTTATTTTTTATGCTTGCTCTATGTTGCATTGTGGTTTTTCTGTAGTTACACAGAGCAGATTGGCTTGGTGTATTTGGCTGCACGCTTTGATGGAGGATATGCTGCAGTAACAAGAGCTCTACAAGAGGTGAGATCCTGAAATTACTTCAATATGAACAGCAGTAAATGGTCTCTGCTCTCTACATTTGCACTTTTACATTTATTACGTGACCAGTTCTAAACTTGTGCCTAGCGTTGCACCGATACAGGTATCAGTGCCAATACTAAGCATTTGTACTTGTACTCGTGCAAATTCTGAGATACCTTCAGACTTTGTTCACATGTGTGCGGTCCAGTTTGCAGTGCGATTTCAAAGCCCAATCTGGCGCATTTTTGTTTAGCGATTCCAATGAAAATGATAGTGTATTAGATTAGAAATCGCACCTGATCCCAACTGAAATCACACAGCTCATATGGGAACAGGCTGTAAAAACTCACTGAAACACACATGAAAACTGATGTGAAATCTGCGGTTTTCCCATCAGTTTTCATGCATGTATGGTGTGAGCAAGCCCTAAAAAACATGACCCTAAAAATGGGTATCGGTACTTGAGATCGGCGAGTACTTGAGAAAAAGTATCGATACTCTTTAAACAAAAAAAAAAAAACTGGTATTGGTGCATCCCTTGGAAAAAATGAACTATTATGTTTTTTTTTTTTTTTATGTCTTGTGTATTTTTACAGATACATCAGCGTGTTCCTGATTTTAAGCCTCAGACATTGTTGGACTTTGGCTCTGGTGTTGGATCAGTGTCATGGTGAGGGCAATTTTATAGGTACTCCTGCGTTGTTTTATATCAGAAAAATTATACTTGTATAGTCAGTTTTTTTAATATGATGTTTTCCTTAGCATAATCATGTCAGACATAAGTCTCTGTTCACTAAACTGAGACTGAAATGTGTTTTGTAAAAATCATTATTGAGGATCGAGTCTAAAATTCTGCTCCCTCTATATCAAATCTTTTATTCCGTTATCATACAATAAAAATCTCTGAGATCACACAAAAACACACACACTGTTAGTTCTGAAAATAACCACTAAAACGTTGTATAATATCAAACAAGGCATCTTTGAATTTGAAAACTATTGATAGGTCTCTCCTTCCCCTTTTTTTATTTATTTTTTTTATTCTTTGCATGACACAATAACCGTTGCTATATAGAAATAAAATTGAAAACACCCGTGCCTAGGTATGAAACTAATGTTAATAGTATTGTGAGCAGCCGCTCTCTGTGCTGTCCTTGCAGGTAAGCCAGTATGAATAAATATTCAGACAGCACTTGCTCAACCATGAACTGATGGATTATACTGCTATAGTGAATACTATAAATTACCACTATAAAAGTATAACCAATACATTTTCCAAAATGCTATAGTGACAAGCACGGAGTGCAAAAGTCTTTCTGTGCAATAAAGTGCTTCGTGCTCTGTTCCCAGTGTGACCTTGTGGTCTGAGGAGCCAGTGCCATACACACGGAATCTTTTCCCTTAAGGAAGTCTGGACCTGTGGGAGTCACCAGAGGACATCATAGTGGTATAGATCCCCCAGAAAGACCTACTAGCCTAGCTGACTTTTTCTACTATACAGTAAGGGAGTCACCAACATCTAGTGAGTGTGGAGTGATTACATATTTTCACGTGATGGGCACACAGGAAACATCCTGGGAACAGAGCACGAAGCACTTTATTGCACAGAGACTTTTTTCTATTATGTTTCTATATTTGTCACTTTATAGAATTTTGGAATATTAATTGGTTACACTATTATAGTGGTATTTTATAGTATTCACTGTAGCAGTTGTGGTATAATCTATCAGTTCATGGTTGAGCAACAGTTGCTAAATGCCTCTTTTTTGCATAAGCCATTATCGCTTTATTAAATAGCTCAGTTCAATAGCTCAAAGTTCAATACTGCTATCTGCCAGATCATGCAAACACTATGCATTATGGCACTTATTATGGGAGTTGCTTTAGTAAGCACAGCCTGATATCCTGTACATTCAGATAGCTATAACAGTTTTCTTTTTTTCTTTATTAAAATAATTGCCGTTATGCATATTTAAACACTGTAGATTAGCAGTTGCATATTTGGAACACAATAGCTCTGCGGGGAGGATCGCTGTAATAACATTGCATAGTTGGTAAAGCCAGCTCCTTCAGTGGTGTATTTTTTATTTTTTAATTTTTTACAGCCCGATTGGTTGAATGGGAAAAAAAAAAAAACTACCTGTGTGTACCAGGCTTTGCCTGGATGCCGCTGTTCAGATACCACCGATATTGAGATATGCAAAAATCTGCATATTATCTTTAAAGATAAAAAGTTCTGTCTAATCCTTGCGGAAAATTCAGGAATGCTAATTTATATAATGCTAATTTTATATATTTCATTATACGGTAGTTATTTGTTTTTCTTTTCTCGGACATCACGGGACACAGAGCCACAGTAATTACTGATGGGTTATAGGGTATCACTAGGTATTGGACACTGGTCACACCCTAATCAGGAAGTTCAACCCCCTATATAACCCCTCCCCTTCCAGGGATACCTCAGTTTTTACGCCAGTGTCTTAGGTGTTGGACGTGCAAGGATGTCCTGTGCTGAAGCTCCAAAAGGAATATCCTAAGATCCTATACTGGGGCAAGCCAGGCGACCGGATCCATTCAAAGTGTCTTTTCATGGCCGAATTGGATGGTACCCGGGCCTCGTGTCCGAAGAAACGAGGTTTTACCTGTAACGCTTCTCTTTTTAGAGAGCTGGACCCGCGGATCAGAAAATGGCTTTAAACTTCCTAATTTCTGGCGAGGTGCTTTACAGGCCCAGAACTGAAGGATCCCCCTACTGATGGGGGCCCCAGTCTCTGACGGTTTTTCACAAACGGAGCCCACCGTGAGAGGCGAAGGTTGGGTCTGTGTAAACTGAACCCTGCGGCTGGATAAGGTAAGAGGAGATTCCACAGAATTCAATTCTAGTGGCTTTTCTCCTTTAAGGTAAATGCATGCTATGCCTATTGTGACCACCGGGGGCTGCCAAGAGCACAAACCTTCTCATGCTTGATTCTGTCTCAGCGTCCGCTGCACAGGCTCTCCCTCTGGCTCCAAAGGTAAGATGGTGGGGGGGTTTTCTCTGCTGGGATGGTCCCCCCAGGCTAGGGAAAGGCTCAGGTATGCTGGAAGGCGGGTGAGACCGCACTGTCAGAGCCGCCGCCGCCACCGAAGCCGCATTGCAATGCAGGGCCCATCACTGCCGGCCTCCTCCTTATTCCCCCACCCACAGCCTTCCTTCAGGCTTGTCAGGAAGGGTCGGCTCGCGCGGGAAGCGCTCGTTTTTCAAAAACGGAGGGGGGCGGGGCGTCAGCACAGCGTCAGCGTGCTCAGACGCCCACAGTGCCACAAAGCATGGCTATTTAAAGCACACTGTACAGGTGCTCTGAGCCTTAGAGGGACACAGAGCTGACAGTCGCATGTAAGGTGGGACACAGGCATTCCCCTGGGCTGCATTTACTAAAGAACACCGGATTGGGCATTTGGTAGCAAGGCTTTTAGCCAGACTACATCGCTCAGCAGTCAGTGTTCGTTTGATACCTCACACCTTGTTGCTTTGCACTATGGGTAGAAGAGGTTCAGGTACCCCAAGAACCAGAGGCACTAGGGGGTCTCGTTCAGGTTCTGAGGACCCCATGTCTGCTACACCATCCCCTCCTGAGGGACCAGGGGCAGCTGAACAGGGAGAGCCATTGGGGTTAGGGGCTACACTTGCTGCCGGCACTTCAGCCCCTGTGTACATTACACAAGAAGTTTTTTCCTCAACCATTACTGGATTCGAGAAAAGACTAATGGCCGTGATTACATCTTCACTTAGTGGAAGAAAACGCACAAGGCCTTCCTCTGCTCCCCAAGACCCTCAGACAGAGGAGCTCTGGGATAAAGGAGATGAATCCCTTTCAGAGGATCGGGATGGGACGGATGATTCCTCTTCGGAGGATTCAGGTGGAGAGGGACCCTCTGCGACTTCCCAAGAGGAGAAAGTCTTAGTGCAGATCCTCACTGGTTTGGTCCGCTCCACATTTAAATTGCCCATACCTGAAACTACTACAGAAACCTCTTCTGCTTTGGGGTCACTGAAACCTTTCCAAGCAGCACATGCTTTTCCTGTTCATAATTTACTTGAAAAGCTGCTTTATTCTGAGTGGGAACACCCAGATAAGCGATTTCTTCCGCCGAAAAAGTTTTCTACACTTTATCCTATGGAAGAAAAATGTATTAAGAGGTGGGGAATACCGGCCATTGATGCGGCCATTTCCTCTGTAAATAGTAGTCTGACTTGTCCTGTAGACAATGCTCAGATGCTCAAAGATCCTGTGGATAAAAAGATGGACTTCTTATTGAAAGATGTTTTTTCCTTAGCAGGATCAGTGGCCCAACCTGCAGTAGCAGCGATTGGAGTCTGTCAATACTTAAGAGACCATGTTAAGCAGGTCATCAAAGTATTACCTGAACAGCAGGCCCAGGGGTTGGCTAACCTTCCTGCGGCTTTATGCTATGTTGTTGACGCCATCAGAGATTCTATCGTGCAGACCTCTCGCCTCTCGCTTGGGTTGGTGCATATACATAGAATCTTATGGTTAAAGAACTGGTCAGCCGAAGCACCATGTAAGAAGCTCCTGGCTGGGTTTCCCTTTCATGGTGAAAGGTTGTTTGGAGAGGACTTGGATAATTATATCAAGAGGATCTCCTGTGGGAAAAGCACTCTCTTACCTGATAAGAAGAAGAGTAAGCGTCCTTCTTTTAAACGGACTCTTTCCCCAGCGCCAGGGGCATCAGCCTCCAGGCAGTCACGACGGTCTCCTCCGTCTGGGGCAAGAAACAAGAGTCAACCCCAGGGACACAAGAGATCCTGGGGGAAGAAGTCTTCTAGACAAGACACTAAGGCCTCTTCATGAAGGGGCGCCCCGCTCGCTCGAGTAGGGAGAAAGACTGCTGCAGCTCTCAGGGCCCTGGCAGAAGGACTTCCAGGACAGATGGGTAATCTCCACGGTAACCTTAGGGTACAGTCTGGAGTTCCAAAAATTTCCCTCTCTTCGTGTCCTCAGATCCGGTGTTCCCAGAGAACCAGAAGAGAAGCAGTCGCTCCTTCTAGCGAGAGAGAGACTTTTGTCGCAAGAGGTCATTGTGGGGGTTCCCACAAAGGATCAAGGATTGAGACTCTACTCCAATCTTTTTATGGTCCAAAAACCAAATGGGGACATCAGACCCATTTTGGATTTAAGAGATCTGAATTGATTCCCGAGGATGCAGTCCTTCCGTTTGGAATCAATTCGGACAGTAGTCTCCATCCTGCAGGGAGGAGAATTTCTGACATCAATAGGCATCAGAGATGCAGGCCTACCTGGGCCCATTTTTCCTGCTCAACTGAAGTGTCTGCAGGCAAAGATCACTGCTCTAAGGGAGCTGATTTTGACAGTCAGGACCAAGAAGGGTCCTTCTGTCCGCCTTTGTATAAGGCTGCTGGGGAAGATGGTGGCTTCATTCGAAGCAGTTCCCTATGCGCAGTTCCAGGCAGGACTGTTGCAACACAGTATTCTGTCGGCCTGAAACAAGGAGGTGCAGGCATTAGACTTTCCAATGCACCTGTCGCATGCGATGCGTCAGAGCCTCAGTTGATGGCTCATACCCGAAAACCTGCAGAAGGGGAATTCCTTCCTACCGGTTGCCTGGGATCCTCTTGCAGGCAGGACGGATGCGTTGGTGATCCCGTGGCAGCGGCTCTCACTGATGTATGCATTCCCTCCTATTCTGCTACTGCCACGGCTCCTTCGCAGGCTCAGGCAAGAAGGGAAGTCTGCACTTCTGGTGGGCCCTATGTGGCCCAGAAGAACTTGATAAGCAGAAATAGCAGGGATGGCGGTGGGTTCCCGGTGGACCCTACCGGTACGCCCAGACCTGTTATCTCAAGGTCTAGTATTCCAGCCTGCCTTACAAACGCTAGATTTGACGGGTGGGCTATTGAGACCCACGATCTGAAAAGTCGTGGGCTTTCAGGTCCTGTCATATCTACCTAGATTAATGCAAGGAAGCCAGCTTCCAGAATGATTTATCATAGAGTCTGGAAAGCTTATGTATCCTGGTGTGAATCCAGGGGTTGGCATCCCAGGAAATATGTCATAGGTAGAATTCTTGATTTTCTACAATTAGGATTAGAGATGAAGCTGGCCTTGAGTACCATCAAGGGCCAGGTCTCGGCCTTATCAGTGTTGTTTCAACGGCCGCTTGCTTCGCATTCTCTGGTCCGAAACTTTAGTTCCTTTAGTCTTGCTGACGAGGAAACTAATATTTCTGGTAGCCATCTCTTCTGCTAGAAGAGTGTCAGAAATAGCAGCTCTTTCCTGTAAAGAGCCTTACTTGATTATACACAAGGATAGAGTGGTACTGCGCCCTCATCCTAGTTTTCTACCGAAGGTGGTTTCAGAGTTTCATCTAAACCAAGACATTGTTCTGCCTTCCTTTTTTCCAGATCCCTGTTCTTCGGAAGAAAGGTCACTACATTCTTTGGATGTAGTAAGAGCAGTCAAGACCTATCTGGAGGCAACCGCTCAGATTCGCAAGACGGATGTCTTGTTCGTGCTGCCAGAGGGTCCCAATAGAGGACAGGCAGCGTCAAAAGCGACCATTTCTAAATGGATTCGACAGTTGATTATTCAAGCTTACGGTTTGAAACGGAAGGTTCCCCCGTTTCAGATCAAGGCACATTCCACAAGGGCTATTGGTGCTTCTTGGGCAGTGCATCACCGGGCCTCTATGGCTCAGATCTGCAAGGCCGCAACCTGGTCTTCAGTTCATACATTCACCAGATTCTATCAGGTGGATGTGGGAAGGCATGAGGATATCGCCTTTGGGCGTAGTGTGCTGCAGACAGCGGTACAAGGTCCTCAGGTCTGATAGCACCCTACCGGGTTGTGATTTCCCCCCCCCTCCCTCAGTTGGCATTGCTTTAGGACATGCCATCAGTAATTACTGTGGCTCTGTGTCCCGTGATGTCCGAGAAAAGAAAATAGGATTTTTTATTACAGCTTACCTGTAAAATCCTTTTCTTTCGACGGACATCACGGGACACAGAGGTCCCGCCCCTCTTCTAATACACCTATATTGCTTTGCTACAAAACTGAGGTATCCCTGGAAGGGGAGGGGTTATATAGGGGGTTGAACTTCCTGATTAGGGTGTGACCAGTGTCCAATACCTAGTGATACCCTATAACCCATCAGTAATTATTGTGGCTCTGTGTCCCGTGATGTCCGTCGAAAGAAAAGGATTTTACAGGTAAGCTGTAATAAAAAATCCTATTTTTCCTATTTGACATTATAGGTTTTGTGTTTTTTGTTCTTGTATTTCAGGGCAGCCCATGCTAACTGGGGTGCCAGTCTGAAAGAATATGTGTGTGTTGATAGTTCTGCATCAATGAACCAACTCAGTGATTTAGTTCTTAGAGGTAAGATTCTCTTGATCATTTTTTGTTGGACAACCTCCTCCCAGATTGATGGGCCTTTTGGGAAGGGCAATGGAAATAGGCGTTTATATAAAGTCATGCTTATCTTTGCAGCTCCGCCACATTATTTCAGTGCCATTTAACTCCTAAAAGGTTATCATTTTTATATTTGGCCTCTACCCGCAATCAAACTAATAATTTTTTGTTGAAGACCTACTTGCAATAGCTTATGCATAAATTTTACTAACCCTAATGCTTTCTGCTTGTTTGTGTTGGCAGGTGGAGAAGAGACAGGCGATATGCATATAAATGGCATTTATTTTAGGCAGTTTTTGCCAGTTTCTCCAAAGGTATGTTTTTTTTTTTTTTTTTCCCTCTATATATCACTAGCTGATCTTTGTACACTAAAAGAACTACACCCAAGGTCTGCATTTTTTTTCTCTGCTCTGCTAGATTATGCTTTTCTTTTTCTAATTCCATTTTCTAATGCTGACCCACAGTGTTTTCACTATCATACCCTGATACATTTATCTTTTTCAGGTACAGTATGACTTGGTGATTTCTGCTTTCTCCCTAAATGAGCTTCCAAACTTGTTTGAAAGACAAAAGACCATCCAGGCTTTATGGAGGAAAACGGGAGGTTTTCTGGTTTGTGTTCATTTTTCACTTTATAACTGCAGCTCTATATCCATATATCCTCTATATGTTTTTGGCTTTGTCTTCCTGGCTTTATAGGTGCTGGTGGAAAATGGCACTAGAGAAGGCCATCAACTTTTAATGGAGGCCCGAGAAACTGTCTTAAGAGTAAGTGTCAATGTGAAAAAAGTGAAATGGCAAATTCTTGTTATTTCATTCCTATGTCATTGTGTTACCTAATAAATCAAAGTTTTCTCTGTAGAATTAACTGTAAGGCTAGGTTCACATTGCTGTGATACAATTTTGATCAGATTTTTAGTGCATTTATGTAGTACTACTTGGATGTGGTATCCATATTCTGTGGTGCTGGAATCGCACCAAAGTAGTGCAGGAACATTTTCCAAAATCGCTCCGTGTTGAGTTGCATTGATGTGAATAAACACAATTGAAAACAATGTGATATGCAATTCAGTGCCCCTCATGTCGCATCTAAAATTGCACTAGAGTGAACCAGGCCTAAAGCTTTGTTTCAGAATTTGCTTTTCCTTTTATTCATAAGTACACTCACAAAATAATTGTTGCAGCCTTAGTCACAAGTGCTCAGCAGTGAGTTTATTTGTATACTGAAGTTTGCACAGTATGGAGATTATATGACTGTTTGCATTTAATCACACCACTGTGTTTTATCGTTGTTCTAGATTTAATAATTACATTTTTATCCACAACCGCTGAAATTTAGATTTTTTTTTTCTGGCGCTCAAAGCTTTTTGATAGGGGGCCATTTACTATAGCGCCGATAAATGATCTTAAAAGAAAATTAAATGAAATTAAGACTTCAACTCTCAAACTGGGTGCTAATGTAAATGGAAAGCAGTGATTATTGCTGGCAAACATGCTTGTCAGATCACATATGCGGGAATAGTGGAAGTCAATGGTGCTCGAACCTGCAAAATCCAAATGTTAAAATGGCTGTTTTTTCAGGAGCAGTGATTTTAATAATGCTTAAAGTGAAACAATAAAAATTCCTTTAAATATCAGGCCTCGTGGGTATGCCTGTAAAGTAGCGCATCTTTCCTGTGTTTATTACTGTACCGCGGCAAAATGACATTTCTAAGAGCCCTTGTACACTGGGGCGGCTTTCAGGCGGTATTGCGCTAAAAATACCGCCTGAAAACCGCCCCTAAACAGCTGCCGCTGTTTGTTCAGTGTGAAAGCCCGAGGGCTTTCACACTGAAGCGCTGCGGTGACAGGACGGTGAAAAAAGTCCTGCAAACCGCTTCTTTGGAGCGGGGAAGGAGCGGTGTATTCACTCCTGCGCTCCTTCCCCGCTCCTGCCCATTGAAATCAATGGGACAGCGCGGCTATACCGCTGTAATACCGCGGCTATAGCCGCGCTGTACGAGGGATTTAACCCTTTTTCGGCCACCAGCGGGGGGTTAAAACCGCACCGCTAGCGGCCGAATACCGCTGCTAGAACGACGGTACAGCAGCGCTAAAAATAGCGCTGTTGTACCGCCGACGCCCCCACCGCCCCAGTGTGCAAGGGCTCTAATGGAAAAGTAATTTAAAATTGCTTGCGGGTGTAATGAATTGCCGGTTTCCGGCGCCCGCCTCCTGAACCGTACCAGGCCACCTGCTTTCTGGTGCAGTTCCATTGAAATATATTACCCGCAAATCTTGTAAAAAGTCCCTGACCATTTCCAAAAACGCACTGGCAGCAAAACGCATAGATGTGGGCAGCACAGTGGTGTAGTGGGTAGCACACTCGCCTAGCAGTAAAAAGGGTCATTGGTTCAAATCCCAACCACGACACTACCTGCCTGGAGTTTGCATGTTCTCCCTGTGCCTGCATAGGTTTCCTCCCACACTCCAAAGACATGCTGGTAGGTTAATTGGCTTCTGTCTAAATTGGCCCTAGTATATGAATGTGAGTTAGGGACTTTAGATTGTAAGCTCCTTGAGGGTAGGGACCAATGTGAATGTACAAAGTATATGTAAAGCACTGTGTAAATTGACAGCGCTATAGAAGTACCTTAAATAATAATAATGTGAACTAGTACCATAGGAAATCATGTTAAATGAACTGTAGAGTGTTTCTGCAAAATGCACTAAAAAATGCATACGTATGAACCTAGGTTCAGGGCCAGTTCACACTGGAGCGATGCAGGAACCCTCTGTACTACTTTTTGGCGACTTCGAGGTGCGATTTTTATTGACATCAGTGCACAAACCTGCACAGAAGTCTCTGAAATTCCCCCCGCAGGCGGGACGGACATGTGTAAATGAAATAGTGTGAGTTCCTCCCGCTGTCAGTATGAACCAGGGCTCAAACTGGGCCTATGTCTTTGTAATTCACCTGCTGCTATCCCAGGGACACCATTTCTTTTCAAACTCCCTTAAGTTTACCTCCAAATATCATATGTAGAAATACAGATTTTGATATCTGCAAATAAACGAAAAGAAAAAAAATTCTAATCGTGGTTGCGATCAAATATTCGCAGCTACGATCAAAAGTGCTTGGTTTCACCTTCTGACCCAGAAATGAGTCATTGTAATCACCCGGAAGTTCCTGTGCTGGTCAGGATCCCCATCTAGGTGGACATGGCGAGGTCCCTCTTTAGCAAAGAGGAGGTGCTGTTCATTTGTACCCACAGTTGTACCCCATACTGCTGGTATGGCGAGGGCTTCCGCAGGGCTGGGGAGATTCATCTCGGGAGCTTCAGGGGGCAGGTTATATATATATATATATATATATAAAATATAATTTTTTTTTTTTTTTTTTTAGCAGAGACCCTAGGGAATAAAATAGCGGTTGTTGCAATATTTTATGTCACACGGTATTCGCGCAGCGGTCTTTCAAACGCAATTTTTTTTTAAAAAAAATACACTAATAAATTAAAAAAAAAAAAACTAAACAGTAAAGTTAGCCCATTTTTTTTTTTTTTTTTTTTTTTTTTTTTTTTTTCGTTTAAAAGTTTTGATTACCTGTTTTTTGTGTATTTAATATTTAAGATATAGTTTGTTTTTTTGTTTTATCTAAATTCTACATCCAAGTGAACTGATTGGAGGTTTGTTTTGTTTAATAAATGTTTAAAGGGGTTGTAAAGGTAAACATTTTTTAACCTTAATGCATTATAAGCATTAAGGTGAAAACTTTTGACAATACCGCCGCCCCCAGCCCCCCGTTTTACTTATCTGACACCTCGAAACTCCGCTGCTCGCTCCCGTCATCTCTATTGCAGCTCAGCCTGGTCGCTGATTGGTTACAGTGGATGGATTGAAAGCAGCGCAGCCATTGGCTCGCGCTGCTGTCAATCACATCCAATGACGCGGCGCGCCGGGGGGGCGGGGCCGAGTGATACAGTGAGCGGCTATAGCCGCCAGCTGTATCACGGGAGCGCGCCCGCAATAACTAACCACCATGCGAGGGAGCTCGCATTAAGGTGGTTAGTTCTTGCGGGGAGGAGCTGAAACAGCCGCCGAGGGACCCCAGAAGAGCAGGTTCAGGGCCACTCTGTGCAGAACGAGCTGCACAGTGAAGGTAAGTATGACATGTTTGTTGTTTTTAAAAAAAAAAAAAAATTTACCTTTACAACCCCTTTAAATGTAAAAAAATTTCTGTATCACTTATTACTTAAGGTTGCTTTTACACTGGAGCGGGCAGGCGTTGACGGTAAAACGCTGCTAGTTTTAGTGGCGCTTTACCGTTATTTTAGCGGCGCTATTCGGCTGCTAGCGGTGCGCTTATAACCCAGCTAGCGGCTGAGGAAGGGGTTAAATGCGCCCCTGAAGCGCCGCTGCCGCGAAACGCTTTGCAGGTGCTTCGGCAGCGGTGCGCATTAATTTCAATGGGCAGGAGTGGTGGTATACACCGCTCCAAAGATGCTGCTTGCAGGAATTTTTTTTTTAACATCCTGCCAGCGCATCGCCTCAGTGTGAAAGCACTCGGGCTTTCACACTGAGACTGCAGGGGAGCCGTTTTACAGGCACTTTACAGGCGCTATTTTTAGCCCAAAAGCGCGTGAAAAACGCCCCAGTGTGAAAGGGGTCTAACTGTTAGATTTTATGAGATGAAGGGGAAAAAAAAAGAAAAAAATCGGCATCACATATCGGCCACCGCGATTTATAAATATCGGCATCGCCAGAGAAAAACCCATATCGGTCAACCTCTAGCTAGCACTACTAAAATACCGCATGACTTCATAAAATAACGAAGTTATGCAGTGTTTTATTAGCGTTTTTTTAGTGAATGCCAAAAACTGTGTCATAAAAGCGATTTTCTAATAATCCCGCCTCTACACTGGTGGTCCCTGACCAGCTGCACTAGTGGGACAGACTTGCTGCACTTTTGGTCCCTGACATTCGGCTCTGGTGGTGGTTGTCCCTGTCGTTCGGCTCTGGTGGTGGTTGTCCCTGTTGTTCGGCTCTGGTGGTGGTTGTCCCTGTCGTTCGGCTCTGGTGGTGGTTGTCCCTGACGTTCGGCTCTGGTGGGACAGACATGCTGTACTGGTGGTGGTCCCTAAAATTTGTCACTAGTGGCTGGCCCCGACATGTTGCACTGGTTTGCATTTATATTAAAATGCTTTGAATTGTAACTATCATACCGTGCGTTATGTATGGCTTGCTGGCTGCAGAATAAGGGGTGTGATTTATGTTGAAGTGGGCGAGTTCACATTTACATGTACAAGCCTAGTGTACCTCCCACATTCACTCCCAGTCCAAGGATTCATGGGAAATGTAGGCTGATTACAGTTAGAGAGAGAGAAGAGGATATGATGCAATCACTGTTCTAATGCCGCGTACACATGATCAGAAATTCAGCCAGCAAAAGACCGATGAGAGCTTTTGGTCGGAAAATGTGACCGTGTGTATGCTCCATCGGACCTTTGCTTGCGGAACTCAATTTTTTGGTCGGAAAAAGTTCCTATCCGAAAATGCGATTGTCTGTACATATTTCAACGCGCAAAATTCCTACGCATGCTCAAACAATTCGACGCATGTTCGGAAGCATCGAACTTAATTTTCTCGGCTCGTCGTAGTGTTGTATGTCACGGCGTTCTTGACGGTCGAAAGTTCAGAGAACTTTTGTGTGACCGTGTGTATGCAAGGCAAACGTGAGCGGAATTCCGTCGGAAAAACCATCCAAGTTTTTTCCGACGAAAAATCCGCTTGTGTGTACGCAGCATTAGAGTTCCTCCCTGCCAGAAAAGATGATGCATTTTTTGAATGACAAAACTGACTTACTGAAAATTAAATCAGTCATATCTCTTAACCAGTTGCCGACCGCCTCACGACGCTATACGTCGGCAGAATGGCACGGGCAGGCAGAATCGCGTACCTGTACGTGATCTGCCTCCTGCGGGCGATGTGAGTGTAGAATACGCCAGGCACACATTACACATTACACCCCCCCCCCCATCACCCCCCGATCACCTCCTGATCACATCCCCCCGCCCCTGTCACACTGACACCAAGCATTTTTTTTTTTGTTTTCTGATTACTGCATTGGTGTCAGTCTGTGACAGTGTGGTAGGGCAGTTAGTGTTAGCCCCCTTTAGGTCTAGGATACCCCCCTAACCTCCCCTAATAAAGTTTTAACCCCTTGATCACCCCCCATCGCCAGTGTCACTAAGCGATCGTTTTTCTGATCGCTGTATTAGTGTCACTGGTGACGCTAGTTAGGGAGGTAAATATTTAGTACCGCTAACACCCACGCACGCAGCATACACCTCCCTTAGTGGTATAGTGTCTAAACGGATCAATATCTGATCCAATCAGATCTATACTAGCATCCCCAGAAGTTTAGGGTTCCCAAAAACGCAGTGTTAGCGGGATCAGCCCAGATACCTGCTAGCACCTGTGTTTTGCCCCTCCGCCCAGCCCACCCAAGTGCCCAAGTGCAGTATCAATCGATCACTGTCACTTACAAAACACTAAACGCATAACTGCAGCTTTCGCAGAGTCAGGCCTAATCCCTGCGATCGCTAACAGTTTTTTTGGTAGCATTTTGGTGAACTGGCAAGCACCAGCCCCAGGCAGCGTCAGCTTAGTGCCAGTACCGCTAACACCCACGCACGCACCGTACACCTCCCTTAGTGGTATAGTTTCTGAACGGATCAATATCTGATCCGATCAGATCTATACTAGCGTCCCCAGCAGTTTAGGGTTCCCAAAAACACAGTGTTAGCGGGATCAGCCCAGATACCTGCTAGCACCTGCGTTTTGCCCCTCCGCCCGGCCCAGCCCAGCCCACCCAAGTGCAGTATCGATCGATTACTGTCACTTACAAAACACTAAACGCATAACTGCAGCGTTCGCAGAGTCAGGCCTGATCCCTGCAATCGCTAACAGTTTTTTTTGGTAGCGTTTTGGTGAACTGGCAAGCACCAGCGGCCTAGTACACCCCGGTCGTAGTCAAACCAGCACTGCAGTAACACTTGGTGGCGTGGCGAGTCCCATAAGTGCAGTTCAAGCTGGTGAGGTGGCAAGCACAAGTAGTGTCCCGCTGCCACCAAGAAGAAGACAAACACAGGCCCGTCGTGCCCATAATGCCCTTCCTGCTGCATTCGCCAATCCTAATTGGGAACCCACCGCTTCTGCAGCACCCGTACTTCCCCCATTCACATCCCCAACCAAATGCAGTCAGCTGCATGAGAGGCATTTTCTTTATGTCCTTCCGAGTACCCCTACCCAACAAACCCCCCCCAAAAAAGATGTGTCTGCAGCAAGCGCGGATATAGGCGTGACACCCGCTATTATTGTCCCTCCTGTCCTGACAATCCTGGTCTTTGCATTGGTGAATGTTTTCCACGCTACCATACACTAGTTGAGTATTTAGCGTACAGCATTGCACAGACTAGGCGCACTTTTACAGGGTCTCCCAAGATGGCATCGCATTTTGAGAGACCCGAACCTGGAACTGGTTACAGTTACAACAGTTACAAAAAAAAGTGTAAAAAAAAAAAAAAAAAACACAAAAAAATATATAAAATAAAAACAAAAATAGTTGTTGTTTTATTCTCTCTCTCTCTCTCTCTCTCTCTCTCTCTCTCTCTCTCTCTCTCTCTCTCTATTCTCTCTATTCTCTCTATTCTCTCTATTCTCTCTATTCTCTCTATTCTCTCTCTCTCTCTCTCTCTCTCTCTCTCTATTCTCTCTCTATTCTCTCTCTATTGTTCTGCTCTTTTTTACTGTATTCTATTCTGCAATGTTTTATTGTTATGTTTTATCATGTTTGCTTTTCAGGTATGCAATTTTTTATACTTTACCGTTTTACTGTGTTTTATTGTTAACCATTTTTTTTGTTTTCAGGTACGCCATTCAGCTGCAGCGTGGATTTATTTATCTTGACAGCAACAGTGTTTGCTCCCATGATACATAAAGCCGTGATTCCAGCGGAGGTGATATATGCCGAAGCATGGGGGCAGCAGGGACGGAGGAGCGATTTGCTCCTACCTTTTGCGGGAGAATGCCCCCATGCTTCGGCATATATAAACGGTGCATGTATGCCCATCATTAGAAGTGGGTGGATGAAGGGAGGTATTCTAATGGTGGGCATACCCACCGATCAATCTCTTTTTTTCGTTCAGCCCACAGGCTGCATGAAAAAAAAAAGATTACAATATATGCCCAACAAGGACCAGCAATGTACTGGTATGTTGCTGGACTTTGAGTGGTTATACCAGAATGATGCCTACAGGTTTAGGTATCATCTTGGTATCATTCTTTTCAGCCAGCGGTCGGCTTTCATGTAAAAGCAATCCTAGCGGCTAATTAGCCTCTAGACTGCTTTTACAAGCAGTGGGAGGGAATGCCCCCCCCCCCCCACCGTCTTCCATGTTTTTCTCTGGCTCTCCTGTCCCAACAGGGAACCTGAGAATGCAGCCGGTGATTCAGCCAGCTGACCATAGAGCTGATCAGAGACCAGAGTGGCTCCAAACATCTCTATGGCCTAAGAAACCGGAAACGACGAGCATTTCATGACTTAGATTTCGCCGGATGTAAACAGCGCCATTGGGAAATTGGGAAGGCATTTTATCACACCGATTTTGGTGTGGTCAGATGCTTTGAGGGCAGAGGAGAGATCTAGGGTCTAATAGACACCAAATTTTTCAAAAAAGAGTACCTGTCACTACCTATTGCTATCATAGGGGATATTTACATTTCCTGAGATAACAATAAAAATGATTAAAAAAAAAATGAACTGAACAGTTTAAAAATAAGATAAAAAAGCAAAAAAAAAATAAAGAAAAAAAAAAAAAGCACCCCTGCCCCCCCCTCTGCTCTCGCGCAAAAGGCGAACGCAAGCGTCGGTCTGGCGTCAAATGTAAACAGCAATTGCACCATGCATGTGAGGTATCACCGCGAAGGTCAGATCGAGGGCAGGATTTTATCAGTAGACCTCCTCTGTAAAACTAAAGAGGTAACCTGTAAAGGCTTTTAAAAATTTATTTAGTTTGTGGCCACTGCACATTTTGTGCGCAATTTTAAAGCATGTCATGTTTGGTATCCATGTACTCGGCCTAAGATCATCTTTTTTATTTCATCAAACATTTGGGCAATATAGTGTGTTTTAGTGCATTAAAATTTTAAAAAGTGTGTTTTTTCCCAAAAAAATGCATTTGAAAAATCGCTGCGCAAATACTGTGTGAAAAAAAAAATGAAACACCCACCATTTTAATCTGTAGGGCATTTGCTTTAAAATATATATATAATGTTTGGGGGTTCAAAGTAATTTGATTGCAAAAAAAATAAAAAATTTCATGTAAACAAAGTGTCAGAAAGGGCTTTGTTTTCAAGTGGTTAGAGTGAGTGATGTGTGACATAAGCTTCTAAATGTTGTGCATAAAATGCCAGGACAGTTCAAAACCCCCCAAATGACCCCATTTTGGAAAGTAGACACCCCAAGCTATTTGCTGAGAGGCATGTCGAGTCCATGGAATATTTTATATTGTGACACAAGTTGCGGGAAAAAGACAAATTTTCTTTTTTTTTGCACTAAAGTTGTCACTAAATGATATATTGCTCAAACATGCCATGAGAATATGTGAAATTACACCCCAAAATACATTCTGTTGCTTCTCCTGAGTACGGGGATACCACATGTGTGAGACTTTTTGGGAGCCTAGCCGCGTACGGGACCCCGAAAACCAAGCACCGCCTTCAGGCTTTCTAAGGGCGTAAATTTTTGATTTCACTCTTCACTGCCTATCACCGTTTCGGAGGCCATGGAATGCCAAGGTGAAACAAACCCCCCCCCAAAGGACCCTATTTTGGAAAGTAGACACCCCAAGCTATTTGCTGAGAGGTATGGTGAGTATTTTCCAGACCTCACTTTTTGTCACAAAGTTTTGAAAATTGAAAAGAGAAAAAAAAAAATTTTTTCTTGTCTTTCTTCATTTTCAAAAACAAATGAGAGCTGCAAAATACTCACCATGCCTCTCAGCAAATGGCTTGGGGTGTCTACTTTCCAAAATGGGGTCATTTGGGGGGGGGGGGGGGGGTTGTGCCACCTTGGCATTCCATGGCCTCCGAAACTGTGATAGGCAGTGAAAAGTGAAATCAAACATTTACGCCCTTAGAAATCCTGAAGGCGGTGATTGGTTTTCGGGGCCCCGTACGCAGCTAGGCTCCCAAAAAGTCCCACATATGTGGTATCCCCGTACTCAGGAGATGCAGCCGAATGTATTTTGGGGTACAATTCCACATATGTCCATGGCCTGTGTGAGCAATATATCATTTAGTGACAACTTTTTGTAATTTATTTTTTTTTTTGTCATTATTCCATCACTTGGGACAAAAAAAATGAAATATTCAATGGGCTCAACATGCCTCTCAGCAATTTCCTTGGGGTGTCTACTACTGGGGTCATTTGGGGGGGGGTTGTACTGCCCTGCCATTTTAGCACCTCAAGAAATGACATAGGCAGTCATAAATTAAAGGCTGTGTAAATTCCAGAAAATGTACCCTAGTTTGTAGACGCTATAACTTTTGCGCAAACCAATAAATATACACTTATTGACTTTTTTTTTTACCAAAGACATGTGGCCGAATACATTTTGGCCTAAATGTATGACTAAAATTGAGTTTATTGGATTTTTTTTATAACAAAAAGTAGAAAATATCACTTTTTTTTTTTTTTTTTTTTCAAAATTTTCGGTCTTTTTCCGTTTATAGCGCAAAAAATAAAAACGGCAGAGGTGATCAAATACCATCAAAAGAAAGCTCTATTTGTGGGAAGAAAAGGACGCAAATTTCGTTTGGGTACAGCATTGCATGACCGCGCAATTAGTTAAAGCGACGCAGTGCCAAATTGTAAAAAGTGCTCTGGTCAGGAAAGGGGTAAATCCTTCCCGGGCTGAAGTGGTTAAACGGTAAGACATTTCACAAATGTGATAACTGTTTAGTGTTTTGGGGGGAGTGTACTAATGAGGGATTTTTTGAAAATCCCGGAGTTCTTCTTTAAGGATAAGACCTCTTGGTCGCTGAGGCCTCACCAGGGTAGCTTTATAAAGAGTCTCCGACTTTATGTATGAATCTACCACCTTCCATTTTAAATGTTCTTAATCTCCTTTTTTATAGTAAAGCATATAACGCATGCGTCTATTACAATAACCTACACCTTGTAAAACTTGTAGTATCAGGTCAGGGTTTCAGCACAGCCTACTCAGTCTTTTAGAAGGGGACTGGTGCCATCTGTCTACTAGTCGTAGAACCATTTGACATGGCAATGTTGACCTTCGGTCTTGTCTAGGTTGTCCTTTTTTTTTTACTGTCTGTACCCTCCCAAACTACATTGTTGTAGTCTCTCATGTGTCCTGGAGGATGATTTGGAAAAACACAAGTTATTACATAACTCCTTTTTCCAGGAATCCTCCTGGACAGTATGTTATCCACCCTAAGATTCTAATTTTATGTATAGGTGGTTCTGCTTGCCTTTCAGTTCATCCTTGGTAAAACTTAAAGGTAGTAGTGGGTGGGGCGCTTTTAACTTCTCTGTGCTTCTGTTTCTTATAAGAGGAAGAGCCTAAACCTTGTGACCTGGTAATACAGTTATCAGGTAATAACTAGTGTGTTTTTTTTTTTTTTTTTTTTTTTCTATATTTGCAATATCACTAATTTCTGTTTTGGTACAGGGAGGTGACACAGAACTTTGGGACCATCGGCCAGCAAATATTTTTGCTCCGGTAAGATATGCCTTTATTCAATACTGCTTGTGAGTGTATTTGGGAAAGTACCCAAAATTCATAGTGAGTGGTAATACATTTTTACATTTTTTTTTTTTTTTTTTCATTTTTTCTTTAACCCTTTCAGTGAAGTCGGTCGTGTCCAGACCAAACTTGGCATCGTCATCGTGCATATTTTCTCTTTTTTTTTTTTTTTTCCCCTATTTTTAAACGTATTTTATTTTTTAATGCTGTCATTGTATCTGACAATTACAAGTATTAAACATATTGCAAAGAATATGCCACTGCAACTTGAAAGTGGCAGTGTTTGGCTGAAGGCTTTTATTTTCTCATTGAAACCTCCAACCTGCCCGCATGTGTTAACTATTTCATGGCTGACATAGTGACCACATGAACAATAACTGCCTTTTCGAATATATTTATATAGGGCTGACAATTTACACAGTGCTTTACATAATCTACATTTACATCAGTCGCTGCCCTCAAGGAGTTTACTATGAAGGGTCCCCATTTCACATGCATGCACACAAACTAGAGCCAATTTAAAGAGGACACTATTAACCTAACTGCATTGGAGTGTGGGAGGAAGCCAGAGTACTTGGAGACAATCCATACAAGCACGTCATGCAAATGGTGGCCTGACTGAGATTTGAAACCGTAGCCCGCTAGCTGCTAAGTCACTGTACTGCCAGATTTCACAAGGGATAATGTTAAAGCACCTCTTGGCTAATTATAGGATTCTGGGTTTGAACAGAGAGATCCCCTCACTTTCTTTTTATAACTTTCTTTACCAGTGTCCTCATCAACTGGAATGTCCAAGATTAACTGAAAATTCCAAGGTACCCTGTAATTTTGTGCAGCAGTACCAGTCATTACCATTGAGATGGGTAAGAACATCAAACTCTGTGCTTATAAGTTTCCTATACATAAATATATATTTTTTTTCTTTTTAGTATATATTTTTTTTTTTTTTCACTATAGAACCCACCACAGCGCTGGGAGAAGTTTTCCTTTCTGGTGATTTCCCGTGGCATCATGGGTGAAATTGGCAAGCAGTGGCCACGTGTAATTGGACCTGTGCTGCGAAGACCACGCCATGTGCACTGCCACACATGTGGCTCTGATGGGAAGTTACACCATGATGTCATAACTTCCCAAAGAAATGGAAAGTATGTTTCATGAACTTATAGATGATGTTTTGGCACTTTCTGTGCCTGCTCTGTTGTTATTTCCACCTGTTTGAAAATTCAGAAATCTGTCTGTAGAATTTTATATTTTTCATAGCTTTAGGAAAACTTGGTTTTTGAAATTATGATGAGCACGGTGCACCAACTTCACTTTAATTCATAATGTTAAATTGGCTGTAAGACCCCTTTCACACTGGGGCACTTTTCAGGCATTTTATCGCTAAAAATAGCGCCTGTAAAGCCACCCCAGTGTGAAAGCCTGAGTGCTTTCACACTGGGGCGGTGTGCTTGCAGGATTGCAAGCGACATTTTTGGGCGGTGGACGAGCGCTGTATACACCGCTCCTGCCCATTGAAATGAGTTGGCAGCGATGCCGAAGCACCGCAAAACGGGCACTATTAACCCTTTCCTGGGCTGCTAGCTGGCGTTAAAAGCGCTCCGCTAGTGGCCGAAAAAGCGCTGCTAACAGACCCGCCGCCCCAGTGTGAAAGGGGTCTAAAGGCTAAACTTTTTTTAATCTTAATGGATTCTCTGCATTAAAGCAGAGCTTTACCTATAACAGTTTCTGTATTAATAACTATGCTACCAAAATTAGTATGTGCTGTACATTGCCTCCAGCATGCCTCCTGTTTCTTCTTGGAGGCTGTCATTTTTATTGAAGCCAAGAGCAGTCACTTCCTTATTAGAAACTCTCCCCCTCTCCTTGGTCTCAAAAACTATATGTCACTTTCTGTAATTAAAATGTGTGCATTTCCAGCCTTGATTGATTCTATGTCTTGGCACAATTTTAAAGAGGAAAGCTAACAGAAACTTTAAGAAGGCCTTAGATGATTTGATTATTGATTATTTCCTTCCACCATGGGTAGAAGCAAAGAAGACTGCTTCATTTCCCCATCATCAGTCAGTAATGATGGGAGAATCCTTCCCTCAGAGCTATTGTGTTCTGCTAGCAGGGGGGGGCACAGGGAGCCTTCCTGGCTGGCAGAACATGATGAATACTGCTAGTGGCTTTAGCTGCCGGCAGTGATGTTTGGGTACAACCAGCCTTTCCCATTGTTTACAATCAACTTGGATGTAACCAGCCTGCCCACAGGTGGCTCGAATCTCAGCCGGTCCCTGCTGAACCCTGCTGAGGTTTGAACTGTCTATGGCCGGCTTTACAGTGCTGACATACACAGGCAGCCTATGAAGGAGAAAGGATAACATTTTCAGGGAGATGAGATAAGACACGGTCTTTGTAGGTATAACGCTTATTTC